>JAAALK010000287.1:38070490-38425966 GCA_019279435.1 Zizania palustris | reverse complement strand
ACGGATCCTAATAAGTCGGGGCCTGGAATCCGTAGGTTGACCACCTTCGGCTCTTTTACAGATGCTTCGAACCCGGAGGCCGGAAATCTGTTTATTTTTAAAGTCCTTAGACTCTTCTACGGATCCTAACAAGCCGGAGCCTGGAATCCGTAGGCTGGCCACCTTCGGCTCTTTTACAGATGCTTCGAACCCGGAGGCCGGAAATCTATTTATTTTTAAAGTCCTTAGACTCTTCTATGGATCCTAACAAGACGGAGCTTGGAATCCGTAGGCTGGCAGCGAAGCCCTTGAACCGATGGTTCGTAGGCTGTTGCCCAGGTCCTTAGAAAGATGCTTGACTCCGCAAGCATCTCCGTCCTCCTGATGCGTCCACCAGGAGCAAGGGATATTCGAAGAGCAAACAAGATTCGAACCTCCACTTTATTTTAGAAAAGGAACTTTACAGTTGATTACAAGGAGCCCCTAAGCGTAGTAATGCTTAAGGTGCTCCGCATGCCATGCATGTTTCAATTCTTCCCCTTCTAAATTATCTAATTTAAACGATCCGGGGCGCCCTGAGCGTAGGATAATATATGGTCCTTCTCATTTATTTCCTAGCTTTCCCGGGGCTATTACACTTCGCAAAACTAAATGACCTAGTCTAAGCTCGTTTAGCTTTATCTTCGGGTCATACCATGTTTTTGTTTGGTCTTGGTACTTCGTCAGATTGGCAACAACTCGAAGCCTTGTTTCTTCTGACAAGTCTAGCGAAGTGTTCCTCTCGTCTTCGTCTCCGGGTTGTACTACACGAAGGGATCCACCCCTGAGCTCCGTAGGAGTCATGGCCTCATCTCCGAATAGTAGTCTAAATGGGGTAAAGCCTGTGGACCTGGCTTGAGTGGTCCAAATGGACCATAAAATCTTGGGGAGCTCTTTGACCCACAGCCCCTTGGCCAACCCGACAATCCTTCGATTCAGACCGGAGAGAATATTCCCGTTGGCTCGCTCGACGGCTCCGTTGGACTGTGGGTGTGAGGAGCCATGCTGAATAGCGTGGGCCTCATGGCTCTAGATGTGATGAGTCATTGTCAACGATAGTCAAAGAGGACTAAAGAAGAGAGGAGATTTGCTGTTTCGTGGGCCGCGTGTGACTCAGGTACACGGGCAGCGAGCGACGGTCGGGCTGAGAGAGCTGCGAAGTCGGGCTGGCCCAATCCGGGTACATGGGCTAGAAAGCAGTAGAAGACCCACTGGGCTGTTGACCAGGATTGACTCAAGTACACGGGCGGTGAGTGATTGCCAGGCTGAGAGAGCTACGGAATCGGGTCGGCCCAATCCGGGTACCTGGTGCAAAGTCGGTGGAGGCTTTGTCAGTTTCGGCGCACAACTGACAACCGTTGATTCTGTATCAGACTGTCCAGAAGAGAAGTCGTAGTCGCTACGAAAGCTTAGCTTCCGGATAAGTCATCTGTATTTCTAGGCCCACAGTCAGTCAGTCGAGTCTGTAAAAATTCCTAAGGGCAGTTGAGCCATTTCCTTTATTTTAGTGTCTATAAAAACCCTAAAGGGCTGGTGGAATATTCTAGGTCTTTGGGCAGCCTATAAATAGGGCCCCAATCCCTAGGGTTGGACTACCCTTTTTGCTGAAATCATTTCCTACTCTATTGGGTCATTTTTTTGTCTCCTGCATATTCTCTCTCTTGTGCGCCGCCAGGCTTCTGCTCGTAGCATATTTGTCTTGCATTTATTTTGGTTCTTCATGATCCAGTAAGCTTCTATTCTCTGTTTATGCGCAGCAAATCTGTAGCAGTTTCCTTGGCTTCGTTTCACGTGCAGAGCTGGTTTCTTCCTGAGTTTTTGTGCCTCGGTTGCTACTGTTCTTCACGGAAGTAGTACTAGTTCATGCTGGTTGCAAGTAGTACTACTACACTGTAGCAACAGTACACTAGTACTCTAGCCCTGCTTTTTACTGTGTTGCTTTTTGATCGAGTAAACATGGCCAAGTGCCTTTTCTTGTTGTTCTCAGGCGAAGCTACTTCTCTGTTCGAAGCCCCTCAGCTCCGTGAGGCAGGCTTCGATCTGACATCCTTGAGGGCTTTGCTTGAACCTTGACCTCTTTTCGTGTTCTATGTTTCTAACTTCGACGTGTGTTTTGCACTTAGTCTGTTGGCTTGACATACTTCGACCACCGTTGCGAAGGTGTACTCCGACTCGAGTTCTTCGAAGTCAATACTTTGACAGGCTTCGAAGTTAGCTTCGGAGCTTATCTCTCTGGTCGACTTCGCTCGACGTAAGTCCCTTCTTGCTGTCATTTTCGGAGGTCACAGTGTGTGTGGGTTCGGAGCTTGTCATTCGAAGTTAGTCTTCAGGTCGAAGGTCATAACTTCGTTTCATCTCACCTCGACCAAGCTAGCTTCGAAGGTAGAGTATAGGCTTTGTTTTGTCTTGCTGCCGTGTGCTGGGCTTCGCTTAAACTTTCGAAGGTTGATTTTCTGTGTATCGTGTTCGAAACTCTGTTCGAAGGTTGAGCTTCGAAGTACGCTGTTCGAAGTAAGCTTCGACACTGTCGTACTTCGCATTTTAATTCTTGAACTAGGCTAGACCAAACGAACCTTCGGCACGTCAACGATAACCTTCGAACGACTTCGACAAGCAACTCCGAAGCAGGCTTCGACCAGCAAAGCAGGCTTCGCCAAGTTCCAAACAGGAGACAAATTTGAACAGTAACTTCTCATCTCACTTTATATACTTTAGATCATTCATTGAGAAGTTTGACCTGCCTTGTCTTGGAAATTCTGTTTATCTGCCTGTTAGCACTGCTTTAGTGTTTCTCTGATTTTAACATCAGTTTCTTCTAGGCTAGATACATTTAGACTTAGGCAATCTGTTCATACGTTGCTTCTCAGTCTTTTGAGGTGCGTTGGGTGTTGGGAGCAAGCCATTGATTCAAAAAGAATTTTTAGGCGCCCATTCACCCCCCTCTGGTCGCTACTTTCGGTCCTACAGGGTGGCGCACTGCTGCGAAGCATAACTTAATGCCCAGTTCTTCACAAAATTTTTTGAATGTGTCAGCTTCGAACTGGGTTCCGTTATCCACAATTAGCTCCCTTGGTACTCCAAACCTGCATATAATATTTTGATAGAAAAATTTTTGCACATTCCTTGAAGTGATAGCAGTCAAGGGTTCTGCTTCGACCCACTTGGAAAAATATTCGATTGCTACCACTCCAAACTTCAAGCTGCCTTTTGCCATTGGAAAAGGGCCGATGAGGTCCATTCCCCATTGAGCCATTGGCCATACCGGGGTAATAACTTGAAGTGGCACTAGCGGACGGTGGCTTCGTCTTCCCATCCACTGGCATCCTTGGCAGGTTCGAACCAACTCCTCCGCATCTCTTACAATTGTCGGCCAGTAGAGCCCCTGCCGAAGTGTCTTTCCTGCTTGAGCACGAGGGCTAGATGGCTTCCACATAAACCTTCGTGAATGTCCCAAAGTATATCTTGGCCTTCGGGCTGAGAGATGCACCGGAGTAGAGAAGAACAAACTCTGTCTTTGTACAACATTCCATTGACAAGCTTATAATTTCGAGCCCTTGCTTGTAACCTTCGGAAATCCGGACCTTCTGAAGAATCTGCGCTACCTTGCAAGACATCCATTATCGGAGCCCGCCAATCTGCAGCTAGAATGCAAAGGACTTCTGCGGAGGGAAATTGATTGACTGTAGGCTTGACTAGTTCTTCATAGAAAGCACCTTCCGGGAGGTCTAATGCTCTGGCTGCAGCCTTTGCTAGAATGTGTGCAAGTTGATTATCTGCTCGAGGGATACTTCGAACAGAAAATCCTTTGAATGTTGCTTTTGTTTTGCGGATTTCTCTAGGTACTTCACTAGATGTGGGTTCCTTGCTTGAAAGCTTTTGTCAACATGCCCTGCAACGACTTGGGAATCTGTTTTAATTATTATCCTTGCTGCTCCAAGTGCCTTTGCCTTTCGGAGGCCTAGCAGGATTCCTTCGTATTCTGCGATATTATTGGTGGTCTTAAAGTTGAGCCTCGCAGAATACATGGATTTTTGTCCTGACGGTGATATAATTACCGCTCCAACTCTAGCACCAGATGTCTGATAAGCTCCGTCAGAAAATATTGTCCATAAACCTTCGGAGGGCTCCTCCGGAGCCCAAACTGCAGATGGAGTCCACTCTGCTATGAAGTCAGCTATGATTTGGGATTTGATAGTTGTTCTTGTCGTGAAGGAAATTCCGAAGGGGGCTAGCTCGACAGCCCATTTTCCGATCCTACCTGTAGAATCTTTGCTTCGAAGCATATCACCAAGAGGATACGAGGTAGGAACGATTAGGTTATGTGCCAGAAAGTAATGCCTTAGCTTCCGCGAGGCCATTACTAGGGCATAAGCAATTTTCTCGAGCTCGGAGTATCTTGTCTTTGCCCCAGACAAAGCTTCTGAAACAAAATAAATTGGGTTTTGCACCAGCTTTCCCTTAAGCTCAACTTCTCTGACTAGTACTGCACTTACTGCGAAGCCTGTTGCTGCAAGATAAAGGAGGAGTGTTTCCTCCGGGAGGGGCACAGTAAGCGTTGACAGGATTCCGAGGTATGCCTTGATATCATCGAAGATCTTCTGGCACTCCGACGTCCAGTTGAAACTTTCGGACCCCTTTAGGGCTTTGAAAATTGGAAGGCTTCGTTCGGCTGACCTGGCCTGGAATCTGCTAAGAGCTGCAAGCCGTCCTGTTAACTTCTGGACTTGCTTCAAATTTTCTGGTGGAGCCATTCTTTGTAGTGCACTTATCTGTGTTGGGCTAGCTTCGATTCCCCTACTCGAAACTAAGTACCCTAGCAGTTTTCCTGCTTGCGCCCCGAATATACATTTTCCAGAGTTGAGGCGTACTCCACATGCTTGGAGGCTCTCAAACGTTTCAGCTAAGTCTAGACTATGCTGGTGCTTTTGAGCACTCTTTATTACAATGTCATCCATATAGGCTTCGACATTCCGACCTATTTGGTGACCTAGAGCTTTAACTATTAAACGTGAGAATGTGGCTCCGACATTCCACAAGCCAAAAGGCATTCTTACATAACAAAATACTCTGGATGGAGTTATGAAACTTGTCTTGGCTTCGTCTTCACGCTTTAGCCAGACTTGATGATACCCGGAGTAAGCATTGAGGAAGCTTAGCAATTCGGAGCCAGCTATGGAATCTACCAGCTGGTCTATTCGGGGCATAGGGTAGGGGTCTCGCGGGCATGCTTTATTCAATGATGTAAAATCGATTCACATGCGCCACTTGCTCGAGTTCTTTTTCCTGACAAAAACAGGGGTTGCCAACCACTCGGTATGGGCTACTTCCCTGATGATGCTAGCCCTTAACAATTTTTCCACTTCAATCTTGGCGAGGCTTGCCCTTTCCGCAGACAGCTTTCGGAGCCCCTGGCGCACTGGCCTAGCCTTCGGGTTGATGAGCAAGTTGTGCTCGATGATACTCCGATCAACCCCGGTGATGTCTTCGTCAGTCCAGGCAAAGACATCTAAATTTTGTTTGAAGACTTCTTCCAACGAGGCAACTATCTCTAGGGATAGCCCTTTGCCGAACTGTATTGGGTATTCTTTGCCATCCTTCAGAATTATCTTCGTCACGACATCACCTTCCGGGTTTGGCTTAAGGGAGAGCCCCTTCGAAGAGTTCGAAGACTCCAGAACCTCTTCGGTGTGCTCCGTCACACTATGTACTTGCCAGGGGTCCAATGGCTGGCTGTGACCGTATTCCATTCTTCGGGCTATAGCTTGGTCTCCTGAAACAGTAAGAACTCCACCTTGCGTGGGCATCTTGAGACATAGATAGTTGTGATGTGCTATAGCTCCGAACTGGTTCAACATCCCTCGCTTGAATATTGCGTTGTAGGCATAGGGTACGTCGACGACATCGAAGATCACCTCCTCCACCCTGGCCAAAGGCCCCTCTCCGAAACCAACCTCGATGCCTATTTGGTTGAGGGCGTCGAGAGGCGGACCTGCGAAACCTTGGAGTGGCCGGGCCGCTGGAAGTAGATGCTTCCGAGGTATGCACATTTGGTCGAAGGCCTAGACAAAAGTATGTCTGCGGAGCTCCCGCCATCCACCAGGATCCTTCAAACTTTCACCCCAGCTATATCTGCTGAAATGACCAAGGGGTCAACATGGGGGAACTTCACCCCCGCGGCATCACGGGCAGTAAAAGAAATAGGCACATGAGACCATTCGGGCATTCCCTCCGCGGAATTCGAGGTCCCAATGTGCCCTACTTCGCGGACGTATTCATGCCGCTGCCTCTTGGACATGTTACCGAGGGTCCCCCTCCGGAGATGGGCAGGACTACTCGCTTGCCACGGTCTTGGGGGTCCTCCTGCTTCGGCGGTGGCATAATGTTGGCCACCGGTAGCTGCATGGGGGCTTCGGGGACACCGGCTCGGGCCACGATTTGCACAGGCTCTGACCGTGCCACTGGTGGGGTTCGATCCGAAGTACCCCGCCCGGTACTTCGTCCTAGGTATTCACCCCGAAGGGTTAACACCGCCTTGCAGTCCTTCGTGTCATGGTTTCTATTGTCGCCATGCACACAGTAGAAAAAACTCTGGCGCCTGCCAGGTACTTTCTCTTGTGGCTTCAGTGCTCCAGCCTTGAAGCCTTGCGCCTGCTGATAGTGTGCAGGTGCCTTCGGAATGGAGGGTGCGATGCTCAACACCTCCGAGCAGAAATGCTTCTTCCCTCGCCTGTGATCGTTGAAGCGGTTGTCTTGAGGGGGTTGCAGAGAAGTTGAGGCTTCGGGCTCCGTCTTCACCTCTCAAAGGGCTGGTGGAGGTGCTACGGCTCATCGGAGGCAGCCTTCCTCCGCTTTGGCATACTGTTCGAAGTATGCCATCAACTGTGACACAGATGACACAAGCTTCCGATGGAGCTTGCTGAGGAGATCGGGGTTCAACACCCCTTCGCGGGCGGCGTCGACTACCGAAGAGGTAGACAAGCCCTTGATCTGCGACTTGGTGTGGGCGAAACGCGTGAAGTATTCCCGAAGTGTTTCCCCTGCTCGCTGTCGACATCGGAGCCACAAAGGAACCTTGGAAGTTGCTTATGAACTTCCTCTTCAACTGCTCCCAAGATCTGATCGATCCTGGCTTCAAGGACCAAAACCATCGGAGAGCCACACCTTCAAGAGCGAGGGGGAAACACTTTTCCATAGTGTTGCGCACCCCTCTGCTTGCTTCTATCACCAGGGCATATGAGCGAGCAAATTCTCCGGGGTCGGACCCGTCGAAATACTTGTGTAACTTCGAGGCCTTGAACCTGGGATCGAAGGGCACCCTTTGCAAGTCCGAATGTAGCGGAGACTCATCATCGAAAGATGCGTTCTCAACCTCCTCCAGGACTTGAACAACTTAAGGAAGATTGCGAGCACCACCGTCTTGGGGTCCTTCTGGAGTCTGGGTAGAGGCTTGGGAGCGGAGGCGATCAGTGGCCTCTTGCCTCCACCTAGCCACTTCCTCCTGAAGCCACACTATCTGAGTAGCCTCTGCCTCAGGAAGGTCTTCGTCTTCATCGGAGGGGAGCTCCGGGTCTTGGGAACTGACATAATCAGTTTGGAGCACCGTAGGAGCAGCCCGAGAGCCTCTGGGCACTCGGCGCCCAACGACGCCTTCGGGAATTGTTGGAACAACTGAGGGTCCGGCTCCGCTTGGGAGGCATAGCTAGTAACGGAGAGGTCTGAAGACCGAGGACTTCGATTGGTCTATGAAGGCAAGGGAAGGCCTTCAAACCGCACTAAGAAGCCCCTTACCGAAGGGTGCGCGGAATCTTAGGACTCCGAAGCTCCCTCCACAAGTGCTCTTCAAAGTGCAGTCAGCAGAAGAGAACTAGCTTCTAGAACTAGGTTCCCCACAGACGGCGCCAATTGTTGGCGTAAAAGATTACGCTAACAGGTTCTCTAAGATTAAGAAACGGACAAACAACGAGTTCATGTTTAAGAACTATCTCAAGCCTCCGAATTGGATAATAGCTTAAGTAGTCCGAATGTGTGTATTGAATAGCTGAGTATTCGATGCCTGTTACAGGGTAAGAAGGGGGTATTTATAGGCAAAAAAGTCTAAGGAAAAGACCTACTTACCCCTCAATTACAACTGACATAGTGGAAACTATTCGGTACCCTGAACAAGGTTGAAATGGTAAAATCTACCCAAAGCAAGTAGATAAGTCAAACATCTTATCAACCTTGCTGCTTGGCTCCGGAGCCTCATATCCTGCGGAGGGTTCCTTCGGACCGTAAGTCAGAGCACCCTTCGGCTTAACGACTCCTCCACCTTCGTGCAGAAGCCCATCAGCTCCGAAGCTGATAAGTTATTTTGAACTATTAATCTCTAAGCCCTGAAAGTGAAGTATTTTCCCCTAACAGTAACAATACTTCATATGTCTGTATTTGTAGATTTTGTGTATACCCGTGTACATACCCGTGAATGCCCGTAGGCAAAAGCTAAGAAATATACGTCATTTATAGGTATATCAATTACCCACAAATTTATAGTTGTACATGTGCTAACAAATGAATAGGACTTAAAATTGTGGGTACATAGGGATCTCGTGGGTTACAGTGGCTAGCATCACGTCTAATAAGTTAGACCACCCGAATTCGACGCCTCACGTCTCTTCATGGTTATATCTTTCCCATCTTAAAAAAATGTGGATAGGATAGAATGGATTCTAATTTCCAATGTTATTTCTCATTAGCCTCTAAGGAGAAGTTGAGAGTGGCTAAAATGCCCCCTTTTCCACACCTACCTTCACCATGCATGCATGAAAAGCAATGAGCAATAAATGAGAGGTATTTGAGTCATTATCTACACCAATAAAGATTTTAGCCCATGTTTTAATCATGGTGACTAAAATTTAGTCACTAATTTTAGTCACTTTACATTAGTCTCTTGGATTCTTGGATTCAAACAGACCTAAGTCTAACGCATAAAAAGCACAGAAGAAACTCATGTTGAAAGACACCAGAAGGATGATTCTCATCCTAAATCTAGCATAGATGGGTACACCAATACAAATGCTAGACCATCGAAAATAACTAACTCTATTAATATGGGAAATACTCAAGTGTTAGAAGAAATATCCACAAATTACATTAATTCGGGAGAATCTTATAATAGAAAGACTACAATTGTCGACATATATTTCTCCTCAAATATAGCTAAAGACCTCGAGGAAGATCCAGAACCTAAGACCGTGGCAGAGTGCCTTAAGCGCTCAGACTGGATCAAATGGAAAGAAGCTATTGAGGCAGAATTAAACTCGCTGAGAAAAAGAGAGATATTTACATCAGTAATACCTACTCCTCAAAATATTTTCCCCGTTGGATCGAAATGGGTTTTTGTTCGTAAACGAAATAAAAACAATGAGGTGGTGAGATACAAAGAGAGGCTTGTAGCACAAGGGTTCACGCAGAGACCCGACATCGATTATGATGAAACATATTCTCCAGTTATGAGTGGAATAACTTTTCGATATTTAATATCATTGGCAGTACAAATGAATTTATCGATGCAGTTAATGGATGTTGTGACCTCATACTTATATGGGTCATTGGATTCATATATTTACATGAAAGTCCCTGAAGGACTTGATACTCCAAATTCAAATATAAATCGCAACAAATTTTGTGTAAAATTACAAAAGTCACTCTATGGCTTAAAACAGTCGGGTAGAATGTGGTACAACCGACTAAGTGAATTTCTACTTAAGAAAGGTTATTCTAACAATGATGATTGTCCTTGTGTATTTATTAAAAGATCCATCACCGGATTTTGTAATATTTCAGTGTATGTTGATGATCTCAACATCAATGTATTAAAAGACCCATTCCGACCTAGGGAAGAAGGTGAAGAACTATTGGGACCTGATGTTCCATATTTAAGCATAATAGGAGCATTTATGTATCTAGCAAATTGTACAAGACCGGACATTGCATTTGCGGTTAATTTGCTAGCTAGACATAGTGCGGCACCAACTAAAAGACATTTTGTTGGAGCAAAACAAATCTTAAGATATCTAAATGGAACAAGAGATCTTGGTTTATTCTATCAGAAAAATCAAGACTTATCCATGATAGGATATACTGATGCTGGGTATATGTCTGATCCACATAATGCCAGATCACAAATAGGATTTGTTTTCCTATATGGAAGTACTGCCATTTCATGGAAATCCTCGAAACAAACTCTTATTGCTACATCGACTAATCATTCTGAAATTATAGCTTTATATGAAGCTTCACGAGAATGTGTATGGCTTCGAAGAATGATTAATCATATACAACGAACATGTGATGTTGGTTCATCAGAATCACCCACAATTATCTATGAAGATAATGCTGCATGTATCGCCCAAATGCAAACTGGTTACATTAAAAGTAATATAACTAAGCATATTGCCCCTAAACTATTTTTTCCACATGAATTACAAAAGAATGGGGAAATAACAGTTTTACAAACAAAATCATGTGAAAATCTAGCAGATTTATTCACAAAATCGCTACCGACCTCGACATTCCAAAAATATGTTAAAGGAATAGGTATGCAAAGACTCTGTGATTTGCAAAATTCAGGGGGAGTCATTTTATAAAATATGCTCTATTTATGATCATCAGATCATATTAAGTTATACTATTATTTTTATAAAATTACTCTCAAAATTTCCTAATAAAGATTGTTGAGGTAATCGAATCATATGATATCAATCATATAGTTTATAATTCGATTAAGGGGGAGTGTTGCGGTAATTATTTTGCCTCAAAAGGCATGCCACCTTTTGTGGAAAGTAGCAGCAGCAGTTGCTGCAGCCGCAACATGCGGCTTTTCCCTTACTGCAGTTGCGTGGCGCAGGCGGCGTTGCAGGCGCGAGCGAGGCGACAAGCGGCAGGCACGGCGCAGATCGACGCGACGGCTATGAAGCGACGCGACGACTACAAAAGGACACGTTTCTTCGTTTACTATAAATATTTCTGTAATCTGTACTAAACTTCGATCAATAGAAATCATTTTTACTCTAAGACGTTATCAGCACATAGCCTCTGCCATTTTTTCTAGCGAAAGGTACGAACCGCAGTTTTCTTTTTCCTTCGTAGGAATGGCTTCCTCCTCTACTGGTTGGACTTCGGCCGGCCACTCCACCGTGCCATTCTGGCGCTGTCACAACGACGCCGCCGCTCCGGCCACACCGGCCTGGCGCCACCGTACTGGCGCCGCTCTGGCCTTTCCGCACCGCCGCGGCTAGGCCTACCCGTGCCGCTGGCCTTCCTGCGCCTCCGCGCCGCTCCGCCTCTGCGCAACCGCGCCATGCCGCCGCGCGGATACCACGCTGCGCCGCCGCCTCCGCGCAGCCGCTTCGGTGCCCCGCCACCGTTTGGGCTCCGCGCACCACAGCCGCCGCGCGGCTCCAGTGCCCCGCAGCCACGCCGGCTTCGCGTCACGCCACCGCGCCCAGCCGCCACCGCGCGGGCTCGGCGCCCCGCCGCTGTTGCGCGGCCTCCACGCCCAGCCGCCGTGTGAGCTCCCTGCTGCGCTGCCGCTCGCGCTCCGCGCCGCGCCGCCACCTCCTGGCCTCCGTGGCACTCCGCCTCCTGTGCTTCTCCAGGGAACGACATCCACCATGGCTGCTAGGCGATGATACACTGAGTATGATTAGACCACATTGCTGCCAACTCCAACGAAGTCCCCACAGCCAACTCCTCTATCATATATACCAATATCAGGGCTTTCACCTACTACAATGACAGAGAAGAAGGAAGATGGAATGTACACCTACGCTCCTATGGAGGACTACATGGCATTCCTCACAAGTGGTCCATCAGCACCACATATCTATGAATAGATCTTTAAATGTTTAAAATTTTGCCAATGTTTGTGTTAAATACTATCAGTGTTGTAACCATCATTGTAATAAGGCAGAAATACAATATCATTGTCATATATATATATATGCATGTTCTCTTTATATACATGTCTTTTTAAGCATCAGCTTCAAAAAAATGCTACATAAATTTGATGACTATCACTTAAACAAATGTTGGATTAAAAACGTAACATTAGAAATTTGAATACGACTACAACGACTAATATCATTTAACTTCATTAGACGTTATTCGTATCACAAGCAGCAAAATCATTTGCCCAATATTAAGAGGTCTACACCATTTGGTGATTACCTTTAATATTAATACCAACTTGTTTCTATAAACTATATTTTGTTCATAAATCAAATAATCCATCAGGAATATTGCACAACATATTAATGGTAAATCATTACCTATATATATTAAAAAGTCATCTACACTATGTGTTATGCATAATTAGCATTTTTACAACATTTATATATATTTACTTTCTTAGTAAATTAAAATATGTTCCTACATGTAGGACATGGCTGACATTTCAAAGAAAGAATTCCCCAAACTTGCTTTAGATGGTAGCAATTATTTGACTTGGGCACAAGATGTTATAATAAATTTAACAGCTCATCGATGTATTAATACCATTATGGATCCAATACCAAATGCACCTGAGATCCCGGACTACAACAAATATGCCACACTCCATTTTCTGCGCCATCATCTACACTCAGATTTAAAATCTGAATATGTGATGGAAGAAGACCCCCTTGCTATATGGAAATCCCTTAAAGATCGATATGAGCAACAAAAAAATGTCATATTACCCAAAGCCCAACGCGAGTGGTCACTAATTCGCTTTCAAGATTTCAAATCAGTAGTAGATTATAATTCCGCCGTACATAAAATCTGCTCTAAATTAAAACTTTGTGATCAACCTGTTTTGGAAGAAGCAATGATCAAAAAACTTTATGTACTTTCCATCCAACATTCTGGGTATTGCAACAGCAATATCGTCAACAGAAATATACAAAGTATTCTGAATTAATATACACATTACTTCAGGCAGAGAATCATGATGAACTTTTGATGAAAAATCATCAAAATCGCCCAACAGGCGCAACTCCTCTTCCTGAAGTACATTTTAACTCTCAGCGTACTAAATTTCATGGCAACAAACGGAATAAAAACATTAAGGGAAAGTCAAAGTTTCAAAATAACAGGCATGGGTATAAGACAAATAAAGGGAAAAGTCCATTTAAAGACAATCCTAAAGAAAAATCTGAAATTTGTCAAAGGTGTGGATGTACGAATCATCGTACTAATAAATGTAGGATCCCAAAGCATTTGGCTGAACTTTATCTAAAGTTTGGTAAGGATAAGCAAGTTCGTCGGAATAAATTTGAGACGCACTTCAATGAACAACAAGTCAACAACTTACCTGCAGGACCTTCTCAAAGCGCCCATCAAAATGAAGTTCAAAAGAAGGAGCAAGACCCATCCAATATCGACAATATGATAGTCGAATATCACACTGAAGATATATATGGGGATCTCAAATAAATTATATATATTTCAAATGTAATAGCTAATTAAGAACTATAAATGTTGTATAAATATAAATATATATTGTAATATGTATTTGACATGTTATCATAAACATCATATGTATATATATATGTAGATATTATATCTCTTTATCTCTCATTTTTTAGTATTCATTATCATTATTATGGGATTTTACAATAGATGGAAGATGAGGAAATTTGTTTAGTAGATAGTGGCTCTACTAACACAATTCTACGTGAGCTTAAATATTTCCAAAATCTTCATAAGAAACATGGAAATATCATGACTATCGCTGGACGCGACGCATTAATTGTAGGCTCAGGCCGAGCCACGATTACGCTCCCGATGGGTACAAAGTTAATAATTGAGGATGCACTCCTGTATCCCGATTCAACTCGCACATTGCTTAGCTATAAAGACATCCATCTAAATGGCTACCATATTGAAACCCAAACTGAAAATAATGTAGAATACTTATTTCTCACTAAATCCAATGGATTAAACAAAAAGATACTTGAGAAATTTCCTTCATTTTCATCTGGTTTATACTACACATACATAAAACCCGTATCACATGTTGCGTTTAAAATAATTTTTCAAAATCTTGATAAATTCAAGACTTGGCACAATCGCCTTGGTCACCCTGGAATAGGGATGATGAGAAAGATTATTAGCAACTCCATAGGTCACAATATTAATCTTGCAAGATTTCCTAGATCATCAGATTTTACATGCACTACATGTGCCACGGGAAAATTAATTTTAAGACCATCATATCTCAAGATTAAAAATGAACAAATCAGTTTCCTTAGAACGCATTCAAGGAGACATTTGTGGTCCTATACAACCATTATCCGGACCATTTAGGTACTTTATGGTGCTTATAGATGCATCCACACGATGGTCCCATGTATGTCTCTAATCTACAAGGAATCATGCATTTGCAAAATTAATGGCTCAAATTATCAAATTTAGAGCTAGCCATCGTGAATATAGGATAAAATCCATTAGGATGGACAATGCCACTGAATTTAGCTCACGTGCATTTAATGATTATTGTATGGCTCTAGGTATCAATCTAGAACACTCGGTACCTTATGTTCATACCCAAAATCGGCTTGCTGAATCTCTAATCAAGAGAATAAAATTAATTGCAAGACCACTTTTACATAATTGCAAATTACCAACCTCTTGTTGGGGTCATGCGGTCTTACACGCCGCAGATTTAATACAAATTAGACCAACTGCATATCATGTAACATCCCCGTTACAATTAGTACGTGGAAATCAACCAAGTATTTCTCATCTGCGAATATTCGGTTGCGTTGTATACGTACCGATATCACCACCGCAGCGTACCTCTATGGGCCCCCATAGAAAATTAGGCGTATATATTGGGTATCATTCACTGTCAATCATTAAATACCTCGAACCCCTAATAGGGGATTTATTTACTGCCCGGTATGCTGATTGCATCTTCGATGAAGATAATTTCCCGGCATTAGGGGAGATTTGTACCATAATAAATGCCAGGAAATTGATTGGAACGCCACTGGTTTTCAATCATTAGACCCACATACTATAGAATCCAAGCAAGAAGTTCGGAGAATAATAAATTTGCAACAACTTGCAAATAATCTGCCAGACGCATTTACTGATTATAAAGGTGTCACAAAATCTTATATTCCTGCAGTTAATGCACCAGAAAGAGTTAAAATACCTCATCAAGCAACTCAACTCCCAAATCCTAAAATCAGGGGGAGAGATCTGGTTGCAACTGATGCTTCTCAAAAGCAATCTAAAAAACAAAGGAAGATATCTTCTAAAACAGTAAATGAAATTCAACCTCATGTTGAAAGACACCAGAAGGATGATTCTCATCCTAAATCTAGCATAGATGGGTGCACCAATACAAATGCTAGACCATCGGAAATAACTAACTCTATTAATATGGGAAATACTCAAGAGTTAGAAGAAATATCCACAAATTACATTAATTCAGGAGAATCTTATAATAGAAAGACTACAATTGTCGACATATATTTCTCCTCAAATATAGCTAAAGACCTCGAGGAAGATCCAGAACCTAAGACCATGGCAGAGTGCCGTAAGCGCTCAGACTGGATCAAATGGAAAGAAGCTATTGAGACAGAATTAAACTCGCTAAGAAAAAGAGAGATATTTACATCAGTAATACCTACTCCTCAAAATATTTTCCACGTTGGATCGAAATGGGTTTTTGTTCGTAAACAAAATGAAAACAATGAGTTCGTGAGATACAAAGCGAGGCTTGTAGCACAAGGGTTCACGCAGAGACCCGACATCGATTATGATGAAACATATTCTCCAGTTATGAGTGGAATAACTTTTCGATATTTAATATCATTGGCAGTACAAATGAATATATCCATGCAGTTAATGGATGTTGTGACCACATACTTATATGGGTCATTGGATTCAGATATTTACATGAAAGTCCCTGAAGGACTTGATACTCCAAATCCAAATATAAATCGCAACAAATTTTGTGTAAAATTATAAAAGTCACTCTATGGCTTAAAACAGTCGGGTAGAATGTGGTACAACCGACTAAGTGAATTCCTACTTAAGAAAGGTTATTCTAACAATGATGATTGTCCTTGTGTATTTATTAAAAGATCCATCACTGGATTTTGTATTATTTCAGTGTATGTTGATGATCTCAACATCATTGGAACTACACAAGATATAATAGAAGCTAGCAATTATCTTAAGATGGAATTTGAAATGAAGGATTTAGGTAAAACTAAATTTTGTTTGGGTTTACAACTTGAACATCTTCCATCAGGAATATTAATTCACCAATCTGCATATATTGAAAAAATATTGCAAAAATTCAATATGGATAAATCATATCCATCAAAGACCCCTATGGTCGTTCGATCTCTAGAAATGGATAAAGACCCATTTCGACCTAGGGAAGAAGGTGAAGAACTATTGGGACCTGATGTTCCATATTTAAGCATAATAGGAGCACTTATGTATCTAGCAAATTGTACAAGACCGGATATTGCATTTGCGGTAAATTTGCTAGCTAGACATAGTGTGGCACCAACTAAAAGACATTTTGTTGGAGCAAAACAAATCTTAAGATATCTAAATGGAACAAGAGATCTTGGTTTATTCTATCAGAAAAATCAAGACTTATCCATGATAGGATATACTGATGTTGGGTATATGTCTGATCCACATAATGCCAGATCACAAATAGGATTTGTTTTCCTATATGGAGGTACTCCCATTTCATGGAAATCCTCGAAACAAACTCTTATTGCTACATCAACTAATCATTCTGAAATTATAGCTTTATATGAAGCTTCACGAGAATGTGTATGGCTTCGAAGAATGATTAATCATATACAACGAACATACGATGTTGGTTCATCAGAATCACCCACAATTATCTATGAAGATAATGCTGCATGTATCACCCAAATGCAAACTGGTTACATTAAAAGTAATATAACTAAGCATATTGCCCCTAAACTGTTTTTTCCACATGAATTACAAAAGAATGGGGAAATAACAGTTTTACAAACAAAATCATGTGAAAATCTAGCAGATTTATTCACAAAATCGCTACCGACCTCGACATTCCAAAAATATGTTAAAGGAATAGGTATGCAAAGACTCCGTGATTTGCAAAATTCAGGGAAGTCATTTTATAAAATATGCTCTATTTATGATCATCAGATCATATTAAGTTATACTATTATTTTTATAAAATTACTCTCAAAATTTCCTAATAAAGATTGTTGAGGTAATCGAATCATATGATATCAATCATATAGTTTAAAATTTGATTAAGGGGGAGTGTTGCGGTAATTATTTTGCCTCAAAAGGCATGCCACCTTTTGTGGAAAGTAGCAGCAGCAGTTGCTGCAGCCGCAACATGCGGCTTTTCCCTTGCTGCAGTTGCGTGGCGCAGGCGGCGTTGCAGGCGCGAGCGAGGCGGCAGGCGCGACGCAGATCGACGCGACAGCTGTGAAGCGACGCAACGACTACAAAAGAACATGTTTCTTTCTTTACTATAAATATTTCTGTAATCTGTACTAAACTTCGATCAATAGAAATCATTTTTACTCTAAGAGGCTTCTCTATCTCGTAGAATTGGGACGCTACCTAGACGCGGCCAGTGTGGCATATGGACTTGATTAGTCGATCTTGTGTTAATTGCGTCCAAAATAGGCGGGTGGATTCGGCTAACTCGCCGTTTCGATTTACCCATATATATATACCAAATTTTATCTATTTCAATATATACCCAATTCTATATATTTCAATAGGCATGGATAACATATGTATATGGATCTCACATGTATAAATGCTTCACTAGTTATACCAAACAACTCTTTCAGGTAAATCGTCCCATCAAAATTTAATCGTTTTGACAAATATTTAAAATGTGAACGTGAGTTTAAAAATTTAAGGACCAAATTCTAAAGACCTCTCTTTCATAAATTTTACATATTATAACTAAAAAAATTAACTCCAAATACTCTAAAAGATTCCTAAAAATAAGGTGCTCCCTAAATCTTTCTATACTCCCTACTTGTATGGAGCGACTCTAGTTCCATATCTACTCTAGTCTCACCTATAGGTGATATGAGTGATACAAATAAAAGGAATGGGGATGTATTTAATAAGTAGAGTCAACATGTCGATGATATAAGAGTAAAATATAGAAAATATAATATTAGGATCGGTTGGAGAGTAATAATATTTATAGATTAAATTTTATTAGAGGTACATTTATGAGATTTTTGAGAATAAAAAACAGCAACTATTTTGGAGATGCTTTAATACACTGAGTAGTTCTTTATGTTTGTATTATAAAATATTATATTTGGTACTAGATTATTATATTAAGGGATGGAAATAATAGCTTTTTACGGATTGAGAGTTTGAGATAAATAAATAACCAACTTAATTTGAGCGTCTGAAACGACTGAACAGCTGACAATATTCTACGCTGGCTCGAGGCTTGTATTAGACAAAATTCCAAGGGAGGAGGTGTGCTATCCATTCGCACCTGTGTTTACCCTCGCCGTGACAAGTTTCCTGATGACGAAGGACGATTTTACTATGGTTTCACCTCGGAACAAAATCCCACTTGGCATCATGGAAGAACAGCAACGGGCCTCCACGAAAGCAAAGAACATCAACGGAAGTCATGACGAGGAGGCTCTAGCTGGACATTGATTGAGTTGAAGATCCAGCCACCAAATTTCGGATTTACAGTAACCTCCTGCTAATCCGGCACAAGATTTGGACTCAGTCAGGTTGTTGATGCATTGGATAGCATTTCATCTTTTAATCCTGAATTTCTGGTAAAGTTTGAAAAAATGCTTTCGGCTTCATTAAGATTGTTGCTCGATCCGATTAGAAATCCTGTGGTTTTAGGGAAGAATATTTTTCATTTACAGCTGGATGGGAAGGGTACATGCCCCAGTCCTTACCACTAAGAAAATCTTTTCTCGTTTTTCTCTCTTAAAATCGAGTAGTTTTGTGCCTCATCAGATCGCACAATACTCAATATAACCGAGGATTTTTCATCCTGATTTGTTGCTGGAATAAATACTGTTTTGTTTAGCTTTCATGTGTAGAGAATCATTTTGGCTAACTTTCTTCTCCATCACAATTTTTGTAAACGGATGCTTCAGGTCGCTTCAAGCAGGATTTGGCTAGCGACAAATGCTGGAATTGACAACTTGAAACGGCGTTTTGCTCGGGAGATGTATTGTTACTCTTCCAAGCACCTAACTATGATATACATAACTATAGTGCTTGGAAATAATTAAAGACAACGCAGCACCTCCACAATAAAGAATAATCAAAGTGTCAATGGATTTACAAGGAATACTAGGCTTGATCCTCAAGTATTAGACATCATACTGTTGGACAGAGACACCAAAGTGAAGCAATAGATTACAAGGATGTTCTTCCTGGACCATGAAACTGGAGACATAGAACTGAATTCTTCTCCGCATACATCACGTGATGCAAACACACACCCCTACTTTGCTGTTCTGGAGTGATTGATAAGCCAATCAATGACAACATCGATGTTTACAGAGTCCTTGCAAGAGATCATGTAGCAGCTAACTTCTCGGTCCTTTATAAATTCCAGGCCTCTGAAATACATCAGAATGACCACTTCAGTTGAAACGTCATACAGTAATTAGCAAGACAGGAAGTCATACAATAAGCCAATAAACTCACAGTTGGTCAATCAATGCTAGGTTTGAAACAGCTTCCGACTTGTCAATTTTGTTGCCAAGGACAAGTAGAGGAATCCCAGATAAAGATTGTTTTGTCAGCAGATCATGCAATTCACTTTTCGCTATTGGAATGCTATCCCGGTCAGCAGCATCCACCACATATCTGCAATTGAATGTTAAAGTTAATTTTCTATGATGATTCCACCATTAGCAGTTAAGCTGGAAAAAGAAAAAAGGAAACAAGCATCATGCAGCCAGTATTTTTGATTGACCACACATTAATTACTTCGAAGAGAAGTCACGAAATACAGAAATCAATAAAATGATGGCTTTACCCAGGAATACTTCCTTTCTCTCACTCACTAGTGCACAAGCGCAAGGAGATGCTGTATTTTCTGGCGATGAACTCGCCTGTGTCTTGGCACTTTTAGTTACTGGACTTAGCAAGTTTTACACAGGACAATACACGGGTATATGTAGACGTGAAGCACCACACAACAACGGCGTCTACGCCCGGTCTTCACGCCATGATCCGCAGGAGCCAGCCTACAACACCGCTGAGCACTCCTCCGCACGCCACGGCCTCCTCCACACGAACCAGCACCATTCCTGCTATCCTAGCGACCCACGACTTGATCAACAGCAGCTCCACGGCAACAGACGTGCATAGGCTGCACCTAGACTTGGACACACCTTGCCACAACTCTCCTACATGCCAGGTTCGACCCAAATGCGTCCTGACGCAATGTAAGACTCAGACTCGACCAAACACACAATCGGCAACTCGATTGTAACACTAGACATGACACACACCTTGCTCATGCCTGGGACACAGCCATGGCGAGTTTATTCCAACATTCTCCCCCTAAACATGACATGGTGTGTTCCACTATGCTAGCAATGTCGGCTCCTCGTCATCGACATCAGCCATGAATGACTTCTCTTTCTTCTCACGGCAATACCTGGCTGCTGAACCCCGAACTTGTGCTGCTCGCATCATCATCGTGCTCGTCATGGCCGCCACTCCGGCCACCACTCTTCTCACCTCCACGCCGTGTGTCTCCACCACGCCTCGTATCACCGCCGCGTGCACGCTCCTTTCCACTGCGCCGACGAGCCTCCCATTGCTCTTCAGTGAGCAGCAGGCATGCAGGACCTGCCGACTCCTCAACATCATCCTCCTCCGCCACGTGCAGTTGGCCGAGAAGCTCCTCCACGATCATGGTGTTGAGGTCGAGTAGCATCTAGATTGAGACAGCGACCTGTCTCATCTTCCTTATGAGCACGCGAAGAATCTTCCGCACCATGCGGTTGTACTCCATCTTCTTGCTAAGCTTGCTAAGGCTGTCGACAAGGTCGTCGATGTGCATCACAAACTGGTCGACCGACTCACTGTCGCGGAACATGATGTTCTCTAACGCCTTCAAGAGACGCTCCATGTTTGCTGCATTAATGCGATCATCGCCGACCCGCATCGACTTCATCGCCTCCCATGCCTCTTTCGTCGACTGCTTCACTGCGAGCCTGACCTTCATCTCCGACGGCACCGCGCACAAGATGGCGGCTAACGCCAACCGATCAGTGTTCTAAAACGCGGCTCTAGGCGCCCGCCTAGGCGGCAAAAGGCGCTGGGCGCCAGCCCACCGCCGCGCGGAGGCTGGCTGGGCGGGTGGGGGCGCCTAGGCGGGTCAACCGCGGCCTAGGCGGTTGACCGTGGCGCCTAGGCGGCCCGGAACCGGCGGCGGAAGGGGAGCAGGTAGCCAGATCCGGCGAGAGGAAGGAGGCAAGCGGCCAGATCCGGCGACCGGCGACGCGCATGCGGCCAGATCCGGCGACCGGCGGCGCTCGCGCGGCCAGATCCGGCGACCGGCGGCACGCACGCGGCCAGATCCGGTGGCGGGAGGGAAGTAGGCGGCGGTGGGAGGGGAGCAGGCCGCCAGATCCGGCGGCGGGAGGGGAGCCGGCGGCCACTCCTCCTCACGGCGAGTCCTGCACCGCAGTAGCCGCCACCTTGCTTCTTCACCACCATGGCATAAACCGGAGGGGAAGACTGAAGAGAGGGGAGGGGAAAACTGAACAGAGGGGAGGGGAAGCGCCTGGAGCTGGAGCAGCAAAGTTCCTTGGCCTCCTGGAAGAAAAGTCGTGGAGGGGAGGGGAGGGGACAGCTGCTGTCTGGTGTGGGAAGAAGAAAAGGCAGGTGTGGGAAGAAGAAAAGGCAGGTGTGGGAAGAAGAAAAGTTGCCTGGGAACTAGCAAAATGAAGTGGGAACTAGCAAAATGAAGTGGGACCTAGGCGCCGCCTAGGCGCCGCCTAGGCGCCCCTAGGCGCTAGGCGGCGGGTCACCGCCCGACTAGCGCCTAGCGCCTTTTATAACACTGCAACCGATCCTCACGGCACTTGCCCTTGCCGGTCTCCACCACATTCCACAGCCCCAATGCATCCAAGCTTACTTGCATGACGAGGCTCCACTCAGTGTAGTTGCTCTTCGTCAACAACAGGAGCTTGATGGTGCCACCGATGACCCGCTCTGCCACAATGGTTTGCGGCGAGCCATCGCTGCCGCCGCTGGCCAGAGTCTTTAGTGACGACATTTTCAATCGGCTCTGATACCAATTGATGGCTTTACCCAGGAATACTTCCTTTCTCTCACTCACTAGTGCATGAACGCAAGGAAGGAGACGCTGTATTTTTTGGCGATGAACTCGCATGTGTCTTGGCACTTTTACTCACTGGACTTAGCAAGTTTTACACAGGACAATACACGGGTAAATGTAGACGTGAAGCACCACGCAGCAAGGGCCTCTATGCTCAGTCTTCATGCCATGATCTACAGGACCCGACATACGACGCCGTTGAGCACTCTGCATGCCACGACCTCCTCCACACAAACCAGCATCATCCTTGCTATCCTGGCGACCCACGACTCTATCAACAACAGCTCCACGACAACAAATGTGTACAAGCTGCACCTAGACTCGGACGCACCGTGCCGCAGCTACCCTGCATACCAGGTTCGACCCAAACACATCCTGATGCAATGCCATACTTAGACTTGATCAAACACACGATCGCCAACTCAATCGCAACACTAGACGTGACACACACCTCGCTCATGCCTGGGACACAGCAATGGCAGGTTTATTCCAACATAAAAAGCTTGTTATGTTTGAAATTTCTACCTTTTCCCTAGAGTTATATTATGGTCCTTGGTAGCTACCAAGAAGTATCAAAGATAAACACGAGGAACCCCCACTACCTCTCAATACATTCTATCGAGGTATAAAAAATAACACTAAGAGGTATCAGTAGTCTTGATAACTCTTTTCCCTGAGAAAGAAAATGGATAGGGAACAGAGAATATACACTTTTGTGTAACTAAGCTCCTTGGGCATGGATCTGTATGTATAGAACCAATATTATACAGACACCAGCATCTCCTAGACTTGAAGATACATGAATACCCATATATTATCACTGTTGTCATAAGATAATCTTCCTGAAATAAGAAACAAGCCAGCAACAGGTTCTTCCATATAGATGTCATTTATTCCGTCTTTCCACAATTTAATCATCATGAGAATTCAAACAGAGTGCATAGCAGAAGATTCTCAAGTGTGCAGGAAATTACAGGATTGCAGAAACTCCACGGCAATAGCGTTCCCACATGGTCCTGAATCTCCTTTGCCCTCCAAGATCCCAAAGTTTAATTGTGACATTCCCCTTTGTGACTTTTCGCATATTGAATCCAACCTGGTTTCAGCATATGACAATTATAAGTCAGGTAAATTAGGTAATAATATTGTTTACAGAGTAAGAAGTAAGAAACACTTACAGTAGGAATCATGTCTTCGCTGTAGCCACCTGTCTGAGAAGCATACCAGTGATAAATTAAAAATTTAAAACCACAATGTATAACAATGAAATGATAAGATAAACAATGATTGTGTTACATGATACATACAGCAACCACATTAACTAGGGATGTCTTGCCAGCATTCTGCAGGCCAACAAGGGAGAGCTCCATCTCCTGCTTGAAAAATAAGCTGGCAGAGAACATGGTTGTCGTGAGTAAAATTTTGACTAGTTATGCTTTCAAGAAAACAAAACGTTGCATAACAGTTAAAATTGGCACATGTATTATTTTACTTGGGAAGTTAACTCAATATTAAGGTTGCACCTAGTGTTGTGAACTCATGATCAATTAGGAAAAAAATAAAGAAAATAACATAGATTCATATGCAAATGCAGCAAATGCAATAAGAGGAAACATGGCTCACTTAAGTTAGCTCCAGTAAATAAACTAAGTGCTTCGCAACAGCCAGGATCTATGTCCTGGCTTCCTCTCTGTCTTAGCTGCTAGGCATGTGTTTTGTTCACCGAAGATTGTCCAAGTGACCAGCATAATCGGTGGTTCCCATCACTCTATTCAATGTTCCGTGTGCTAGAGCTTTGAAGTGTGAAGAACTCCTTTACAACCTTGAATTTTCACGTTAGTATGAAAATCAATCCTAAAGTACGAAATTGGGCATGTTACAACCTCAAACTTTGGAAACCATTCACTTTACACCCTCAAACGAAAACCACACTGGTTTCGCCAAAACAGCGTCTACTTGTCTAAGTAGCAAAATATATGGGAAGCTAAAGTAAAATCATTAATACGAATTGAAGACTAGGTGGCAGACTGAAAGCTTACTTACTACAGGAGATCAACAACCCACTTCCAGAGAAACAGGAAAGATTATTCAGAAAACCAGGATCAAATCTTAAAAACGAAAATCCCAGCTCACCCTAAATTACAGGACATGGTAACAAACTGTTGGAGCCCTGTATAAAAGATTAGATTCTCAAAACATGGAACCTAAACTTCTTCCAAACATTTCTTCTTACAAAGGAAGGTAGGAAATCTCCATTCTCCATAGAGTAAGGTAAGGTTGCAGAGAATTCCAGAATTTCCACGGTCTATACTAATGTGCTTTCAAGCTTCACAGATCCTTACCACATCAAATCTACCGAAGTCAGTATACGAAACCAACATAAGATCGAGCGCATTGATGAGTTCTACCTATCTCTCGATCTAACTGCACACGCGACACAAGCCACTGCATTTCACAACTCAACCGCATCATCCCACCGCTGCACAGCACAGGGGAGAACGATCGAAGAAACCTATCCCCAGAGAACCTCTCCTCTAGCTCAATCCGAGACACATAGACTTCCCCATCTCAACAGGAGGTGCTGGCCGGGTGGCCGGGTGAGTCTCCACTCTCCACAGAGAAGAGGGATACGATACGATAAGCGAACAGAAGGATAGGTAAAAAGGGAGGGATAAAGCAAGGCGGCGGCGAACCTTCGGAGCCAGTTGAGGAGCGCGTCCCACATCCCCATCCCCTTCGCCGCTGCGCGGTGGTCTCCCTCGGTCGCCGGTTCTCTCTCGAGGGAATCTGCGATTGGGGGAGGGAGAGAGGCAGGGAAGGACCGAGGACGGAAGGAATGGGAATCGACGAAGAGGAAGCCGATAGGCCGAGGGATACGCACACGCAACGCAAGGGAGGCCGGAGGGGAGACAGCGGCGAAGCACGAGTCGCAGCCGCGTGCAGGGGAGCGTATCTTTCGCCGATTTTTTTTTAAAAATTATACATTTTTATTCAAAATTTCAAATTTAGTATATGAATTTTAAAATTTGCAAAAATAGGTTTATGCCGGGATTTGACGTATTTAGGATGATCAGCCCTAAATCGACAAATAATTTTCTGAACTAGGCTGATCGACCTAGATCGGACGTCGGTCACCCTATGTCGATATTTGATTCACCCATTATTCTAAAAGGTAAAACTAGGTGGGCACCTAAGCAGGAAAAGGCGTTAGGCGCCACGCGGAGGCCGGTTGGGTGGGCGGGGGGCGCCTAGGTGGGTCAACCGCGGTCTAGGCGGTTGACCGCGGGGCCTAGGCGCCCTAGGTGACTGCGGCGGCGCCTAACAAGCAACTAGGTTTCCTGAACCAGCCGCCACATGTCGTTTGTCGTCTGTCCCCGTGCACCGCTCACAAGTGCACTGCTCGTTGTGCTCCTAACATTATGGGACTGCTCACGTTTGCCGAGTGCCTAGGGCACTCGGTGAAGCCTCTTTTGCACTCGGCAAAGGCTTCGCCGAGTGCCACACTCGACGAACCCCACTCGATACACGCCTTATTGGCGACGAGGGGGTTCGCCGAGTGCTTTTTATCGGGCACTCGGCGAAGTCTTTGCCGAGTGCAATATAGACTTCGCCGAGTGCCACGCGTAGCACTCGACAAACGTGGGGCACTAACGGTCGGGGGTCGTTAACGGGGCTTTGCCGAGTGCCCCACGTGGCACTCGGCGAAGGGGGGTCGGGGGGGCACGTGGCACGTGGAGGCTTTGCCGAGTGCCCCACATGGCACTCGGTGAAGGGGGGTCGGGGGGCACGTGGCACGTGGAGGCTTTGCCGAGTGCCCCACGTGGCACTCGACGAAGGGGGTTTGCCGAGTGCCACGTGGAGGCACTCGGCAAAGCCTCCTCAGAATGCACAGAAACGTGCCACGTGGCACGTTTCTGTGCATTTTAGGTGGCTTTGCCGAGTGCAACACTCGGCAAATTTTTTTAATTTTTTTTCATTTATTTAATGAATATTTCATCCAAAAACACATTCAATCACAAAAATCATCACAAATTCACATTTAGTCACAAAATTTGCCCCAAAATTCACATTCAATCACAGATATTCACATTCAATCACTATATGAATCACAATTTCACTCACATCACAAAAATCACATACACATCACAAAAATCACATTCACATCACAAAATTCACGATCACATCACAAATTCACGTTCACGTCACAAATACAAGTTCAAATTGACATTACAAGTTCAAGTTCGCGTTCATGGTGACAAGTTCAAGTTAATTAACAATTTCATAACGGCAACTCACACCACGCCTCACAAGTTAGCATTACCGCTATGCCCAGTGTGTGGAGATGACTGCGTGTTTGATCCTACTGCCGATGAATGAAACTGAAAAAAAAAAGAAAAATAGTTAGAACAATTGTATATAACAAAAACGATAAAAACAATATTAGAAACTCACATTGCCACTCTGTGGAGTCCGTGGAGATTGTTGAGGTTGAGGAGGAAGTCCAGGCAGGCCCATATGACCTGAGAAAGATCCACCCATCTGCGCAAACCACTGCTGCATCTGGGTCTGCATCTCGGCTTGCATCTGAGCTTGCATCTGAGCCTGCAGCCGAGCCTCCATCTGGGTCTGCCACTCGGTCCTTTGTGATCTTTCTTCATTTAGTTAGGCCTACAAAACAATAATTCACAGTCATTAACGTTCCAAAACAAACAAATTTAAGTGTTCGATGATTAATGAAAATGAACTGACCTGTAGATCAGCAATCAGACCCATAGATGTGTCTCGGCGAGGGCGTATACCCGGACCGGAGGTCGAGCTCCGAGCTCTCACCTCAAATAGAGAGGGGGTACTACGGGTATCAATGGCGTCGTCGTCCATCAAATATCGCCCATGTCTCTTGCCTCCTCCAGCCCTCATGACCACCTCGCCATCGATGTCATGTGCGACTGGGTCATAATCGGCGCCATGCACTTCCCTTGCCATCTCTGAATAGTCTTGGAGGCATTGATATGCGTTCCGATTAGTGTACGACTCAGCGGGGTCATTTGGATTGTAAGTATTGCCTTCAACCGCCCTCCCTTTGTGAGCCAGAGCATATGCCATGACTTGGGAGCATTCCTGACCCGCATTGGTCGTTGACTGAAACAAGAAGATAGTTAGAGTTATATTGTGCAATTAAGCGAAAAAAGAAAATGTAACTACATACTCATCTCGCCCTGAACTGGTCGAGGTTCAGCGAGCCTTGATGGTGTGCTGCCCCCGGCATGAGTAGGCGTCTCTGGCGGCATGCATCGTGACTGCTCTGCCACTCGGCAGAACACCACCTATCAACAATTTGGTCCCAACACTCAAGATGAGTGGCACACCACTGTGGAGGGACCTATTTGATGCAAGTGAAGTTGTTAATGACATAATATTAAGTATTAGAAGATACACGAGAATACACTTACCATCATGTATTCCTCTCGTGTCAGAAAGGTGGTCCGGGCATCCTTTTTGTTCTTCCTCTCTCGGCGGTGCTGAGCGTAGAAGTCAATAACAACTTGAATGCGCGCCTCATAATGCATGTCGGTGACAAGCTTCTTGGTGGCTCTATTAATAACAGCGGCAGCGTGATCCGCATACCCCTCATCACATCTATAAAAATTCTGCATATAGATGTAAAGAGAATGTTATGTAATCCACATGTTAATAGTATTGACACATGGCACTAAGAAAATAAACTTACCCAGAGCTCAGCCCTGACTCGATCGGCTAGGTGGGCAAATTGTCTCCCTTCTCGGTCAGGGGCATCCGGCGCACTTTCATAGTGCCTCCATGAGTACGCCGGCGCCATCCTCCCATCAAAAGATACCAAACCAGGGAACTTTTCCTTGATAAGAAGCCCGAGGATGCCGTTTACATGGCGTGAGCACTCACGACCTCCTCGTTCAACCATAATCCAGTTCCTACCCCGATATCATTAAAAAGTATTAGTATATATTAAAAATTAAACTAACGAAAGGAATACATTATAGACTTTCTACAGCAACTTACCTATTTCCATCGGGTTGAATGAGCGCATGATCAGCTACTGCCACTGGTCGCCTCGGGAGTGACGAAGGACCACGCAACCACACTGCAGCCGCTTCTGTAGCCTGCTCCTCTCCCTCTGCCCCAACCTCCTCCCCACCCTCTGCCCCCACCTCCTCCTCCTCCTCCACCCTAGCCTGCTCCTCCTCCTCCTCATCCGGCACGTAATCATCGTCACGACGGGATGCCGGTATATGGCTGGTAGTTTCACTCGAGGGTGCGGGTGCCTTTCCTCTCACTGCTGACTTCTTTGTTCTCCTACCTCGAGGTCTAGATGAGGACCCGACCTCATCTTAAGAGGGAGTGGATCTACCGCCTTTTCCTACTACTGCACTTATTAATTTATTTAAACCCCCCACTATATTTCAATCACCTACTACGAAAAAGAGTAAATCACTTTAGATAAACCGTGAAATGTGTTATGAACGCATTTATTCTAAAATTAAATATAATTCTCATACAGCTGCTAGAAATAGTCATCGCTGTTCGGATTTGTTGGATCATATGTATCGTCATCACTGTCAAGTGATATGATGTAATCGTCCAGCTGTTCAGGAGGTGGAATGTTGTCATCACTTTGAGTGCTTGAGTGCAATCTCTCTAGCAGTTCTAAGTCTCTTCCATTATGAATCTCGTCTCCTTCGTCGGCATTCGCACCACTTTCGTTATCTACTTCCATCGTCTCCGTCAAGTCAATAACAAACATGCCTGGTAGCCCATCTTCTTGAAAGAACTCTTCGTCGTATGTGTTCGGGTCTATGTTATAGTCTTCGTTGTTGGGAACAGGCAGTTTACCGTGTGGCGACACCTTATACACAACATCCCAACCTTTAAGACGTGCGACGGTTTTGCACGGGTAAGAGAGATAGTAAACTTGTGTTGCCTGTTGAGCCACAATATAAACATCTTCACTCGACAAAGTGGTATCTTGACGAATTTCTATTAAGCCAAGTTCGGGAGTCTGTGTCGCGCCCCGATTTAATAAATCAGGACTTTATTGAAATTCCATAGAAAATCAATAAAACAATACGTTCATCATGCGACCACGTGCAATACGGGCAATCATTCACGGTTCGTAGACCGCATTAATACAAAAGTGAATAAAGATGAAGAGAAACTAATAAAATAAGGGTCCTAGATGAACGCCTCCTTCCAGTCTCGCCTTGACTGGGTCGCTACTCCAGACCTTCATCCTCCTCGTAGTAGACTGGCTCTGATGGTGTAAGTCAACGGGGTGAGTACAGATGTACTCAACAAGCCACCGAATGCAGATATAATGCAAGGTAACAACAAGGGAGAAAGTGGCTAGTTTTGCGGAAAAGCATAATTGTAAAGCATTAAGTGTGATCAATTTATTAGTACTGAAATGTAAACATGCGTATGCATCATCATCTTCTAACTCGAGGAGTACGTTTCACCTCCTCGCACAATAGTCCTTACATGCCATGAATAACTCAAACATTCAAACAATTGTAAACTAACTGCGAGTAGTCACACAACCCGCCCTTGACCGTGGGCTCGGCTTTTCGAAAAGATTGATGTTTACTCTGATCAGAGATGTACCACTGTACCCACAAGGCACGCACTCATCACTTACATCAAAGTGTAACGAGATGACCCATTTCACGGGAACTCGTGCCAAAACCTTCCATATGGTCCTCCCCGACTCAACAGCACCCTCTTATAGGTTTCATATGGTGTCCCGACGCGTCGGTGCCCCACCATACCCCCCCTTGAGCCTCCTTTGGTACAAGTCGCCCGCAGGCTAGCCCCTTGCCCCCTCCACTATGGTGCCGAGAGACGGAGTGTTCCACACTTCCAGTTAGGACTTACCCATTAGACTTGTGGTTGGTACGGAAGTGCTTTGCAACAGATCCCGCAGACCGGTCCTTATAGTGCCCCGGGTGCGACCAACCAGTTTCCGAGCTTGCACCCGGAACCCACCATACTTATAGCATACCCAACTCCAACAGAGTCCAGAGACAAGAATAACGGGGTATTTCATATACCAGAATCCATCTAACTACGACTCATTCTTTATATCCTATAGCAGTTGTGCCGGTACATTGGGCACTAGCTAATATAATATTTGTAGAGTGACAAGGAGTTAAGGCTCAATAAGCATGGCTTGGGTTTGCACACAAGGACGGGGATCTAATAATTATAAGTGTAAGGCTTGATATTTGACTAATGCAATATTAACCTATGAGTTATAGCGATAGTTCATTAAAACATGGGCTCAATGATGATCAACTATTTCCATAGAGGTGGTCGATGACTTGCCTTGATCCGTGAATGGTGAAGGTGGAACCTCGGGGTAAGACTCGGGATCTTCGACGACGTTGTAGTCTTCTCGATACGGAAAAGTAAACACAACATTCAATAAACAATCCAAAACAATCAACCATACTAACATACATGTTTATGTTGGATTAAGTAAAGGAGATAGAGTCTTAATTTTTAGGGATTTGTTACTTAAACATTTAAGATTTAATTTTTAATGAGATTCCTTAATTTTATAACTTGATATAATTATTTTTCCTTAGGGGGTTTTATTTTTCCCTTTTTAAAGTTGTAGTAAAAGGGTATTGAACAACCTTATTATTATTGTAGTAAAAATACTGGACTTAAGTTATTAGGTTACCTGAGGTTGTTACATAAATTTTTAGGATATTTCCATAAAGGGGTGACTTCTTCTTAAATGCATTAATTACATGTCCTAAAAGGGCCTTTGCAATATCACTTAATGGAATAAAGTGGACAAGATGAATATTCTATTTTTATTAAAAATAGTGAACTCAAGTTGTTAGGTTTTCTGAAGTTATTATATAAGTTGTCATGACATTTTTATAAAGTGTTTAACTTCTATTATATGAATTACTTGAGTATCATACAAGGGCTTTTGCAATATTAATTTCTAGATTAAAGTGGGCAAGGTGAACATGTTGTTTTTGTTGCATTAAACAGTGGAATAAATTCATTAAGTCCTCTGAATTCATTGAATAAGTATTCCTGATATTTTTGTAAAGGGTTGCATCATATGAGTTAATCATTTATTTTAAAGGGCCTTGAAAATGTTATTTAATAAAATGAAATGGGCAAAATGAATCATTATATTTTTATTGGCTTATAAACAGTGTAAGGGAGTCATTGTGTCCCCAGAAATTAATATATATATTTTAAGGATTTTTCTGGATTATTTAAGTGTAATATGATTTAAATCCTAAAGGGGACTTAGAAATGTAATTTAATAAAATGTCATGGACAAAATGGTTATTCCATTTTTATTGTATTAACAGCAGTGAAATAGAGCCATTATATCTTCTGATATTATTTTATAAATTGTTAAAGGTTTATCTGATTTATTTTATTGAAATATTAATTAATTCCTAAAGGGGATCTTTCTTTATTATTTAATAAGATTTTTATGTGCCAAATAAACATATTGTTTTTATTGCATAAAAGTGTAGAGAATGAAAAGACAAATTTTCCAGAATTAAAATGGTGAATTTTGGAGTTAATTTGAGCAAGATATGAATTTTTGAAGTTTAAACTAATTTCTGAATTATTTTTAAACCAGAAAACAATCTCTGGTCCACGGTGAACTGGGTTCACCGTGAACCGACGACTGCGCGCGTGAGCCGGGCACGTGGTCACGGTCGGATCCAGATCCGACGGTCATGATTTAATGAAGATCCGAGCGTCCAGATTGGACCGTACCGGTCAACAGAAGTCAACCGCGAATCTGGGCGCTCGGTTTCACTTTTAATCCGTACCGCACGTTCCTGATCGGACGGCTACCGTCCCATCCGGCACGGCACGCACAGAAGGGGGCTAGATACCCTTCTTCTCCAGCTCCGGCGAAGCAACGGCGAGCAATTACCGGCGACGGCGAGGCCTAAGGCCCTAGGCGATGGCGAAAATGGACAGAGGGGCATGAGGGGGTTCTCGGCATACCTACGACGACGATAATGGAGCAGTGGCGGTGGCCGGCGTCGAGGAGAGGGCGGCGGTTCTTTTCGGGATCGACGGCGGCAGCGAGATCCGGCGGTGCTCCGACCCGGCGGAGGCGATGCCGAGGTAGAGGGCGCGTCGACGGTCCCGGTGGAGGTGACGGCGAGGGCGACGGTGGCCCGTAGCGCCGGTGATCGCCGACCGGAGTGGGATCAGGGGGGAAACCGAAGAAAAGAGGCTGCGGCCCTCGGGTTTGCGTGGATTGGGGCTCTGGTGGCGTGGGTGAAGAGCGGTGAGGACGAGGGCTTTTATAGGGGTCACCGGCGGCGAGGAATGGCAGGAGATCAGAGGGGATCCGAGGGGGTTCGAAGCTTGCTCCGGTGAGATTTCCAAACACTCGGATCCATGCCATACATGGCGAAAGCGCGTGGGAAAAGAGGGAAGGTGATCGCCGGAGGACGGGGGAGGGAATCCCGTGCGCGATTTGGCGGATCCGGCCGGCCGGCGACGGTTTAAGGTAAGGGGTCGTCGGGAAAGGGAAGGGGAGAGATCCCCTTCCATTGTTGAAGACGAAGCTGACATGTGGGGGCCACATGTCAGTGGGCGACAGTGAGGTCATACGTGCCGACATGCGGGCCCGGGATGTAAGCGGCGAGCGGGAGGCTGTCAGGTGGGGCTGTCCGGGACGTGGCGCGCGGGAGAAGGGAAGTGGAGCGCCGACAGGTGGGTCCCGCCTGTCGGTGGGTGCAGCCAGAATGGGCTGGGCCGAAAGGCCTTCGGAGGGGAAACGGGGGTTGCGGCCCAATAAGATTTAAAATTCATTTTCCATTAAATTTAATTCCAGAAATTCAAATATTTGCTTAAGGCTTGAAGATCTGTTGGAAAAATTTTGTAAAAATTCTCAAAAATATTTCTTAGCCTCTAGTTTATCCCATAAAATTTTCAAGTCCAAATTTTGAATATTTATCTCTGTTTGGCTTTAATAGGGCTCTTTTAGGATTTTTATTAATAACAAAATTCAAAAATTCTTTTATTATTATATTTCTTTTTATTTTATTCCCTTTTAATTTTGGGGCTGTTACAATCCTATCCCCCTTACAGAGAATCTCGTCCTCGAGATTCGAAGCGAACCTCGGGAAAACTAAGGGACTGAGTTCTACTGGTGCTCTGGGTTAGGAGGAGGAGTTACATCAGAAGTAGGCAAAGCGATCTCCGGATCTGGGTTTGCTGAGATCAAATTGGGAGTGTCCTCGGTTGTATCTGGTTTCTCTTTGTGGTGATCTAGAGTAGGTCCCTCTGGATTTGGAATGGAGGATGGCGCCCGCTTGGGGTAGGGGCACTTGTTGGCGTAGTGGCCTCCTTGGCGGCAGTTGAAGCACACAATCGGCTTGCCGTTCCTGTCCCTCTTGTATCCGGTAGCTTGTGTTGGTGTCTTTCTGGCTGGTGGTGCTTGGGGTGGGATGTCTGTGCTTGGCCCTCCAAGGGTGGTTCGTGGCTTGGCCGGGGTTGGGGCTTGAGGTGGAATCACTCTGGTTTCTGGTATAAATGCTTCGTTCACCAATTTCTGAAAGTTGGCGAAGTCCCCGTAGATTAATTGAAGGGAGAGCTCGTGTTGGTGTTGTTGGAGACGAAACAACTGTGTCTGCTGCTCTTGCATCTGCTTCTGTTGTTGTTGCATTTGGGTAAGCAGTGTGGCGATCAGTTGGTTCTGTTTTGCCATCATCTCCGTAAGTGTGGGATGATAGACAACAGGGGTCTGCTGAGGTCCAGCTGCACCCCACTGAGGCAGATTGCCTGAGGTGTTTCCATCGTGTGGAGCTTCTGATCCTTGGTCATTGGCCATCCTGAAGTTGAAGGGTTCAAAAAGAAGGTGCCAATAGTTAAGGGGAAATTGTTACTGGTTTTATTGCCTAAGATGAATAATTTGACCTAGATGCTTACATACCTTATTTTAGTTCCTTATCATCTTTCACACTCAGGCCTTATATTATTATAAATGATTTATCTTGTATTTTATTCACTCAACATTCATGTTGTAATATATTTTATTAATTAGTGTTAGAGGTTTAAGATGTTGATTATATCTTAATGAATTCCTTGGTACCAAAAATTCAAGAAAATTTTTGGAATGCAATTTAATGCTTAGGAGAATTTTTAGGAGAATACTCTAGCTAATCGTTATTTAAATGAAATTTTTAGGCCCATATTTTAGCTTTTCTCTTTCTTGATTTATCCTTTTATTTATTTTATTTTTAATGCCTGGCGAAAATCAAGGTGTTACAATCCTAACTTCCTTAACAAGAATCTCGTCCTCGAGATTCGGAAAGGCTAGAAGTAGAAGGTTAAAGATAGGCTTCAAGTCTACATTTGCATAGATTGGGCTTGGCTAAGTTAGGGCTTTCCTGACAACGTGTCTTGACTTCACGATTGGAGTTGATCTTGCAGAATGGCGACGAATGAATTATGTTGAGTTGAGACTAGAGGTAGATTCTCTCCTTTATATTGGGATTATGATTCAATAGGTCTAGGAAAATGAGATTAAGCTTTTATTTCAAAATGTATCGTTCTTGCGATTACATTTATGTTTATTTCTATTTAATCTTCACTCATGTCTTATATTCGGCATGGGTGGCAATACAAGCAAGTAAAAGAAAACAATCAAGCGTAAAGCTACGTCTACGGTAGCTCAGGGGACGACTCGATCACGGGCTCGTGGGAGACGGTCGGGGTCGAGGAACTGGAGGGTCCGGCGGGAGGTGCACTGTGGGAAATCCTCTTGGGCTTTACTGTGGGAAACCGAAGTGGTTTCCGCTGGCGAGGCGGAAGAGGGGCGATCTCCTCAAGATCCTTCTTCAAGTCTTTGAGCTGCTGGCGGAGCTGGGTATTGATCATGGCGCCCTGGCGTAGGAGCTCGTTCTGACGCCTCAATTCCTCCACCTCGAGGGTCAACTGGGGGTTCTGCTCAAGCTGTCGACGGAGCTCGGCATTCTCGCGGGTCAGGTTCTCCGAAGTGTGGCGGTAGAAGTCGATGGTGTCGTGCTGGCTGTCTGCATCGAGGACGGCCTCTGTGTGGAGGTTGTCCATGGCCTCCAAGAGTCTCATGGTGCGGGCGATGGCGGAGTTGTCCTGAGGGAGGGAGTTGATGTAGATGCTGCGGTGACTCCCTGGTATACGCATGGGCATGAAGCGGTAGACGGTGTCGCGGAGGTGGCAGTCGTAGACCAGTCGAAGCTCGGCGAGGGACTGAAGAGCGGCTCGCTGGCTGGCCACCACGAAGGAAGGTCCTCCGACTCCATGGGTATAGAAGGGTGGCTACGTGGAGGAGGGGCGGATAACAACCGTGACCTCACAGTAGCTCTCGTTCACATCGGGAAAGATCCCGTGGAACGCAGGCTCATGGGGAAACCCCAAGAAGTCGACGAACACGCGAAGCTCGCGGATGAATCCGGCCTCGTCACGAAGAGTCCCGCTCATGGTATGGACCGGCATCTACAAAAGAGAGAAAGTTTTTGTGTGAAAATCTTGGAAGATGAGAGGATAAGTAGTTTTTGTAAGAAAATATAGTGGATTTATAAGTCCTAAGGTCAGGTCTGTTTGGCTTCCTACAGTCAAGTCGGCTCTGATACCATCTTGTCGCGCCCCGATTTAATAAATCAGGACTTTATTGAAATTCCATAGAAAATCAATAAAACAAGACGTTCATCATGCGACCACGTGCAATACAGGCAATCATTCACGGTTCGTAGACCGCATTAATACAAAAGTGAATAAAGATGAAGAGAAACTAATAAAATAAGGGTCCTAGATGAACGCCTCCTTCCAGTCTCGCCTTGACTGGGTCGCTACTCCAGACCTTCATCCTCCTCGTAGTAGACTGGCTCTGATGGTGTAAGTCAACGGGGTGAGTACAGATGTACTCAACAAGCCACCGAATGCAGATATAATGCAAGGTAACAACAAGGGAGAAAGTGGCTAGTTTTGCGGAAAAGCATAATTGTAAAGCATTAAGTGTGATCAATTTATTAGTACTGAAATGTAAACATGCGTATGCATCATCATCTTCTAACTCGAGGAGTACGTTTCACCTCCTCGCACAATAGTCCTTACATGCCATGAATAACTCAAACATTCAAACAATTGTAAACTAACTGCGAGTAGTCACACAACCCGCCCTTGACCGTGGGCTCGGCTTTTCGAAAAGATTGATGTTTACTCTGATCAGAGATGTACCACTGTACCCACAAGGCACGCACTCATCACTTACATCAAAGTGTAACGAGATGACCCATTTCACGGGAACTCGTGCCAAAACCTTCCATATGGTCCTCCCCGACTCAACAGCACCCTCTTATAGGTTTCATATGGTGTCCCGACGCGTCGGTGCCCCACCATACCCCCCCTTGAGCCTCCTTTGGTACAAGTCGCCCGCAGGCTAGCCCCTTGCCCCCTCCACTATGGTGCCGAGAGACGGAGTGTTCCACACTTCCAGTTAGGACTTACCCATTAGACTTGTGGTTGGTACGGAAGTGCTTTGCAACAGATCCCGCAGACCGGTCCTTATAGTGCCCCGGGTGCGACCAACCAGTTTCCGAGCTTGCACCCGGAACCCACCATACTTATAGCATACCCAACTCCAACAGAGTCCAGAGACAAGAATAACGGGGTATTTCATATACCAGAATCCATCTAACTACGACTCATTCTTTATATCCTATAGCAGTTGTGCCGGTACATTGGGCACTAGCTAATATAATATTTGTAGAGTGACAAGGAGTTAAGGCTCAATAAGCATGGCTTGGGTTTGCACACAAGGACGGGGATCTAATAATTATAAGTGTAAGGCTTGATATTTGACTAATGCAATATTAACCTATGAGTTATAGCGATAGTTCATTAAAACATGGGCTCAATGATGATCAACTATTTCCATAGAGGTGGTCGATGACTTGCCTTGATCCGTGAATGGTGAAGGTGGAACCTCGGGGTAAGACTCGGAATCTTCGACGACGTTGTAGTCTTCTCGATACGGAAAAGTAAACACAACATTCAATAAACAATCCAAAACAATCAACCATACTAACATACATGTTTATGTTGGATTAAGTAAAGGAGATAGAGTCTTAATTTTTAGGGATTTGTTACTTAAACATTTAAGATTTAATTTTTAATGAGATTCCTTAATTTTATAACTTGATATAATTATTTTTCCTTAGGGGGTTTTATTTTTCCCTTTTTAAAGTTGTAGTAAAAGGGTATTGAACAACCTTATTATTATTGTAGTAAAAATACTGGACTTAAGTTATTAGGTTACCTGAGGTTGTTACATAAATTTTTAGGATATTTCCATAAAGGGGTGACTTCTTCTTAAATGCATTAATTACATGTCCTAAAAGGGCCTTTGCAATATCACTTAATGGAATAAAGTGGACAAGATGAATATTCTATTTTTATTAAAAATAGTGAACTCAAGTTGTTAGGTTTTCTGAAGTTATTATATAAGTTGTCATGACATTTTTATAAAGTGTTTAACTTCTATTATATGAATTACTTGAGTATCATACAAGGGCTTTTGCAATATTAATTTCTAGATTAAAGTGGGCAAGGTGAACATGTTGTTTTTGTTGCATTAAACAGTGGAATAAATTCATTAAGTCCTCTGAATTCATTGAATAAGTATTCCTGATATTTTTGTAAAGGGTTGCATCATATGAGTTAATCATTTATTTTAAAGGGCCTTGAAAATGTTATTTAATAAAATGAAATGGGCAAAATGAATCATTATATTTTTATTGGCTTATAAACAGTGTAAGGGAGTCATTGTGTCCCCAGAAATTAATATATATATTTTTAAGGATTTTTCTGGATTATTTAAGTGTAATATGATTTAAATCCTAAAGGGGACTTAGAAATGTAATTTAATAAAATGTCATGGACAAAATGGTTATTCCATTTTTATTGTATTAACAGCAGTGAAATAGAGCCATTATATCTTCTGATATTATTTTATAAATTGTTAAAGGTTTATCTGATTTATTTTATTGAAATATTAATTAATTCCTAAAGGGGATTTTTCTTTATTATTTAATAAGATTTTTATGTGCCAAATAAACATATTGTTTTTATTGCATAAAAGTGTAGAGAATGAAAAGACAAATTTTCCAGAATTAAAATGGTGAATTTTGGAGTTAATTTGAGCAAGATATGAATTTTTGAAGTTTAAACTAATTTCTGAATTATTTTTAAACCAGAAAACAATCTCTGGTCCACGGTGAACTGGGTTCACCGTGAACCGACGACTGCGCGCGTGAGCCGGGCACGTGGTCGCGGTCGGATCCAGATCCGACGGTCATGATTTAATGAAGATCCGAGCGTCCAGATTGGACCGTACCGGTCAACAGAAGTCAACCGCGAATCTGGGCGCTCGGTTTCACTTTTAATCCGTACCGCACGTTCCTGATCGGACGGCTACCGTCCCATCCGGCACGGCACGCACAGAAGGGGGCTGGATACCCTTCTTCTCCAGCTCCGGCGAAGCAACGGCGAGCAATTACCGGCGACGGCGAGGCCTAAGGCCCTAGGCGATGGCGAAAATGGACAGAGGGGCATGAGGGGGTTCTCGGCATACCTACGACGACGATAATGGAGCAGTGGCGGTGGCCGGCGTCGAGGAGAGGGCGGCGGTTCTTTTCGGGATCGACGGCGGCAGCGAGATCCGGCGGTGCTCCGACCCGGCGGAGGCGATGCCGAGGTAGAGGGCGCGTCGACGGTCCCGGCGGAGGTGACGGCGAGGGCGACGGTGGCCCGTAGCGCCGGTGATCGCCGACCGGAGTGGGATCAGGGGGAAACCGAAGAAAAGAGGCTGCGGCCCTCGGGTTTGCGTGGATTGGGGCTCTGGTGGCGTGGGTGAAGAGCGGTGAGGACGAGGGCTTTTATAGGGGTCACCGGCGGCGAGGAATGGCAGGAGATCAGAGGGGATCCGAGGGGGTTCGAAGCTTGCTCCGGTGAGATTTCCAAACACTCGGATCCATGCCATACATGGCGAAAGCGCGTGGGAAAAGAGGGAAGGTGATCGCCGGAGGACGGGGGAGGGAATCCCGTGCGCGATTTGGCGGATCCGGCCGGCCGGCGACGGTTTAAGGTAAGGGGTCGTCGGGAAAGGGAAGGGGAGAGATCCCCTTCCATTGTTGAAGACGAAGCTGACATGTGGGGGCCACATGTCAGTGGGCGACAGTGAGGTCATACGTGCCGACATGCGGGCCCGGGATGTAAGCGGCGAGCGGGAGGCTGTCAGGTGGGGCTGTCCGGGACGTGGCGCGCGGGAGAAGGGAAGTGGAGCGCCGACAGGTGGGTCCCGCCTGTCGGTGGGTGCAGCCAGAATGGGCTGGGCCGAAAGGCCTTCGGAGGGGAAACGGGGGTTGCGGCCCAATAAGATTTAAAATTCATTTTCCATTAAATTTAATTCCAGAAATTCAAATATTTGCTTAAGGCTTGAAGATCTGTTGGAAAAATTTTGTAAAAATTCTCAAAAATATTTCTTAGCCTCTAGTTTATCCCATAAAATTTTCAAGTCCAAATTTTGAATATTTATCTCTGTTTGGCTTTAATAGGGCTCTTTTAGGATTTTTATTAATAACAAAATTCAAAAATTCTTTTATTATTATATTTCTTTTTATTTTATTCCCTTTTAATTTTGGGGCTGTTACAGTCTGTCTCACTACTTTGGGATTGAACCAGTGGCATTTAAATATAACGGGATTAAGAGGTTTGCTCCCATCAAAACTCAATTCGTATATTTCTTCGAGTCATCCACAATAGTCAACCCCGTCTGTGCCCGGAGTAAAAACTCCGGAATTTGTGGTTCTTCGGTTAGGTCAGCTCTGTTCATGGCTTGTTGTGTGGAAACGATAGTTGTTTACGTCGTAAGCTTTGAATGTCTTGACCTTGTAGGCACAGTCATTCGCAACTTGCCTCAACTCGGAACTCATTGTCATGTCGGTTCTTCCCTATAGGTTTAAACGCGATGAACATGTATATTAGTCGCATATAAGATATAATTGAAAGGTAGAACTAACTAAAAGTTAATTTGAGAAATACCTTAGTTTTGAACCAAGAAATGAAATCGGGATTGCCATTTCCCACACCATACTTAAGAAGGGCAGTGGATTCCTCAATGTTAGCCTCCCTCGAACCACGCCAAAATTGTCGATGAAATTCCTCAATGTACGGTTCCACTTCGGAAAGGTTTGTCAGGACATACAACATAATCAAACGCCACTCTTCATGCTGCAAGGTCTTGTTAGCAGCACCACTTGCACTTCCTAGTTGGCCTCTAAAGATGCTGAGATTTGATTCTTCTTCTAGAAGATTGTAACGGGAAGGTGGATTATGCACGCTAGGAAGATTGTCCGCATAATATCTAGTTGTGAAGTTTGACACCTCCTCCAAAACATATGCCTCAGCTATGGATGCTTCAATTTTGCATTTGTTCTTACATTTATTCCGAAGAATCTTTTGGAATCTCTCAATTGAATAGCACCAATGGCTCTGAACCGGACCTCCCATCCGGGCCTCATACGGAAGGTTCAATATCATATGTTGCATCGGATTGAAAAAACCGGGCGGAAAGATCTTTTCTAGCTTGCATAATAACATGGGTGAGGAGCCATGCTGAATAGCGTGGGCCTCATGGCTCCAGATGTGATGAGTCATTGTCAACGATAGTCAAAGAGGACTGAAAAGAGAGAGAAGACATGTTGCGTCTGGGCCGCGTGTGACTCAGGTACACGGGCAGCGAGCGACTGTCGGGCAGAGGGGCCGCGAAGTCGGGTTGGCCCAATCCGGGTATATGGGCTAGGAGCAGCAGAGGATCCACTGGACTGTTGACCGGGATTGACTCAGGTACACGGGCGGCGAGTGATTGCCGGGCTGAGGGAGCCGCGGAATCGGGCCGGCCCAATCCGGGTACCCGGTGCGAAGACGGTGGACGCTTTGTCAGTTTCGGCGCAAAACTGACGACCGTTGATTTCGGATCTGACCGTCCTGAGGCGAAGCCGTAGCTGCTACGAAAGCCCCGCATCAGGACAAGTTACCTTTATTTAGGTTTTTACTATTTTGCCTTTAGGCCCACAGTCTGTCAGTCGAGTCTGTAAAAAACCCTAAGGGCATTTCAGTCTTTTCCATTTTTATTCAGCGTCTGTAAAAAACCCTAGGGGTATTTCTGCATTTTTCCATTTAATGGGCTGCCTATAAATAGGCTATAGGCCCCAATATCCTAGGGTTAGGGTACCCATTTTTGAAATATCACTTTACCAATTCTGAAATTCGTGGGTCACTTTTTGGTGTTCTTCATTCTTCCGCCGCCGGTGTCTGTTCTTCACGGAAGCCGCCGCCGCCATTTCTTCCTCTCCGCCGAACACGTTTCTTTCTTCTCTTCGGCCAACCAATCGAGTGCATCTAGCTTTGCTAGCCTGCTGCTCTAGCATGGCATCTGCGCAACAATAGCTAGTGTGGTGTGCGGCAGGGAGTAGCTATGCGCAGCGATTGTTACATCGTGGCAGTAGCACTGCTGGCGGCCAGCACTTGCGTGCTGCAGTGCACATGCTAGGTGCGGCGTGATCAGCAGAGAAGCAGGAAGCCAGCAGCGCATGAGCAGTACCGAGCGGCAGCATCCACGAGGTCAGCATTCATACACGCAAATCGGTGAGTAAAACATGATTAGGATTAGATTAATTACTTGATTAATTAATGATGGTTGCTGTAGTTCAACGTGTTGTCACATCCGCATAGTTTTTTATGGTTCAAATAGCAGCACGTTCTCATTTTTCTTGATCCTTGTGCCCAGGTTTTTATTCTTAAACAATTTGTGATTAATCCACTTGTTCAGTTATTTTATTTCAGAATGCACTAAATTTTCACATATATATTTAGGAGCACATTTTATTTACTGCATTTATTTTGTCTAGATTAAATACTTTAAATATTGTGTTTGCTCTTACTTGATGAACTTTCTATAAACGGTGAATTTCTTTGCATGTGCTTGATGGATCATCCGTGATTTGGTGAAACTTTTTGTGAAGATATCATTCGTACTGTGATGATATTTTAATCTGCCTTTAAGCACTGTGGTAGTGTCTTTTCGTTTAGGACACCGGTTGTTTTTTAGGCTAGATTATTTTAAGTATCTGCGATCTGTTTGCTTCGGAGGTTTTTGTTTGTCGAGGTGCGTTGGGTATTGGGAGCAGGCCATTGATTCGCAAGAATTTTTTAGGCGCCCATTCACCCCCCCTCTGGTCGCTACTTTCGGTCCTACAAGTGGTACCAGAGCCTAGTTAGGGTTTTTCCATACCTTAACCGGTTCTAAACCCTAGTAGTGATCATGACGTCTCCTGGAAAGGTCCCGTCCTTGGAAGCTTATGGCTATAATTATTGGAAGACTCGCATGCGAGCCTATCTGATGAGCCAAAGCTCGGACATCTGGGACATCTGTATTCACGCTTCTTTCACAGTGTTGTTTGTTGATGAGCGTGATTCTCCGGATATCATTGCCCAACATCAGAACAACAACAAAGCGGTGAATATTCTGTTTTCTGGTTTAGGTCCCACTGAATTTGAGCGTGTGAGCCATCTCTCCACTACGAGAGAGATCTGGGCTACCCTCCAGGCACACCATGAGGGGACAGCTCAGGTCAAAGCTCGACTCTATCAGACCTACCGGCGTGAATATGAGAATTTCACACAGAAGCTGGGTGAATCTGTTGAAGCCTTGTTTGGTCGCTTTCAGTCGATCATCAACAAGCTTCGGGACAACAAGGGTGAGGGTGTTCAGTTAGTCTCAGATCACGAGCAGGCCCTCAAGGTTCTCCATACCTTGGACCCAAAGATCTGGGAGATCAAGGTATCCTCTATTATTGAGAGCACATCTTATGATACCTTGACCATTTCTGAGTTGTTTAGCAAGCTGAAGGCCACCGAGGTTGATACCCAGTTGAGATCAAATCTCACTGGCTCTGGATCAAAGTCTCTGGCCCTTGCTACACCTTCTGTTGATCCCTCTTCTGTGAGTTGTGCTGGGTTCTCCTTGATGTCTATCACTGAGGACCAGCTTGAGTCTTTGGGAGATGATGATTTGTGTCTTTTTAACAACTGGGTGCATCGTGTTTATGACAAAAGAATGTTCAAGAGACACGGCACAAAATCCGGGTGCTTTGAGTGTGGTGATCCAGGACACTTCATCGCCGACTGCCCCAAGCGCAATGGACACAAGAAGGGCACCGGTGGTGGCTTTCACGACTCCGGCAAGCACGACAGCTCCTCTTCAACAAGGGCAAGCCAAAGACCAGATTCTTCAGAAAGGCCCTGAAGGACTACCGGCGAGAGAACAAGAAACGCGACAAGGCCTTCTTCGCTGAGATGGAGAAGAGCTACTCCAAGCGGTCTACGTCTTCTTCCTCTTCATCGAGCTCAAGCGATGAGGAGATTGTCATCAAGAAGGGGAAGGACAAGGACGATCCAGCAGGCCTTTGCTTCATGGCCTTCGGGGACAGACCGAAGAGCCGCTCACATCAGCGCCGAAGATCCCGCAAGAGCTTCTGCTCAATGGCTCTTGGGGATAAGGAAGAAAAGAGCTCCTCCGATGACTCCGACGACGACGACAACAAGGTATCATCCTATGAATGAGAAATTGTTGATTTACTTGAGAGCAATCGTCATGAGTTAAAGTATCGGGAAAAACTGCTTAGGGGGGCTAAGAAGAGGATAGATGAGTTAGAGAGTGAGCTTGCCGTGGCCAACGGCAGAATTGAGAGTCTATCTTCTTTCCCTTGCTTGGGTGATAGCAGTGAGTGTCCAAAGTGTGAGGTGCTTCTGTGTGACCTGTCGACTCTGAAGTCCGGGTACACAGAAAGGGTTGATGAGAGGGACGCTTTGGCCACTGAGCTTGAAAGCGCTCAGCTGGAGCTGAAAGATGCTCAAGCCACTATCGTCCTACCCTGTGCTGATTGCCCATCTCATCTTGCTAGTTTAGCTGAGCTGAAAGCCAAGGGCGATAAGCATCTGGGTGATTTGGAGAGAATGAGAGCTGAGCTGGCGCAGACTAGGCTAGAGCTTGAGACATTGTCAGTTCCACCCACTGTCTGTGAGAACTGCCTGTCTCTTAGAATGGAGTTGATTAAGCTGAAAGCCGAGAAGTCTGTCCAGGTAGATAGTGAGTGTGAGACCTGCTTGTCTCAGGTGGAGGTACTAGCTTCCTTGAGAGAGGAGCTAGCTGATTCGCAAAATGAGAATTTTTACCTCCGTTCTATCCTGAGTTGGATCAGTGCCAGAGAGCCACAGCTTGGCATGATGATCCAGCAGTTCAAGAGGCAGGATGGGTTTGGGGTAGGTTACACCTACACCAAGGCTGACTTTGAGAGTGCCATTAGCCGGGCAGTGGAGTGGAGTAAAATGACTCCTGAGCAGAGATATCCCAAGACTCACTCCACTGAGTCTTCCCTGGCTAGTCAGCCCAAGGATGGAGTAATCCATGAACAGTCCAAAGCTCCACCCAAGAAGCCCATCTGGGTTCCAAAGCCCAAACACCTCCACACTTCTCTTGACTCTCTTCCTGGACCCTCTCAACCCAAGAAGACTACACCGAACACCACTAAGCCCAAGAACCCCAAGCCTCAACCACATCCCAAGAAGCCCACCTATCATTGTGAGTATTGTCAGAGAGACGGGCATCTTGCGGAGTTTTGCTTCAGGAGGAAGCGGGTTGAGAGAGCAGAGAGAGCTCGTGGTGGTCAGGAGCAGTTCTACCAGCAGGGTGGTAGACTGCGTGTTCCTCGACGCGGGGAAAGGCTGGAGGCCAGGCCGCGTCGTGTAGGTGGTGGTAGAGGAGACGACTTTCTTGCTCGTACTCCAGTTGGTGGTGGTCGTTCCGGCAGAGCTCCAGGCCATTTTGGCTACGGTCCTGGACCTCGTGGCCGAGGTTTTAGGCAGAACCGAGGACCGCGCTTTGAGCCGTGTTTTGGTCCAAACTTTTCTGATGATTTCTGCTTTCCGTCTTTTGAGCAGATGGCTCGACACTGGTTTAGCTCTTTTGCTAAACCCGGTGCCGGACCATTTGCTCCCACTTACAACCACTGATTGTGCAGGATCGGGGACTAGAGGACGTTTGGATCATGGACTCAGGATGCTCTCGCCACATGACGGGACATCGCAGATGGTTCTCCAGTCTCACTCCCCCGAGCTCCAAAGAGTACATCACTTTCGGGAACAGTGGTCAAGGGAAAGTAAGTGGCATTGGCTCAATTCGCATTTCAGACCATTTTTCTTTGAAGAACGTTGCTTTGGTTGAAACTTGAACTTCAATTTAATTTCTGTTTCGCAACTTCTTGAGGATGGTTTGGAGGTGCGTTTTAAGAAGGGCAATTCTTCTGTGTTTGATTCTAGAGGGTCTTTGGTTTGCCAGATCTTACCTTTCGGTAAAGTTTTTCGAATTGACTTCTCTAGTTCTTTTGGCCCTTCTCGCTGTTTAATTGCTGGATCTTCTTCTGAGCTCTGGAAGTGGCATAGGAGGTTAGGTCATTTGAGCTTTGATCTGCTAGTCAGGTTAAGCTCTATGGACCTCATCCGAGGATTGCCCAAGCTTAAAATGGAGAAAGATCTAGTTTGTCATCCCTGTCGTCACGGGAAAATGGTTGCCGCTTCTCACTCACCTGTGACTCAGGTAATGACTTCGTATCCGGGCGAGCTGTTACACATGGACACTATCGGTCCAGCTCGGGTACGCTCAGTCGGTGGGAAGTGGTACGCACTTGTGATTGTTGACGATTTTTCTCGATTCTCGTGGGTTTTCTTCTTGGAGTCTAAGGATGAAACTTTTCACTTTGTTCATGACCTGATTTTGAAGCTGAAGAATGAGAACAATGGTCGGATGCGAGCAATTCGCTCCGACAACGGCTCTGAGTTCAAGAACTCTCAGTTCATCAGTTTCTGTAGTAATCAGGGTCTTGACCATCAGTTCTCTGCTCCTTACACTCCCCCACAGAATGGCGTTGTGGAACGAAAGAACCGCACGCTAGTCGAGATGGCCAGGACGATGCTCGATGAGCATAGGACTCCTAGGCGTTTTTGGGCTGAAGCCATGAACACGGCTTGCTATCTGGCCAACCGCATTTTTCTTAGAGCTTACCTAGGTAAGACCTCATATGAGTTGCGGTTTGGCAGACAGCCCAAGGTGAGCCACTTGCGAGCGTTTGGCTGCAAGTGCTTTGTGCTCAAGAAGGGAGGGCATTTGGACAAGTTTGAGTCTCGTTGCTGGGATGGTGTTTTTCTTGGTTACGCTTTGCATTCTCGAGGCTTCCGTGTTTGGAACCTCGACTCCCAGCAGCTTGTCGAGACTTGTGAGGTTTCGTTTGATGAGTCCTTGCCTTCTTTGAATCCTTCTTTTGAGTTTTCTGGTGATGGTGAGCTCGGAGAGTCCATCTTCGAGGAAGATGAGGATACTCCAGCTGCTGATGAGGGTGGGCCTTCTGCACCTCCTGCAGAGCCCACACCTTCTGAGACTTCGACTGAGGACGAGGGCGGACCTCTGATCACTTCTTCCACTTCGATCGAGCCCCCTCAGTCGAGTCCAGAGGTGCCAGCTGCTGACTCCGGTGAGGTGACTTCAGATCACCAGGGATCCCGAGCAGTTCAGCGTGATCACCCCTCAGAGCTCATCATCGGTGATGTGTCTACAAGAACTTTGCGTTCGTCTGTTGACTCTCTTGCTGTGTTTGCTGAATCTGCTTTTGTTGCATCTTTTGAGCCTAGAGACATTTCTCATGCTCTTTCTGACTCAAATTGGATTAATGCTATGCAAGAAGAGCTTGAGAATTTTGTCCGCAATCGGGTTTGGACACTAGTTGAGCTGCCACCCGGATGCAACCCCATAGGCACCAAGTGGGTGTTCAAGAACAAGCAAGGTGAAGATGGGGTTGTGGTGTGAACAAAGCTCGACTAGTTGCCCAGGGTTTTTGCCAAAAGGAAGGTATTGATTTTGAAGAAACCTTCACCCCTGTTGCCCGTCTTGAGTCCATTCGCATTCTCTTAGCTTTTGCCGCTTCGAAGGGTTTTAAGCTTTTTCAAATGGATGTCAAGAGTGCTTTTCTGAACGGGTACATAGAGGAGGAGGTTTATGTTAGGCAGCCCCCCGGTTTTGAGAACCCTAAGTTCCCTCGACATGTTTTTAAATTGCAAAAAGCTTTATACGGGTTAAAGCAAGCCCCCAGGGCTTGGTATGACCGGTTAAAGCAGTTTTTGTTGGGGAAGGGCTTTGTGATGGGTTCTGTGGATAAAACTCTTTTCTTGCTCAGAGATGCTTCAAATTTTTTAGTCGCTCAGATATACGTGGACGATATTATCTTTGGCGGTACTACTAATGATCTTGTGTCCAAGTTTTCTGAGCAGATGCACAGCGAGTTCGAGATGAGCCTCATGGGTGAGCTTAAGTATTTTCTAGGGCTCTAGATCAAGCAGACCAAGGACGGCACCTTCATCCACCAGGGTAAGTACACTCGAGACATGTTGAAGAAATTCGACTTTGGTGGAGAGCTGAAGCCTCAGATGACCCCAATGGGTACATCTGGGGGCCTGGACAAGGACGAGAGCGGCGTCAAGGTCAATGAGAGAGAGTTTCGAGGGATGATTGGTTCGCTGCTGTACTTGACGGCGACGAGGCCAGACATACAGTTCGCCGTGGGACTGTGCGCGCGCTTCCAGTCTTCACCACGCGCGTCTCATCGGCAAGGTGTCAAGCGTATTTTCAGGTATCTTACCTATGCGCCTGATCTTGGTCTTTACTATTCAGCATCATCATTTCTTGATTTATCTGGTTTTTTGGACGCTGACTTCGGTGGGTGCCGGTTGGATCGCAAGTCGACTTCCGGTACTTGCCAGTTTCTTGGTTCTTCTCTTGTTTCTTGGTCTTCTCGAAAGCAATCTGGAGTTGCTCTTTCGACCACAGAGGCTGAGTATGTAGCTGCTGCTAGCTGCTGCTCACAGTTGGTTTGGATGATTTCCACTCTGCGAGATTTTGGGTTGTTCTTTCCTACCAGAGTTCCTTTGTTTTGCGACAGCACCAGTGCCATTAGTGTAGGGAAAAACCCATGTCTTCATTCAAAAACCAAACACATTGATGTGCGCTTTCACTTTTTGCGGGATCAATATGAGAAAGATGTCATTGACCTTGTTCATGTTGATACCCATCATCAGTTGGCTGACATTTTCACCAAACCCCTAGATCAGTCTACATTTGAGCGTTTACGAGGGGATTTGGGTGTTGTGTATCCTTTCTAGGATATTTTGCGTCAGTTTTCTTCTTCTTTACTCTTTTCTTGAGTCTTTTTGTGTGTGTTCATATCATACATATTCACATATCACACTTTTGAGCCTGCTTCTGTTATATGATTGAACTGCTTTACTTATTCTAGCTAGTACATGCTTTTGATTACTTGTCAATGATCATGCCTTGTTTCAGTTCGCTTGATATGTCTGATATCTGTCATATGCATGACTTTTACACTTTAAACTTGAAAAATGATCACCATTGCTTCTGGTAACTAGCATGTGTAGGCTGAGTGCTTTTGCTATCTGTTACATGTCTTGTAGCTAGTTCCTCACATAAATGCAGATATGCAACTTGGACATCTTTATGCTTTAACATGGAAACTGTGCTATAAAAATGATAAAAATCAAAAATAAATGAAAATTCCATGCCTTTTTATGCTTGAGTTGAAAAGATCCAAGTGGATTTGCCTTGTCGCATTGCATTGTTCTGGACTACTTACCATAGCACTTTGGTATGAACTAGGACAGTGTAGTGTATGCCAAGACCAATGTCTTAAGCTTCTGATGGTCCAGTTCTGGCCTAGGCTTGACTAGGTCGGTTAGCGTAAGGTTTGACATGCAAATAACCCTTGGCAAAAATGAAAAAGGAAATGAAAAAGCCTGAAAATTAAAAAGACAACAAGTTTGCTGAAGCACTTTGTTTCGGACAAAGCTTATCTTGGTAGATATCAGTTAGCTTCTGCATCTCATGTTTTTACCTTGCTTGTTAACTGGAAAATGTGGTGATTCCTTTGTTTGCAAAAACTGAAAAATGCGTGCTAAATGACTTTCTTTGGATATCATCCATTGTACTGATCATGCCATGTGACTTCGACAGTATGTCTTTTGCTATACTTGTTAAATGTTGTAATTGCAGTCAATCATATCTGAGAAGCATGCTTTCTACACTCCACCTGCACCTCCGTTACATTCATTGCATTTTTTGAGGGGGAGTTGCATGTCAGGGGGAGTCAGTGTCTTTTTAGAGTGCTTGATGAGTTCACTTGTCAACAAGGGGGAGAATTTTTGGTTTAAGAGTTTAAGGGGGAGTTTTGGCTTTCTCTGGGATTTGTTTCAGGGGGAGTTTTTGTCCCGTTTGTCCTTACTCTTTTGATATCCTTGTTGATGTTTCTGAGACTGCACTCATTTTGAGCTTTTACTTTTGGTTAACCATAATGACCGTTTCTTGTTTTTGTTCGGCTTTTGGTCATTAGGGTTAAACTTTTGGGTTAATTTTTTCCGTGCCATTACAATTTTCACGGTTTGCCAATATGCCATCAGTGTGTCACTGACAAATGGGGACCACCACAGTCACTGACAGTGGCTTATAGGCAATTTCTGAAAATTATAATGGTATGTGAGTAATTTTCCCTAAACTTTTACTTTATTTTCTTCTTCTCTGTTTTCTTGTGTTTTGTTTTCGTGTTTCCACAGTTGTTGTCGCGCCCCGATTTAATAAATCAGGACTTTATTGAAATTCCATAGAAAATCAATAAAACAAGACATTCATCATGCGACCACGTACAATACGGGCAATCATTCACGGTTCGTAGACCGCATTAATACAAAAGTGAATAAAGGTGAAGAGAAACTAATAAAATAAGGGTCCTAGATGAACGCCTCCTTCCAGTCTCGCCTTGACTGGGTCGCTACTCCAGACCTGCATCCTCCTCGTAGTAGACGGGCTCTGATGGTGTAAGTCAACGGGGTGAGTACAGATGTACTCAGCAAGCCACCGAATGCAATTATAATGCAAGGTAAATAACAAGGGAGAAAGTGACTAGTTTTACGGAAGCAGCATATTTGTAAAGCATTAAGTGTGATCAATTTATTAGTACTGAAAAGTAAACATGTGTATGCATCATCATCTTATAACTCGAGGAGTACGTTTCACCTCCTCGCACAACAGTCCTTACATGCCATGAATAACTCAAACCTTCAAACAATTGTAAACTAACTGCGAGTAGTCACACAACCCGCCCTTGACCGTGGGCTCGGCTTTTCGAAAAGATTGAATTTACTCTGATCAGAGATGTACCACTGTACCCACAAGGCACGCACTCATCACTTACACCGAAGTGTAACGAGATGACCCATTTCACGGGAACTCGTGCCAAAACCTTCCATATAGTCCTCCCCGACTCAACAGCACCCTCTTATAGGTTTCATATGGTGTCCCGACGCGTCGGTGCCCCACCATACCCCCCCTTGAGCCTCCTTTGGTACAAGTCGCCCGCAGGCTAGCCCCTTGCCCCCTCCACTATGGTGCCGAGAGACGGAGTGTTCCACACTTCCAGTTAGGACTTACCCATTAGACTTGTGGTTGGTACGGAAGTGCTTTGCAACAGATCCCGCAGACCGGTCCTTATAGTGCCCCGGGTGCGACAAACCAGTTTCCGAGCTTGCACCCGGAACCCACCATACTTATAACCTAGCCAACTCCAACAGAGTCCAGAGACGAGAATAACAGGGAACTTCATATACAGAAATCCAGCTATCTACGACTCGTTCTTTTTAACCTATAGCAGTTGTGCCGGTACATTGGGCACTAGCTAATATTTTTATAGTAGAGTGACAAGGAGTTAAGGCTCAATAAGCATGGCTTGGGTTTGCACACAAGGACGGGGATCTAATAAATATAAGTGTAAGGCTTGAATATTTGTCTAATGCAATAGTAACCTATGGGTTATAGCGATAAGTTATTAAAACATGGGCTCAATTATGATCAACTGTTTCCACAGAGGTGGTCGATGACTTGCCTTGATCCGTGAATGGTGAAGGTGGAACCTCGGGGTAAGACTCGGGATCTTCGACGACGTTGTAGTCTTCTTGATACGGAAAAGTAAACACAACATTCAATAAACAATCCAAAATCAAGCATACAAGCATACAAGTTGTCGTTGGATTTACGTAAGGGAGATAGAGTCTTAAATTCTAGGGAATTGTTACTTAAATATTTAAGGTTGATTCTTAATGAGATTTCTGAATTTATGACTTGAGGTAATTTATATTTTCCTAGGGGTTTGTATTTCCCCTTTTTAGAGGTGAACACAAAAAAGGTATAAATTAGCTTTGATGTTTTTGTGGTATCAACAATAGTGACTTTAAATTATTAAGTCTTCTGAGGTTGGTTATATAGCTTTAAGATAATTTCCTAAAGTATGGATCTTTACCACATGAATTAATTAAATCCTAAAAGGGTTTTTGTAATGTGATGTAATAGAACAAAGTGGGCAAAATGAATATTCTATTTTTATTGTATTAAAACTAGTGAACTCAAGTTGTTAGGTTTTCTGAAGTTATTATATAAGTTGTCATGACATGCTTATAAAGTGTTTAACTTCTATTATCTAAATTACTTAATTACCCTACAAGGCCTTTTGCAATGTTAATTAATAGATTAAAGTGGGCAAAGTGAACATGTTAGTTTTATTGCATTAAAACAGTAGAATCAAGTCATTAAGTCCTTTGAATTTATTATGTCATTTTCATGATATTTTTGCAAAGTGTTGTATTTCCATTATATGAATTAATCATTTATTTTGAAAGGGTCTTGGAAATGTTTATTTAAGAATCTAAAATGGGCAAAATGACTTATTATATTTTTATTGACTTATAAACAGTGTACTGGATTCAACATATCATCTAAAATTATTATATAAATTTCTAAGGGCCTGTTTGTTTCAATGGAATTGGGCCGAATTGAATTTAATTCTTGGGCTGGCCTGTTTGGCAAACTTTAGAATTGGAAATTACAATTCCATCTATTTTTTGGGCCGGAATCAGAAGCCCAAAACTAATTCCTGCCCTAAAATGAGGAATCTAATTCCTCCTCCTCCCCTGAGCGCCGCACGCGCCTCCTCCTCCCCTGAGCGCCGCACGCGCCTCCTCCTCCCCTGAGCGCCGCACGCGCCTCCTCCTCCTCGCCATCGCCGCCCTTCTCGCGCCTCCACCCCGAGCGCCTCCTCGTCGGCCTTCATCCTCTCAGAGTAAGTCCCCTGCCCCAAGCCTGCGATGTGCCCTGCTGCCGTCTTGCCGCCGCCGCAGCCAGCGCTCGGCTGCTCCCGCCTGCCGTCGTCAGTGCCTGGCTTCTCACGCATGCCCCCATCGCCAGCGCCCGGGTGGCCGCGCCCGCGCCCGCGCACGCGCCAGCGCCTGGGTGGCAGCATCTGTCGTTCGATATGGTTGTCTCTCGCTAGCGCTAGATCTGCGACGTGGGGGTTCGGTTCCTCCTCCGCGATCGCCTCTCTGCTTCCCCGGGGCGGTGGAGTGTGTTGATGAGTTGATCTGTGGCGGCTGATGCTGCCGTGGAGTGGCGGTGGGTGGCCGGTGGGGGGGCGCAGTGGTGCTAGTCTGAGTTGAGACGGAGGTTTTCCTCGAGTGGGTGATGCACTGATGCGGATGGCGGGTGGGAGCTGCTTCCGGGCCCGGGCTCCGGTCGTGCTCGTACTGCTACTGATCGCCGCGGCGGCATTGCACAAAGTGATCCTTTCATACTGTCTCCATAAAAGTGATCTTAGTTGTACAAAGTTGGCTGAATGTGATATGACTAATTTTCATAGGAATGTGCAGACCCTTACATTTTAGTGCAATGCTGGGTTCTGTTAATTTGAAAGTTACTAGAGGATTCATCATCCATTGCCAATGTGATTTAACCAATATGCTTTTAGGCCATTTTTTCCAACCAAAAGTGTCAAAAGAGGTGGTTAATAATGCGCTTAAGTGCTACTCTTGGTTTGAAATAATGCTTCTTAAGCCATTATACATCCACAATTCCGTTCAAATTGTGACATCTTTGTAAATAAGCATGTGTTCAAGTTCTGTAGTGGTGCTCTTAAACAAAATGTACACACAAAGCTAGCTGTTGGAAGTTTCCATGTTTTTCATGTCGATATTGCGGTATTACATGGTTTGTATGTTCTAGGATAGGATATTTTAGCTAGGAATATGGTTTACATGGTTTGTCAGTTGCAACCAGTATATGCATTTGTTTTTTGTTCAAGTCAATTTATTGCTATTAGATGTCTAGTAATTACTAATATTGAGCCCTGAGTTTCTCCAAATTTCTTTTTGTCAAACAGTTGTGCATTGAATCTTATGATGTATATGCATGTTTGGGAAATGAGAGAGAGGCGTAGGAAGAAGAGGCAGAGAGTAGCATCCTTATTCGTTGCAACTGTCATGGGCATGATTACAGACTATTATTATAAGAAAAGACCTAGACATCTTATGGATCCCTCTGAGGTGATAGAGAGAGATGTAGTTGGTCGGAAACAAATGCTAAGGAATTTGTATCAAGGATCAAATGTTTATTGCTATGACAGTTTGCGTCTAACTAAGAGATCCTTTTCGGACCTATGCACCATCTTACGTGAGAGGTGTGGTATGTGTGACACCTTGAATGTGTCGGTAGAAGAAAAGGTTGCTATCTTTTTGCTTGTAGTGGGTAATGTCTTGAGTTGAGTTCAAATTGTTCTCCTGAACTTCATATGAAATCTGTTCAAATTGATCAAGTAATGAATGGTGTCATCTAGAGCTCACCTCAAGTTGTTTTTTTTGCAGAAAAATAAAGAAGCTAATGGGTACAGGCACAAGACAATCTTATATTGGGACTCGATCAGCTTGGTATTTGGAAAAGATCATGCAACTGGTGAAGCGGCAAAGACCCCAGCAGATGGCGCGAGAGATATGAGTAAGGAAGATGGAACCGGTCAAGAGCTTACTTCATCAACAATTTTAGGAAGCTTAAAGAGGCAACGGTCCAGTGATTCCTTCACCTCAATGATGGCGGAGAAATTAGACAAGTTTACTGAAGCTATTAGGGATGAAGCACCAAAAGGGCCGACATCAAAAGAAATATTTAGCACATTGGAGGAGATAGATGGGTTAGATGAAGACACATTTTTAGACTTATTTGATATCTTAACAGGTGATGCGCGCAAGTACGAGTCCTTATTGGCACTTCCAGTGATCCTGAGAAAGAGATGGCTGCTGAAGCAATTGAAAAAGTGAACCTTGCATTGTGTGGTGTAAAACGAACATCATTGTCTCTGCATTCTCCTCTTTTAACTGAAGTGTTATTCAAAACTGGATTGAACCTTGCATTGTGAACCTTATGTTTGAGATTGTTATTCAAAACTGGAGTGTGGAGATGGTTGATTTTTTTGTGCCCCTGGGAAAATGTAAATGATGGATTAGATGCTATGACATGTTCTTTTTAAATAACCTGTCTCATTGTTACATTGCTGATTGTTACCAACCTCTGTGATCATTGTTACATTTGAGTTATGTATGTTTTGTTACCTATGATCTCCACCAATGTAAATTCCATATATAACTATCCAAACATGATATTGAATTTGATTCATGGAAAAGAATTCCATTAGCATCCAAACAAAAAAATTGAATTGAATCAAATTCCAAGCAATTACTTTCTTTGGGAATCTAATATCTAGAATGTTATTCATGGAATGAGTTTCATTTCCAAGGAAACAAACGGGGCCTAAGAGTTTTTCTGTATTATTTAAATGGAATATTAATTAAACCCTAAAGGGGTCTTAGGAAGGTTAATTAACAAAATATCATGGACAACATGGTCATTCCATTTTTATTGTGTTAATAACAGTGAAATAGAGCCATTATATCTTCTGATATTACTTTATAAATTTTTAAGGGTTTATCTGAATTATTTTATTGAAATATTAATTAATTCCTAAAGGGGACTTTTCTTTATTATTTAATAAGATTATTATGTGCCAAATAAACATATTATTTTTATTGCATAAAAGTGTAGAGGATGAAAAGACAAATTTTCCAGAATCAAAATGGTGAATTTTGGAGTTAAATTGAGCCAGATATGAATTTTTAAAGTTTAAAGTATTTTTCTGAATTTTATTTAAACCAGAAACAGCTGCGGGTCCACGGTGAGCCAGGTCCACCATGGACCCGCGCACTGTGCGCTGCACCGGTTGGATCTGGACCGTTGGATCCAGATCCAGTGGTCCACGACGGGGCGGGGTGTTTAAGTTACAGCGGACGGCTGTGATTAAAAGAAATCCAACCGGTACGCGTGTACGCCTGAGATCAACCCGGCATTTTAAATGAAATCCAACGCCCCAGATCAACGGATACCGATTCAGTGTGATCCAAGGGCCAGGACTAAATCTGAGACCGATCTAATCTCGGCCGTCCATCCGCGATCGCACAGCGGAGATCTCGTTCGGCACACACGCGGCACGGGGAAGACAGAGACCATCGTCTCCAGCTCCGGCCGAGCGGCGGCGGTCCCCCACCGGCGACGGTGATGGCCTAAGGCCCTAGTTCTCGTCAAAAATGGAATGAGGAGGGGGAGGGGGTCACGACCGTACCGGAGTTGGCAGGAGATGGTGACCGGCGGCGACCCGGCGACGAGAGGAGGCGGCGGGGCTTCTCGGGTTCGATGATGACGGCGAGCTCCGGTGATCTCCAAGGTCAACGCGGAGGTGGCCGAGGTAGGCGGGGCGTCGACGGTTCCGGCGAAGGTGATGGCGAGGACGGCGGTGGCCCGGAGCGCTGGCGAGGGCTCGCCGGAGCTGAAACAGAGGGGAAAAAGGTTTTGGCATCGTTTTGCGTCGGATGAAGGTGGCTTTGGCTGAGAACGGGGTGATCGGTGGCGGTGAAGTTGCGGGGTTTAAATAGGGGCTTCTCCGGCGTCCAATAGGAAGGGAACCGAGGGTTCCTTCTTTCCCCTCCGGCGAACTTTCCAACTCTTGTAGCCATGCCATAAATGGAGAAACCGCGTCGGAATTGAGGGGAAAGGGGTCGCCGGTGGATAGGAAAGAGGATTCGGGTGCCAATTTGGTTCGGGGGCCGACCGGCGACGAAAGCGGAAGGGGATCTCACCGGCGGAAAGGAAAGGGATCTCCTTTCATTCGGGGAAGAAGATGCTGACATGTGGGGGCCACATGTCAGTGGGCGTAGGCGGATGCGTACGCGCCGACAGATGGGCCAGGCTTGGCAGTGGGCGAGAGAGCGCACGCGCGGTGGCTGCCAGGTGGGCCTGGCGGGGTGTGGCGCGGAGGAGAGAGGGAGGAGGAGCACCGACAGGGTGGCCCCGCCTGTCAGCGGGTAGGGCTGGACTGGGTCGGGCCGAAAGGCTTTGGGAGGGGAATATGGGGTTGCGGCCCATTAATATTTAAAATTGTTTTTCTGTTTAAAATAATTCCAGAAATTTAATTATTTGTTTAAGGCTTGAAGCACTGTTGCTAAAATTTTGTAAAAATTCTCAAAATATTTCTTGGTCTCTAGTTTATCCCATAAAATTTTCAAGTCCAAATTTTGAATATTTGTCTCTGTTTGGCTTTAATAAGGCTCTTTTAGGAGTTTTCTTTAATAATAAAATTCAGAAATTCATTTAATATTATTTTTCCTTTATTTTATTCCCTTTTAATTTTGGGGCTGTTACAATCCTATCCCCCTTACAGAGAATCTCGTCCTCGAGATTCGAAGCGAACCTCGGGAAAACTGAGGGACGGAGTTCTACTGGTGCTCCGGATTAGGAGGAGGAGTTACATCAGAAGTAGGCAAAGCGATCTCCGGAACTGGGTTGGTTGTGATTAACTTGAGGGTGTCTTCGGTTGTATCTGGTTTTTCTTTGTGGTGATCTGGGGTATGTTCCTCTGGATTTGGAATGGAGGATGGCACCCGCTTGGGGTAGGGGCACTTGTTGGCGTAGTGGCCTCCTTGGCGGCAGTTGTAGCACACAATCGGCTTGCCGTTCCTGTCCCTCTTGTATCTGGTAGCTTGCGCTGGTATCTTTCTGGCTGGCGGTGCTTGGGGTGGGATGTTTGTGCTTGGTCCTCCGAGGGTGGTTCGTGGCTTGGCAGGGGTTGGGGCTTGAGGTGGAATCACTCTGGTTTCTGGTATAATTGCTTCATTCACCAATCTTTGAAAGTTGGCGAAGTCCCCGTGGATTAGTTGAAGGGAGAGCTCGTGTTGGTGTTGTTGGAGACGGAACAACTGTGCCTGCTGCTCTTGCATCTGCTTTTGTAGTTGTTGCATCTGGGTAAGCAGTGTGGCGATCAGTTGGTTCTGTTTTGTCATCATCTCCGCAAGTGTGGGATGATAGACGACAGGGGTCTGCTGAGGTACAGGTGCACCCCACTGAGGCAGATTGCCAGAGGTGTTTTCATCGTGTGGAGCTTCTGATCCTTGATTATTGGCCATCCTGAAGTTGAAGGGTTCAAAAAGAAGGTGCCGTCATTAAGGGGAAATTGTTACTGATTTTATTGCCTAAGGTGGATAATTTGACCTAGATGTTTTATGTTAGTCCCTTATTACTTTCATACTCATGCCCTATATCATTTTTAATATAAATGATTTATCATGTATTTTATTCACTCAACATTCGTGTTGTAATATATTTTATTAATTTGTGTTTAGAGGTTTAAGATGAAGTGATGTTGATTATGTCTCATTGAATTCCTTGGTACCAAAATTCCAGAAAAAAAATTTTGGAACACAATTTGATGCTTAGGAGAATTTTTAGGAAAAATACTCTAGCTAATTTTAAATGAAATTTTTAGGCCCATATTTTAGCTTTCCTCTTTCTTGATGTATAGGGAATCCTTTCCATGAAATTTATTTATTAATTTATTTTATTTTTAATGCCTGGCGAAAATCAAGGTGTTACAGTTGTTCACAGATACTGAAGAGCAGATGAAGAGAAGTGTTGACAATGCACTCATCAAGGGGGAGATTGAGGAGCCATGCTGAATAGCGTGGGCCTCATGGCTCCAAATGTGATGAGTCATTGTCAACGATAGTCAAAGAGGACTGAAAAGAGAGAGAAGACATGTTGCGTCTGGGCCGCGTGTGACTCAGGTACACGGGCAGCGAGCGACTGTCGGGCAGAGGGGCCGCGAAGTCGGGCTGGCCCAATCCGGGTACATGGGCTAGGAGCAGCAGAGGATCCACTGGACTGTTGACCGGGATTGACTCAGGTACACGGGCGGCGAGTGATTGCCGGGCTGAGGGAGCCGCGGAATCGGGCCGGCCCAATCCGGGTACCCGGTGCGAAGACCGTGGACGCTTTGTCAGTTTCGGCGCAAAACTGACGACCGTTGATTTCGGATCTGACCGTCCTGAGGCGAAGCCGTAGCTGCTACGAAAGCCCCGCATCAGGACAAGTTACCTTTATTTAGGTTTTTACTATTTTGCCTTTAGGCCCACAGTCTGTCAGTCGAGTCTGTAAAAAACCCTAAGGGTATTTCGGTCTTTTCCATTTTTATTCAGCGTCTGTAAAAAACCCTAGGGGTATTTCTGCATTTTTCCATTTAATGGGCTGCCTATAAATAGGCCCCAATATCCTAGGGTTAGGGTACCCATTTTTGAAATATCACTTTACCAATTCTGAAATTTGTGGGTCACTTTTTGGTGTTCTTCATTCTTCCGCCGCCGGTGTCTGTTCTTCACGAAAGCCACCGCCGCCATTTCTTCCTCTCCGCCGAACACGTTTCTTTCTTCTCTTCAGCCAACCAATCGAGTGCATCTAGCTTTGCTAGCCAGCTGCTCTAGCATGGCATCTGCGCAACAATAGCTAGTGTGGTGTGCGGCAGGGAGTAGCTATGCGCAGCGATTGTTACATCGTGGCAGTAGCACTACAGGCGGCCAGCACTTGCGTGCTGCAGTGCACATGCTAGGTGCGGCGTGATCAGCAGAGAAGCAGGAAGCCAGCAGCGCATGAGCAGTACCGAGCGGCAGCATCCATGAGGTCAGCATTCATACACGCAAATCGGTGAGTAAAACATGATTAGAATTAGATTAATTACTTGATTAATTAATGATGGTTGCTGTAGTTCAACGTGTTGTCACATCCGCATAGTTTTTTATGGTTCAAATAGCAGCACGTTCTCATTTTTCTTGATCCTTGTGCCCAGGTTTTTATTCTTAAACAATTTGTGATTAATCCACTTGTTCAGTTATTTTATTTCAGAATGCACTAAATTTTCACATATATATTTAGGAGCACATTTTATTTACTGCATTTATTTTGTCTAGATTAAATACTTTAAATATTGTGTTTGCTCTTACTTGATGAACTTTCTATAAACGGTGAATTTCTTTGCATGTGCTTGATGGATCATCCGTGATTTGGTGAAACTTTTTGTGAAGATATCATTCGTACTGTGATGATATTTTAATCTGCCTTTAAGCACTGTGGTAGTGTCTTTTCGTTTAGGACACTGGTTGTTTTTTAGGCTAGATTATTTTAAGTATCTGCGATCTGTTTGCTTCGGAGGTTTTTGTTTGTCGAGGTGCGTTGGGTATTGGGAGCAGGCCATTGATGCGCAAGAATTTTTTAGGCGCCCATTCACCCCCCCTCTGGTCGCTACTTTCGGTCCTACAATGGGCGCTAGTGTCTCCATGTCTGCTACCACGGTGTGAGACAACTGTTTAGCACAAAGTTGCCGAAAAAAATTGCTCAATTCAGCTAGAACTCACCAGACATCCTCGGGGACATAGCCACGAATCATGACCGGGAGCAACCGCTCAATCCATATGTGATAGTCATGACTTTTGAGTCCATTTATTCGCAGAGTAGCTAGATTAACTCCCCTCTTCAGATTAGCTGCATAGCTATCAGGAAACATCAATGTTTGAAACCACTCAAGTACTTCCCTCCTTTGTCCCCTTTTTAGAACAAAATCATACTTTGGCTTCGTCCAGGATTTCCCGCTTCTATGAGGTATCATGTCGAGCTTAGGTCTGTTGCATATAGCCGCTTGATCCAGTCGGGCCTTGACATTGTCTTTCGTCTTCTCAGGAATATCCATGATTGTGCCGAAAATGGCCTCGACAACATTTTTCTCAGTGTGCATCACATCAATGTTGCGCGGAAGGAGAAGATCATTCAAATAAGGAAGATTCCATAAACATGGCTTGTGAGTCCATGCATGATGCTCAACATATCCGATAAAACCAGCTCCTTGTGTATTAATTTGCAAAGACTCTAATTGAGCACGAACATCGGCTCCGGTCATTTTAATTAGTGCTGAGCCTTTAACAGACACATCTTTTGTAAAATTCTTCTTATCCTTCCTGAATGGATGGTTTCGAGGAAGGAATTGTCGGTGCTTGTCAAACGAGGAATATTTTCCACCCTTAGCCAGCCAAATGAACTTCAGAGTCAACCGACAAATCGGGCATGCGAACTTCCCATGCACGCACCAGCCGCAAAATATCGAATATGCTGGTAGGTCATGTAGAGAGTACATATACCAGACATACATTCTGAAGTTTGTCTTTGTACATCGATCATATGTCAACACACCGTCTTCCCACGAATGGACCAAATCATCCATCAAAGGCTCCATATACACACTCATATTTTTCCCCGGGTATTCAGGCCCTGGAATTATCAAGGACAAGAAAATATTCTGTCGTTGAAAGATGACGTCGTGAGGAAGTTTGAGGGGAATAACAAACATTGGCCAACAACTGTATGCGGCAGCCGTCATGCCATATGGATTGAACCCATCTATTGCTATAGCAATTCGTACATTACGTGGCTCTAAAGCTTTCTCGGGATGGAGCTGATCAAATTTTTTCCACGCTTCTCCATCTGATGGATGACCTAGCTTGTCTGGGTTGTAACAAATCCCATTTTTATGCCATGTCATCTGTTTAGCAGATTCGTCGGTCATGTATAGTCGTTGGATCCTCGGTATAAAGGGAAGGTACCAAAGGATCTTCACGGGAATTGAGAGTTGTTTCTTCGCACCATCATCGGAGTCTACCTCAAGATATCTAAAGGATTTGCATTTCACGCAGCAGGTTTGTCACGCCCCGATTTAATAAATCAGGACTTTTATTGAAATTCCATAGAAAATCAATAAAACAAGACGTTCATCAAGCGACCGCGTACAATACGAGCAATCATTCACGGTTCATAGACCGCATTAGTACAAAAGTGAATAAATATGAAGAGAAACTAATAAAACAAAGGGGTCCTAGATGAACGCCTCCTTCCAGTCTCGCCTTGACTAGGTCGCTACTCCAGACCTTCATCCTCCTCGTAGTAGACGGGCTCTGGTGGTGTAAGTCAACGGGGGTGAGTACAAACGTACTCAGCAAGCCACCGAATGCAAATATAATGCAAGATAATAACAAGGGAGATAGTGGCTAAATTTTGTGGAAGCGCGTAATTTGTAAAGCAATTAAATGTGAACAATTTATTAGTACAGAAACGTAAACATGTGAATGCATCATCATCTTCTAACTCGAGGAGTACGTTTTACCTCCTCGCACAACAGTCCTTACATGCCATGAATAACTCAATCATTCAAACAATTGTAAACTAACTGCGAGTAGTCACACAACCCGCCCTTGACCGTGGGCTCGGCTTTTCGAAAAGATTAAATTACTCTGATCAGAGATGTACCACTGTACCCACAAGGCACGCACTCATCACCTACACCAAAGTGTAACGATATGACCCATTCCACGGGAACTCGTGCCAAAACCTTCCATATGGTACGCCTCGACTCAACAGCACCCTCTTATAGGTTTCATATGGTGCCCCGACGCGTCGGTGCCTCACCATACCCCCCCTTGAGCCTTCATCGGTACAAGGCGCCCTGAGGGCTAGCCCCTTGCCCCCTCCACTATGGTGCAGAGAGTCGGAGTGTTCCATACTTCCGGTTAGGACTTACCCATTAGACTTGTGGTTGGTACGGAAGTGCTTTGCAACAGATCCCGCGGACCGGTCCTTATAGTGCCCCGGGTGCGACCAACCAATTTCCGAGCTTGCACCCGGAACCCACCATACTTAACATAGCCAACTCCAATAGAGTCTAGAGACAAGAATAACGGGGAATTTCATATATCAGAAACCATCTAACTACGACTCATTCTTTATATCCTATAGCAGTTGTGCCGGTACATTGGGCACTAGCTAATATTTTTATTTGTAGAGTGACAAGGAGTTAAGGCTCAATAAGCATGGCTTGGGTTTGCACACAAGGATGGGGATCTAATAAATATATGTGTAGGGCTTGATATTTGACTAATGCAATATTATCCTATGTGTTATAGCGATAATTTATTAAAACATGGGCTCAATGATGATCAAACTGTTTCCACAAGAGGGGTCGATGACTTGCCTTGATTAGCAAAGGGTGAAGGTGGAACCTTGGAATAGAACTCCGGATCTTCGACGACGTCGTAGTCTTCTTGATACGGAAAAGTAAATAAAGCATTCAATAAACAATCCAAAACCAATCAACCATACTAACATACATGTTTTTGTTGGATTAAGTAAAGGAGATAGAGTCTTAGAGTTTTAGGGAATTGTTACTGAAATATTTAAGATTGATTTCTAATGCGGTTTCTGAATTTATGACTTGATGTAATTATTTTTCCTAGGGGTTTTTATTTTCCCTTTTTAGAGATGAAATAAAAAGGTATATAATAACATTATTATTGTAGTAAAAGTAGTGAACTCAAGTTGTTAGGTTTTCTGAAGTTATTATGTAAGTTGTCATGACATTTTTATAAAGCGTTTAACTTTTATTATATGAATTACTTAATTATCCTACAAGAGTTTTTGCATTATTAATTAATAGATTAAAGTGGGCAAAGTGATCATGCTATTTTTGTTGCATTAAAACAGTGGAAAAAGTCATTAAGTCCTCTGAATTTATTATATAAGTTTTTATGATATTTTTTTGTAAAGTGTTGCATTTTGAGTTAATCATTTATCTTAAAGGGCCTTGGAAATGTTATTTAATAAAATTAAATGGGCAAAATGAATCATTATATTTTTATTGGCTTATAAACAGTGTAATGGAGTCATTATATACCCAGAAATTAATATATATATTTTTAAGGGTTTTTCTGGATTATTTAAATGAAATATGATTTTAATCCTAAAGGGGTCTTTGCTTTATTATTTAATAAGATTATGATGTGCCAAATAAACATATTGTTTTTATTGCATAAATGTGTAGAGAATAAAAAGACAAATTTTCCAGAATTAAAATGGTGAAATTTGGAGTTAAATTGAGCAAGATATGAATTTTGGAAGTTTAAAACATTTTCTGAATTTTATTTTAAACCCAGAAATCAAGCGTGGGTCCACGGTGAGCCAGGTCCACCATGGATCCACGCACTGCGTGCGTGGGCCGATCGGATCTGGACCGTTGGATCCAGATCCAATGGGCGGGTGCGATGCAGAGGTTTTTAAATCGAAACCGATGGCTCAGATGAGCCCGTGCCGCTTCAAATCGTACGGCCGGGACACCGTCCGGCACGTACGCGGCACAGGGAAGGCCGAGGCCATCGTCTCCAGCTTCGGCCGAGCGGCGGCGAGCGCCCACCGGCGACGGCGATGGCCTAAGGCCCTGTTTTCCGTCAAAAACGGAGATAGGGGAGGATGGGGAGCACGAAGGTACCAGCGATGACGGCGAAGGTAGCTCGACGGCGACCGGCAACGAGGAGGTGCGGCAGTGTTCTTCGGGGTCGACGGCAATGGCGAGATTTGGCGGTGATCTGGCCCAACGGAGGTGGGGCCGAGGGAGGGTGAGCGACGACGGTTCTGACGGTGCTGTTGGCGAGGACGGTGGCGGACCGAGGCGGCGACGAAGGCTCGCCGGAGTTAAAACAGAGAGGAAAAGGGGTTCAATGTCGTTTTCGCGTCGGATGAGGATGGCTTAGGCTGAGGCCGGGATGGTTGGTGGCGGTGAGGTCGCAGGGTTTAAATAGGGGCTTCGCCGGCGTCGGAAAGGAAAGAACCTGAGGGTTTCCAAAAATACGCCGGCGAGGTTTTTATAGCGCTCGGGTTAGCTTCCTTGTGGGCGAAATCGTGACGGCTTTTGGGGGAAATAGATCACCGGTGTTCGGGAAAGGGGATCCTGGGTTTAATTTGGTGAATCCGACCGGATGGAGGCGGATTTGGCAGGGGGCGCCGGCTAAAATCGGAAGGGGAGAGATCCCCTTCCAAGGAAGAAGAAGGGCCTGACAGGTGGGGACCACCTGTCAGCCGGCGGGCGCGAGAGAGGAGGGGCCGACAAGCGGGCCCGGGTCGTAAGCGGCGGAAGGGTGCGAGCGGGAGGCTGCCAGGTGGGCCTGGCGGGCGGGCGTGGGAGAGGAGAGAGGGGGGCCAGCGCTGACAGGCTGGCCCCGCCTGCCAGCGAGAGAGGTTGGACTGGGCTGGGCCGAAAGGCTTTGGGCGGGGAATTGGGGGTTGCGGCCCAATTGAATTTAAAATTCATTTTCCAATTAAAATAATTCCAGAAAATTAATTATTTGATTAAAGCTTGAAGCACTGTTGCTAAAATTCTGTAAAAATTCTCAAAAATATTTCTTGGCCTCTGGATTACACCATAAATTTTTCAAGTCCAAAGTTTGATTATTTATCCATGTTTGGCTTTAATAGGGCTCTTTTAGGATTTTCTTTAATAACAAAATTCAGAAATTTCTTTAATAATATTTTCCTTTTATTTTATTTCCTTTTTAATTCTTGGGGTGTTACAAGGTTGCGTCTGTGTATTGTTTCCTGAATAAAATGCATCTGTTGGGACAAGCATGTATTTGCTCATAAGGCATCTTAAGTGCACGGAGGACTTTCTTAGACTCGTGCATGCTCTTCGGAAGACTGTGACCTTCTGGAAGAAGACTACCAACAACCGTCAACATAGCATCGAAGCATTCTCGACTCAAGCTAAACTGCGACTTGATGGCCATTAGCCGTGCGATGGCATCCAGTTGAGAAACCTTAGTGTGACCGTGAAGAGGTTGCTTTGACGCGGACAACATGTCATAAAACGCTTTTGCCGTTGGCTCCGGCACTTCGTCTTCACGTGCTTCGTCAAAATGTGCATCTTCAAAGTCATCTAGCATAAATCCAACCCCTCCCTCATCATCGTCCATGCGATGTCGCAACACCTCGTCTCTAGGACGTTGGGACTCACCATGATACGTCCAACGGGTATAATTTGGCATGAACCCATATTTGCATAGGTGTTTACCCATGACATCCTTTGTTTGTCGACACTTATTCTCGCACCGACTACATGGACACCAAGTCTTGTCACGTACATTCTGTCTACCAAACGCCGTCTCTAAGAATACTTCAGTGTTCTTGATCCAATCCATGGTCACCTCGGCCTGACTAGGGAGACCCATGTACATCCACTTACGATGATCCATCTTGAACTAAACTAGGAAACAACACTCGTGTTTAGGGGTTAGATAGGTAAGATAGGTCCTAATCCCACCAGAGAATGCGTAGATTGAGCTCGTTTTCACACTCCATTCTGATCCAACCCAAAATTTCGGCAGCACCTCCCCGCTGCTCTCCAAACGCACGTCTGGGCAACATGCCAAGAGGATGTGCGTTCGGAGAACAACGGGGAGGTGCTGCCAAAACCATGAGTCGAATCAGAATGGGGCATGAAAACGAGCTCAATCTACGCATCTTCTGGCTGTCCAAACGTGGACAATTCGAAACAGTTACGGCCACAAATATGCAAAGACATGCATATTCCAAACCGTAACTCTTTCGAACGGGAGACGCCTAGGTTACGCGACAATAACAAGAAAAATTAAAATAGGACGACACAATGGTCGTCACCCACATACACATATCACGACGCAATGGCCGACATCCACATACACATATATATATCACGGCACGATGGCCGGCATCCACATACAAAAGATATTAATCAACATAATCATTAAAACATAAAAACTATTACAACAATTATATTAAAATTTCTAAAACATGTATATTAGAACAACATGGTATTAACATGGCATTTCACATGACATTCTTAATAATTAAACATGTGATTACATATGTGATTAAACATTACATTGAATATGTCATTAATTTCAACTAACATGTATATATATATACACACACACACATATATATATATATGAAATTTCAACAAATAAATAAAGTAACATTTGATGTAATATAGCATCACCACAAAATTTAAACTAATTTCAAACAAAAATTTAAAAACCTAAATTTTAGGTGTCAAAAATACCGGAGGAGCTAGGGATCGGGGCGGAGGAGGCGGCGGAGACGGCGGCCGGAGCGAGGGGGCCGGCGGCCGGAGGAGGAGGGGCCAGGGGCGCCGGGGGGAGGAGGAGGCGCCGGGGGAGGAGGTGGCGCCGGCCGGCGGGGGGGGGGGCTTGCCGGCGGCGGGGTGCGGGGGAGGCCGGCGACGGGGGCTGAGGGGGGCGGCCGGCGGCGGGGCGCGGGGGAGGGCGGCGACAGGGGCTGAGGGGGGCGGCCGGCGGCGGGGGCGCAGGGGGGCTGCCGACGGCGGGGAAGCAGGGGGCGCGGGGGAGCGGGGGAGCAGGCGGCGATGGCGGGGAAGCAGCGTACGGGGGAGCGGGGGAGCAGATTTGGGCGTTATTGCGCCCAGATCTACAGGCCTTTTTTAGGAGTCGAGGATTGCCGAGTGCCAAATTGGGAGGCACTCGGCAAACTATTTTTTTTTTGAAAACCTTTGCCGAGTGCCATTAGTGAGGCATTCGGCAAATATTATTTTTTTTAAAAAAACCTTTCTTTGCCGAGTGCCAGGGATAATTGCACTCGGCAAAGATTTTTTATTTTTTAAAAAAAAAACTAAAAATAGAAAGAAGACAGTAAAAAATCTCATAATTTGGCATTATATAATACAGTTATTTTTACTCCTACAAATTTTCTTAGTTCAAATAAACAAATTTAATGCACTTGTAGTTCAAATTTGTGATCTTTTAATTAAATTCTATAAAGAAGTTCAATTAACTAAAAATAGCAAGCTAGTAATAAAAAATCCCAAATTTGGACATGGTATAAGATACGTTGGGCTTTATTAGTACAAAAAGTTTTAACGGCAAAAAATATTTGAATATCGATTTGCTTCTAAACCTAGCTCATTCCATCCATAAACACATTTACCTTCTCGTGGATTCTCTAGTTTCCAAACGTTGTACATGAAAACTTTGTCGAAACATTATGAAATTTTTATCACACTATATATGTATGATATAATGACACCATGTCAAGTATCATATTTTTTAGGCATCAATTTAATTTTATAGAATTAAAAAACCATTAAGCTCCATGTTGCCGCCCGAGCGTCGTAAATTAGATTTTAAATATTTAGATATATTTAGTTGTAAAAGATTAAAAATAGAATCATGAACATAAATATCATTTTTCTACAATTTTTGAGTCATTATTTCATGTACATGCAGTTGTAATTTGACCCACTTCGAAGTAAATCCTAGAAATAGGATTAATTTATTAAAAATAGCAAGCCCACTCATAAAAGTATAAAAATTTTCCATGGATTAACAGATGTTGAATTATGACTGTAAAAAAAATTCAAGTTCAAAACATGTTTTAAATGTGATATAGAGTCAAAATATGTTTTCACATGAAATAATGGGATCATCATACTTTGCCGAGTGCATTTAGATATGGCACTCGGCAAAAGTGATTTTTTGGTCTTTGCCGAGTGCCATTTCTATTTGCACTCGGCAAAGATTTTTTATGCTATTTTTTAAAAAAAAAACTAAAACAGAATAAAGACAGTAAAAAATCTCATAATTTGGCATTATATAATATACACTAATATTTCATCCTAGAAAATTTCTAAGTTCAAATAATCAAATATAAGGCACTTGTAGTTTAAATTTGGGATCTTTTACTTAAAATCCTATAAACAACTTTTTTAACCAAAAATAGCAAACTAACTCTAAAAAATGCCAATTTTTGACATGGTATAAGATAAATTGAGTTTTAGTAGTACAAAAAGTTTTAAGTTCAAACAAATATTTGAATATCGATTTGCTTCTAAACCTAACTCATTTCATCCCTAAACTCCTAAACCTTCTCGAAGATTGTTTCTAAAGGTCATACTTGAAAACTTTGTCGAAACATTATGAATTTTTTACCATATTATATATGTATGATATAATGACACCATGTCAAGTGTCATATTTTTTAGGCATCAATTACATTTTCTATAATTAAAAAACCATTAACCTGCATATTGTCGGTCGAGTGTCATAAATTAGATTTTAAATATTTAGTTATATTTAGTTGTAAAAGATTACAAATGTAATAATGAACACAAATATGATTTTTCCATAATTTTTGAGTCATTATTTCATGTACATGCATTTCAAATTTGACCCATTGGAAGTAAATCCTAAAAATACGATTATTTTATTAAAAATATCAAACCCACTCATAAAAGTATGAAAATTCTCCATGGATTAACAGATGTTGAATTATGACTGTAAAAAAATTCAGGTTCAAAACATTTTTAAATTGTGATATGGACTCAAAATGTGTTTTCACATGAAATATTGGGTATTTCATCTTTGCCGAGTGTTTATCTGGTGGCACTCGGCAAAGGCTAGGGTTTGTCGAGTGTCCGTTAGTGGCACTCGGCAAACCCAAAAAATCACCCGAGCCGTCATCACGGCGTCAGCAAAATTTTGGGCGGGGGATTTTCAGTATGTTTGCCGAGTGCCTACGGTGTGGCACTCGGCAAACTATGCCTTTGCCGAGTGCTACGGTCTTTGCCGAGTGCATTCCATCGGGCACTCGGCAAACACACGTTTGTCGAGTGCCCGATGGAATGCACTCGGCAAAGACCGTAGCACTCGGCAAATATCTGTTTTCCGGTAGTGTAAGCAGCTCTCTGACGCCGCACACCACGCTCTAGAGATGAGTTGAGCAGAGCACGTCGCGGCCAGAGAGGGAGATAGTGGAGGGGAAGAAGGGGGGAAGAGAACGTTCGGAAGAGAAGCGGTTGGAGGGGAGAGAGAGGAGGGAAAGAAAGGGAAAGAAGTAGAGAATGTCTGGAAGAGAAGTGGCTAGAGGGGAGGAGAGGAAAAGAAAAGGGAGGGGAAGAGAACACTAGTAGGGCACCGTGTGGGAGGAGAAGAAAAATCACAACAAAATAAATTAAGACGCCTCAGAACTAGACAAACATCAAGGAAACAATGAAATTAATGTATCGTAACTAAGAAAATACCTTATAACTAAGAAAGAAGACCTAGAATGAAGAAAACTCGTAGGAACCTAAAGAAAGAAAATCGGCAGAATCCTAGGCGGCGCCGCCTAAGCACCGCTTAGGCGTGGCTAGGCGTTGGGCACCAGGTCACCGCCTGATTAACACCTGACGCCTATTAGAACATTGGATTTACCGATCTAGGCTGGTTGGCCCTAGATCGATAGAACCTAAGTCGCACATGTGATAAGGTAATTACGATACTGATTGGCGCTAGATCGGTATGTGGCCTACCGATCTAAGGTCGATTGAAATGATGGATACAACAAATATCGATAGAATACAATTTGCAAATTCTAAAATCCATATACCAAATTTGAAATTTTAAATAAAATTTGTATTATTTTTTAAAAAAAAATCAACTTCCGCCTCCGCCTAAAGATGACACTTGGTCTATACACATCGGGTTTGACCATCTCAAACTCATATCCGTTAGAAAACATCTCTCCGTTGGATAACTCATATATACATGCGGATATCATTTCCCTCCAAAGTCATACTCATGCGAGTAAAATATACCCATCAGGTATACATACCCATCAACAAGAATCACACACAAAACATGCTAACAAATAACAAATGTGTATTTATCCTCACAAAAATTAGTGTTTTACTTAATTAGATTGATCACTCATTCAGTCATAAGATCAAAATTACATATAAAAATAAACTTAATCCTAAACATAATAGCAGCAATGATTTAACCTACAATAATAGTAGCAACAATTTAAACTCCCCAAAGTATACCCTATTGGGTGATGGGTACCCATCGGGCAACGAGTATAGAATTAGAAAATCATACTCATATCCACATACTTATTGAATACTATTTTTTATTAGTAGACTTATGGATGAATAATTTTACCCATATATATCCTAATAGAATAAATATTCATTGAGTTTATTGAGTTTCGGATTTTGAGTACCTATTGTTATCTTTACCTTCGCCTCCAAAAGAGTAATCCAAAACTAGTCGACTACTCAAACAGGCTACGAACTTTCGGCCCAAACTAGCTGACACGGATTGATTGGCAGTGCGGCCCACACGATCCGTGGCGTTTATGGGCCAACTCAGCCGCGTTGTAAGTACGAAATTTAAAAAAATATGGGAAGATGCGTGAAAAGGTTTGTCAGGCCAACTCCAACCGGCCCCGTTTTAAAATCATTTTTAAGAATAGTAAGAAAAATCGAGCTACAACAGAATTTCTACTCGGCTATTAAAAATAGGAGAACTCTTAAAATAGGTCACCAAGCCCTCATCCCTAGGGCCCCCTATCCCGACTCTCATATGTGCCACGTGGACGCGCGCTTCCCGCTTGTTTAAGTTTGAATATTTGTATTTGCATTTAAATATTTAAATATTTAAATATGATAGATGATTATGTTCCTGTTGTTTAGATGGTTATATTTCTATATTTAAATTTGAATATTTGTATTTGTATTTAAAATTTTAAATATTTAAATATGATAGACGATTATGTTCCTATTGCTTAATACGATAGATGATTTTGTTTATATATTTAAATTTGAATATTTGTATTTAGATTTAAAAATTTGAATATTTAAACTTGAATATTCAAATGTGATAGATGATTATGTTCCTACTGTTTAATATGATAGATGATTATGTTGCTATATTTAAATTTGAATATTTGTATTTGAATATTTAAATTTCAATATTTAAATATGACAGATGATTATGTTCCGGTTGTTTACGATAGATGATTATGTTCTTATATTTAAATTTGAATATTTGTATTTACATTTAAATTTGAATATTTGTATTTACATTTAAAATTTGAATATTTGTATTTACATTTAAAATTTTGAATATTCAAATATGATAGATGATTATGTTCCTATTGTTTAATATGATAGATGGTTATGTTGCTATATTTAAATTTGAATATTTGTATTTACATTTAAAATTTTGAATATTCAAATATGATAGATGATTATGTTCCTATTGTTTAATATGATAAATGATTATATTTCTATATTTAAATTTGAATATTTTTATTTGAATTTAAAATTTCAAATGTTCAAATTTGAATGTTTAAATATGATAGATGATTTTGTTCCTATTGTTTAATACGATAGATGATTATGTTCCTATATTTAAATTTGAATATTTATATTTTTATTTAAAAAATTGAATATTTAAATATAGTAATTCATTATTAAATAATAAATAATTTATTATGTACTATGATGTGTATAGTGTATGAAAAACGGTGGAAATTGAAAATAGGGACTTTGTTTTGAGAGTCAAGTGGAAAAAAATAGATCTCTCAAAAATAGAGAGAACCTCAAATCAAAATAGAGGTCCTGATTTAAGGGTCACTGTTGGAGTGGCTTTATAAGTTATGAGCTTTAAAAAACTTATAAGTTAGTTAAAATAGATGTGAATTTACCGTATAATGATTTTATAAAACTTAATAATAAGAAACAACAAATTTATATATCAGTTAACAACGAATATAATAATCTTATGCAGATTTATGTGAATTAACGAATGAATCAGATAGCGAAATTACGAAGTTGTGGAATTTAGGAACAGCCAGCTTTCATTTATAAAAAAACATTGTTGTTGAAAAAACTAATTCTATTCTATTATTTGATTCTACTTTTAGCTTTTTTAATATATTAAAAAATTATCAAAACACTCCCACTTATGGCAGAGAAGAAGAAATGACAGTGGAGGAAAAGAATCCCATCGAGATTGATGGAGATGCATGCAAACAAGGAGAACAGGCGTTCCGATTTTCTGCATGCAATTCTGCAGGATTTGATACGCAGATTATGGCATGCATGCGTATGTACGTGCATGGTGCAGGCAGGCGGCCGGGCGGGTCACCGCTCACCGCCCCATGGAAGACGCAAGCAACTTTGGGCGCACGCAGGGATGGCCGGCCGCAGCCAACCGCAACAGCGCATGCTTCCACTCAAAACATGCATCATGCATGTATTCGAACTTTCACCCAAAGCTGGCTTCTTTATTCCCTAGCACTGTGAGAGCAATTATAATAAGCTTATGTAAGTAGGCTATAAGATTTGTCATATTAGATTAGTAGTGAGGTGGAGGGGAGAAGGAAGAAGAGAGAATAAAAGCGGGATACACTAGTTAACAGCCCACTCATACACAGGTTCCAATGGACATTGTGAGATGGTGTAATATGTTACACATTAAATGCATGATATATATAGCCAACTAATTATTATATGAGTTGACTATTAGATTAGCTACATGTGACATGACACAAATATAAAGTCAACAACTAGCTATATTATTAAACTTGCTATGACGAACCCCCGACTGTTCTGTCGATCTGTTCATCTCTTTCTCTCCGACCTGACCAGACATAGAGAGAGAACAAGTGGCAGAAAAAGCTTGCGTGGGCGGAGCATCCGGGCAGGCAGGTCCACGGTCGATCGATCTACGACTCTACGAGCTAGCTAGATCCAAGTTCGTTGTCGCATGATTGCATCGTTTGACTTTGACACACGCCAACGCCATCCACATATTGCTTTTCCTCGGAAAAGTTACCGTCGCCTGATGAGCCACATCTGCTCGACTGCTTCGACCGAGATGGAGCGCCAGCCATGGCTGGGGAGTCCACCTGGGGCTCGATCTGCCGGCCGCTCGTCGCCAGCGCCGGACGTACTGCTTATCGCTCGCTGCATGCAGCTGTAATGTGCCATGATTATTTTTGGCAGCATAATTTGTCGGCATCATATCGATCGTACGTTCATCATTGGCACGGTGCAGTGTGTGCACTGATTTCCATTTTTTGCAGCGTATGAGATGTGAATGATCGATCTTGGCAGAGATCGAGCGGACTGCTCTTTACAGGCATGCATGCTCGCTCACTGAGGCAGCTAGCCCTGGTACTAATATACTATGATGTGTACATACGTATGCCTGCCTGTTCGGAGATCGATCACAAGGGCCAAGCTTGAGATTTCAAGGCCTCATGCGCGTCATCTGAGGTTTTGGTAGAAGAAAAAACATACGGTTATATCAGGTAATATTAACAAAGAACGGGTGACGCAAGCACTACGTCAAGCTGAAATCACGCGGGCGGGCGGGGGCGGGGCAAAGCTGCCGCCATCGGCAGTAGTGATGATATCGTAGTACAGTGCTCGATTGGACGGCACGTAGCTCTCGCGGAGGCCACCTTGATTTCTCGCTGTCCGGCGACCGGATCGGCTCCGGGCCTCCGGCCACATCGATCGAACGCCGGTCGATCAGGGCGGGCGGGCGTGCGTGCCGCGTGCGTGCGGCGATTAAAGTTCACGTCGTCCTGGGCCGCACGCTTCACGGCGCCGGTGACCGGGCACCGAGTGACAGCTGACACACGACGACGACGACGACGACGACGCATGTACTTGTACGTAGTACTACTACAGGCTTCGGATTCATGGATTGGCTGACAAGCGTTACCGGCCACGCGAAAAAAGAAGAGTTTTTAGGAGGATGCTTTTGTGTAGTGTCGGCGTTAGCCTTTATATCTTCCCCTCGTTGGTCCATGCATGCATGGTTTAGATTATCGAATGGTTCGAATACTACTCCACTAAAGTCCTACTTTATTCAGACTGGGCCAACAATCCAACATGCAATAGCTAGTGATCTATTGCTCCAGGCTCGATGCTGGGGTGCAGTTCATCATTTGAAAAACTTGCTCCAGGATTTGATGCTTGCTCATATGCAGGGATTGATCCAAGTGAACTGCTTGGAACTTTCGACATTATATTTTTTTTTCAATTTGGATAACTTTTTCACAAAACACAAGACATTTCTGTTCTTCAGTATCAACACCTACGCATGCATGCGTGGTCATGGACAAATTCAGACCAGGAAACCAAACAAGAGCAGAGAGTATGACATGAATTCAGATTCACGGCCAATCTAATTCTACCCGCGAACGGGAACTCCTGTCATGTTCACATCCACACTTGTTGATCAAAGCCAACGTCCGAGTAGTGGTCGAACAGATCGACGCCAATTCTGTTGCCGCAGCCATCGCCGGACAAGAAGCTGGCCCAGTCAATGTCCAAAATGCCATCCATTTCGAAGAGGTCGGGCCAGTCCACGACAGCGCCGGGGGGCGCGACGGAGGCCGAGGCTGACGAGGAGCAGGACGGCGACACGGCAGAGGCAGAGGAGGCAGCAGAGCAAGCGACGCCCTTCAGTTGGGCGCTCGTCGGCGCCGCCTCCTCCTTGTCGTTGGCGCCGGTGCCGGAGACTGTCCGTTCTTGCGACGCCGCCAAAGGCTTGGTGGGCTCGTCAAGCCGCGCCTGCTGCTGCTGCTGTTTCAAGGGATCATGCTGAGCGAGAGAGAGCGATTGGTGAGTGACGGGATCAATGCCCATCTTCTTGAGCTTCTTCTTGATGTGGGTGTTCCAGTGGTTCTTGATCTCGTTGTCCGTCCTCCCGGGGAGCCGTGCCGCAATCTTGGACCATCTGGAGGCACGCGACGAAAAAAAAAACAAATGGACGCATCAGATTCAGAAGGGACACTGAGAACTGAGAACGGCATGAAATTTCGGAGGCAATGGGGCATTACCTGTTGCCGAGATGCGCGTGTAGATCAATGACCAGCTTCTCCTCCTCTCCGGAGAGGAGGCCCCTCTTGAGGTCGGGCCGCAGGTAGTTCGTCCACCTCAGCCGGCAACTCTTCCCACACCTGAGCAACCCTGCGAGTGAGCAAAACCCAGGGCAGTGAGGCACACGGCCATGTCACTCCAGTCCCATCCTAGGCAGCACAATCTCGAGGAGGAAGAAGAAAAGAATCTGCATTTTCACGCGGATCTTTTCGTATTCCGCTCTAAGGTGCGCAGAGGAGGCAGTATTGAAATCGCCACCTCGCCAGCGGCATGTTCATGTTCATGCATGCATGCACCTGCGAGCTTGGGGACGAGCCTCCAGCAGCACTGGCCATGGGAGAGGAGGAAGCTGACCAGCTTCTGGTCCTCCTCCGCCGTCCATGGCCCCTTCTTCAGGCCAACCTTCTCGCAGCACGGCTGCCTGCCCATCCGTATCGTGATCCGTCGTCCCCTGCTTCGCGATGAGCGAGGCGATCTGCGACTCCCAAGCCAGTCTCGATTTGGAGGTGGGATGGCGCGGCGCGGGGATTAAATATAGATGTTCATGTATTGAGACACGTGCACCTATAAAAGCCATGTGCCATAAAAACAAACGGGCGCATATTTTGGATCAATTAATCTCATGTGCACATGTGCCATTAATAGATGCGACCAGAAGTGGAAAGTCCCGCGCTCACGTGTGCAGGTAAATCGTAGGCGTGACGGCAATGAGGCCGTTTCTGAGCTCAGCAGCGAGCTCCTGGCAAGGTCGGGACTCGGGAGCAGTAGTGTGGAGGCATGTGGTTTGATCGAGAATCTGGCCGCTTATATGGAGGAAAGGATTTTGCCCTTCCTTCCGTAACCAACTTTGCAAACAGCCAAACATGCAATCCTCAGATAAGAACAGTACATGGATGGCCACCCTGACTCTGACCATCAACCAAGGGCACCAAGAGCAACTACAATGTATGAAATAAGGGATGTATGAAATAAGGGGTTATCTTTTTCCTTTAGTACTAGTTCTATAAATTGAGAAGGTAGTGCTAAGTAAGATATGAGTTCTAAGCATGGATACTAATTCTTCAAATTAAATAATACTATTTTTTGGTTTGCTAGTTGTCCATTGGGTAGAGCATGCATTATTTTATATTTTTTATCTTACTAAGAGTCATACCGCTAGTATTATACATTATAGCATTTTTCCTAAAAACAACTTTGCCACATATCAATCTAATACTAATTCTATAGTTCCATACATTGTGGATGCTCCGACAGCATAGAAAAGTACCGGTGCTTACTCCAGTGATTGCCGCTCATTCCTGCGGTCGTGCCAAACAAAGTGAAGCTCCGATGGCGTTACCAATGGCAATATTTGTATGCTTTAGCAGTTTATCTGATAGGGGTTGGTGTTTATGTTGAAAACAATGTCTCCCATGTTTTGCACTTATGTAGAAACAAAGCTAGCTACACAGACAAGAGAAGGATCCAGAAAATAATGTCTTTATATCCACTAGGACAATGTACAATTCTACATTCCAGCCTAATGAGCAATACGATACAACAGCTGCAATCAACGAACATTTTACATCATACATGCCTTGTGGATTTTTTTAGTTTTACGAAGAAACGACAATGATAATAGATAAACACACCATGTTCAGGAGTCAAATCTAGTTAGGCGTTGTGAAATTGTGAATAACCTCGCTGCTTGTCAACTGAGCTGTTAGTTCTCCATGCACTTGTAACACTAGGATGGGTTTTGGGCTAGCTTTGGATGAGTTGCTGCATAAACTGACGAGTTTGGATCAGTCTTCAGGTGGGATAGAAGATGTTGCACATCTGGTCTCAGCATATCCATTACTTTTCCACATAACGTCAATATCTCCGGTTTGGGTTTGCTAGTGCTCTGAACGGGACCTCCTTGACCTTCATACATGATGGCATGGTGCCTATTTAAGCAATAAAGAAAATAATTACAAACTCTTATAAGACCATACAAAGTGCAAACGTGAACAAGCAGGGAGAGAGATATGCGCTGCATGCGCAAAACACCAGCGGTGCCCATAGCAATGTATATATGCTCAAGCAGTGAAACAAGGAAAGGGATACAAGCATGGAAAGTGACGGAATTACATGCCATACATATCCTGGCCACCAAATATAGAATGAATCTACTAACTTTTGAACCCCAAAGACTGGACCAAAAATCCAGAAAGAACTGAACCAGAAGTCCTTTGGTCATGATGTCGGTGAACTGATAGGACGAAGGAACATGCAGAATGCGGACGTGGCCAAGAGAAACCTTCTGCGTTTGTGTTGCACGGGGTTGGCAGCCATGTAGACAACGCTCACATTGTCATAGAACATCACAGTAGCCATGCGAAGGGAAACATAAAGTTCACCCAGGAGCTGGCACAACCAGCAGCACTTGGCGATGGCCCGAGCAATGGCGTAGTACTTGGCTTCGGCGCTAGAGCGGGAGACGGTGGCATGGCATTTGGATGACCAGGACACATGATTGTCGCCAAAGAAGATGCAATACCCAGAAGTAGAGTGACATTTGTCTGGGCAGCCCTTCCGGTTAGCATCAATGTATGCCGTGAGGGAGGAAGCTGATGATGCTTGAAGGAAGAGCCCCTGGTCCAAGGTGCCCTTGATGTAGTAGAGAATTTACTTAATCGGGGCCATGTGAGCATCACACAAAGCATGCATGTGAAGACATGCTTGCTGGACGTCATACTGAATATCAGGTTGTGGTCGTGTGAGGGTAAGGTACTGTAGCGCCCCTGCAAGGCTATGGTACATGGTGACATCATGGAGCAGCTTGCCAGTCGATCAAGAAAGCTTGGCCTTAGTGTTGATCGGAGTTGTAGTCGGATGGCACTTAGCCATGCCTGCTCGCTGAAGAAGATCAAGAGTGTACTGCCACTGTGACAGGTGAAGGCCAGATGTGGTACGCCACACAAAGATGTCAACGAAGAAGTGTAGTGTGCCAAGGTCAGTCATGCCAACTCATCGTGGAGCCTGGCGGATAAATGTCGAATAAGACGAGTAGAAGTCGTCATGATGATATTGTTAGAGTGTGTGTTAGCCCATGTATGCTACTATTATTATCCACCTACCCTTCTAGGGTTAGGCGAGGAATCCATTCTCCTTCTATCATGGTATCAAACTAGGGTTTCTCTCTCCAGCAGGATGCCGACGCCACCATGGCCGGCGCACAGCCTCCACTGTCGGTGCCGACCTCCTCCTCCTTCCCTCTCCTCACCCTCTCCCTCTCCCCGTCACCCGAGTGGCTGGCCAGCAGCCGCCGCGACAGGATTTGGCGCGTGCGCCGCCGCAGGCTTCACCGCCACCGCTGCTGGCCACCGTCCCCATCCCCGTGGTCGGATCTGGCGGGTACACCCCTACCGCGGCTATATCTGGCGCGTGCGCCGCCGCAGGCTTCCCCACCACTGCGCTGCCGCTGCTGGCCGCCGTCCCCATGGCTCCCGCCGCCGCCGCCGTCGCGGGCATACTGGTCCCGGGCGCCGCCGCCGGCTTCCCCCCGGTCTCCACCACCTTCATCTCGACCGATGTGGATGTGGATGCCGTCGACGCCGTGCTTGCTGCTGTCCTCACCACTGCCAAGACCGTCGCCGCCGCTCGAGAACGCGAGCGGGCAACCGCTCTTGTCTAGGAGCATGCCTGCTAGGCTGCCGACGTGCTGGCCCAACATGTTGCTGAGGCCGAGCGCCATCTCGGGAGTGGTCCTCTCTCCTTCGACCACCTCGCTGATCCCCCTACCCTTGCAGCTGCGGATCCGGTCGTCGCACAACTCCACGCCCAGGCGACCGGTGTCCAGAACATCCGGTCGCTCGTACCGGTCACACTCGACCCTTCTTCGCCCTCCTACGCGCTATTCCCTGGACGACCACGTCCTCGTCGACACTCTAGTGGTCGCTCGGGGGCCGGCGTGGCAATGCATGGACAACGTGGTGTTGTCTTGGATCCTCGGCTCCATCACTCTCGAGTTGCAGGACATCATGCGGGAGCTCGGCAGCACTGCCCGTTAGGCCTGGATCACGATCGAGGGGCAGTTCCTTGGGAACCATGAGGTGCCATTCCTGTCTTTCCACAACGTCTGGGATGACCTTGTCCTCAAGGAGCTTACCCAGTGTCTCGCTCCCACGCCTGCCACCGCTACTGTTCTCGCCGCCTCTGGCTCCAGTAGGCCCACCTCCACCCCACCACCGGCGCCGACCCCTTCTCTTCTCGGTGCTCCTCCCACTGGATCCACCAGTGGTGAGGGGGGGTGGGGTGGGGGTGGTGGCAACCGTCGTCGCCAAGGGAGGCGGCAGGGTGGTGCTGGTCGAGGTACTACTTTTGCTACACCGACTCCTGCCACCGTGAGTGCGCCCTGGCCATCCTCCAACCTGTGGTTGGGGCGCATTTCCATGTGGCCCGAGCAGTTCACAGGAGGGGCTCCTCGACCGTCCACACCACCTGTGGCCATGCTCACCGGACAACCCAGCACGCGCAGCCTCGGGTCTAGTCTCCACCGGTGCAGCACCCACCACCTCCAGCGTGGGCATCGTGGTCCGACGGGTGGGACCAGGTGGCACTTGAGCAGTCTTTCAGCACATTGGGTTTGACACCGCCTGCCGCCACGGACTGGGTGGCCGACTCGAGTGCCTCTTACCACACCACTCCTCATGCCGGTATACTCTCTTCTAGCATGGCCAACTTGCCACTCAAACTGTCCGTGAGGGGCGGCCCGAAGCGCGCGTTGACCAATTGAGCGAACTGTGGCCACGTAGGACGCCCACCGTTGAGTTCCATCCGATGAAACCACAGTTGGGCGTCATCGAGGTAGAACCACAGTTCGGTATACGGCAGACGTGGAAGTATCTCTCACCCCGGTTAAGCCAAGGCAACGGGTCGCCTGTGCCGTCAAATTTGGGAAATTCGAGTTTGTGGGCGGTCGACACTACATCGTCGCCCTGGTCATCTCTGTAGTCCTCAACACGGCGACGGTTCAGGCGTGTCTTCCATGGAGGCGTGGCGGTGGATCCCGACCGTCGTCGTCGTCGCTGGCCTGGTGGATAGTCCAGCGGCCCACTCCCTGGAGGCGCGGCGACAGGCTCCCCTGGCCGTCGCCGTCATCGTCCCGGTGAGGGTGTTGCCGCCACCCTCCCTGGTGGCCTGTCGAGGGTGCAGCCGCCACCCTCCCTAATGGCGCGACGGCGAGCCCCTCTAGCCGTCGTCGTCGTCGGCCCGATGAGGATTCAATCGCCACCCTCCCTGGTGACGCGGCGGCGAGCCCCTCTGGCCGCCGTCATCGTCGGCCCGAAGAGGATTCAGCCGCCCCCTCCGTGGTGGCGCGGAGGCGAGCCCCTTTGGTCGCTGTCGTCGTCGCCCCGACGAGGATTCAGCCGCCCCCTCCCTAGTGGTGCGGCGGCGAGTCCCCTTGGCCGTTGTTCTCCTCGTCATCAGCCTAGCTAGGGTTCCGCCGCCCTCCTTCCTAGTGGCTGCCTGCGCGCATCCGAGGGGGGTCATCCCCCTGTTTCGTTGCTGCTGGCAGTGGCCCGTGTCCTGGGTTGAGGCTTTCCAGCACCTCCAATCTTCCCTCCATGGCATCCAGGCGGCCGCCAACCTTCTCTAGTTGAGCACCGAACACGTCCATGCGAACACTGAACGCCTCCAGACGTGTCAAGATGGTGGCCATAGCATCATCCACCCCTGATCCCGAACCGGCGCCAGATTGTTGACTCATCGCAGTAGGTGGGGAACCTGAGCCGTCTGATACCAATTTGTCACCAGTAGGGATTTCGAGGGAATTAGAAGCAACTAAACTTCTTGAATTATATGGAAAAGAGGTAGTAGGTCGAGGGCCTGGACCTCTCCGTCGCGGCGGCGCCATTGCGGCGACGCGACAAAGAGGCAGGGATACAAGAAAGGCACAAGCCAAACTGAATACTCAACAATAACCCTAGTGCATCAGCCCTATTTATATAGGCACATGGCTGATCTAATCTAACAACCAAAATCTTAACTACTTTAATAGAAAACAGAAACTTAATCTAATCCAACTCCTAATCTGATTTAATCTAATCCAAACTCTAACTACTGGCCAGCAGGGCCTGTTGGGCCTGCTGCCCTTCTACCCGTGATAGCGTGTCAAAGTGTGACCAAAAAACACACCAACATTATGTATAGAGAGGTTGTTCATGGCATTGATTAGCCTAGTCTGATCCCATGAGATCTAGCTGGCTCCATCGGTTGAATAAATTGCTACAAAGGTGTTGTGGCATCGGCATGTAGCCAGGACGTGGACCAAGGAGGCTCGGTCCACCAGCTAGGTGCCATGCGGTAGTCCACGGTTGAGGCGTCTCCGTTGTTGTCCAAGGTGCATAGGCCCATGGATTAAACATCCATGGTCCGATTGGTGGCGTGACACGTGGAGTGGTTCTAGAGGCCACACATTCAACGCCCTAGCAATCAGCGGGCCGATCAGTCTCACCATTGCGACCGTGCCCTCGATCGCCACGTTCGTTCTGTCCGCTGCGACCGCCTCGCCCTTGTGTGGATCTAGACCCCTGGTTGTTGGAGGAAGCCTCCGTGCTAGATCTCGAGGGGGTTGCCATGAGTACGATGTCGTCGGCCAAAGCAATGGGGGGATGACACATTTCTGCAAGAAGAGATGACCGAGCCCTTTCTCGGAAAAGGCACTTTCAACGGAAGGAGTTCAGCCTAGTTGGCGAAGCGAGGGCTGAGTTCTCGTATCATGTTGAGGACGAGTGTTCAATCGAAGACCGGTTCCCAAGATCTCGTAGTGCATCAGCAAGGTTTTTGAGACGATGACAGTAATCTGTCACTGACATCTCTCCTTGCCTGATGCTCCGGAACTTGGTCTCGAGGTAGATGATCCTTGTCTCCTTATTGTCACGGAAGACGGTTTCGATCGCAAGCCACAACTTGTGTATCGTCTAATCAGGTTTCGTGACAATGTCAAGGACGTTGCTGACGATGGAGCAGTAAAGGGCGGTGAGAACGATGAAGTCGTCCTACACCTATGTCCCTATGCTAATGTCGAAGGGAACATGGCCAAGGACATGATGTAGAAGATTGAACTTCCTGAGAAAGGCGATGAACAAAGTCCTCCACATGATGTAGTTTGGATTTTTCATGTCAAGGGTAACCGACACATGCGCTTTTACACTTGCAACGCTGAGGGCCACAACCACAAGAGGAGGTCCTTGTGCATCAGCAGCAACAACATGATGTGGGATGATTGGAGCAGTCTCGTCGCCGACGTTGATGGGTGCAGACGTGCAGTCTCATCAGCCATGGGGAGCAACGGAAGCAGGAGGGGATCATAAGGATGCTAGCGCTTTGATACCATGCAAATGTGAACAAGCAGGGAGGGAGAGATGCACTGCATGCACAAGACACCAGCGGTGCCTGGCATAGCAATGTATATATATGCTGAAGCAGTGAAACAAGTAAAGGGATACAAGCATGGAAAGTGACGGAATTACATGCCATACATATCCTGGCCACCAAATATAGAATGGACCTACTATCTTTGACACAAAGAAACATATGTTGTGACAAATCTAATGTAAATGAGAATCGAAACAAAGTGCATGCCAGGGAAGGTGATAAGTGTGGAAAAGATGAATTGTGCCTTACAAGAAGTCAATTATGTCTGATATCTCCGATGCCTCTACAGGAGGTGTAGCTTGAGAATTCTTCCCAAATACATCCCCCAACACATTGAACAGCAAAGCCAAGGTCTGCAGATACCGACACATCATAACTAATATTAGTAGAGAAAGCAGGAAATGTGGTTTCTTCATATAGTATAATTGGTGGTGTGTTGGGGGAACAAATTCCATAATAGGATATACATAGACCATAGAGTAAAAGTAAATGTGAAAAGCGGTTCATTTTCAGCTTAATCTGTTATATTATTAAAACAGAGGGAAAATGAGCCCCCACGTTCTCTCTGGAGACCTAGAAATTACCACGTTAATTGAAGAAAAAGAAAAAAGCATGAACTGTTGATCATGATGGGTCCAAATTATAATGGTGAAAACTAATCACTTTATATATATAATACAAATAACAGGTTGAAAAGAATTAAGAGGAGTCATATGTCAAACGGGAGCGCTATTCTATACAACGTATGTAGAATAGCTATTCTACACCGATACTTTCAGTAGTAGATTTTCTCAGTAGAATAGCAATTGTGTACTACTTTTTTTCTCAGTAGTAGATTTTTCGGTAGAATAGCTATTCTACACCCGTGGTGTAGGATAGCATTTGTATATATATACCCATACTCGACCAGGATGAAAAGGACTATTGCCGCACATGATTTTTTTGAATAAAAGGCTTACTGCCACACACGATTGATTGATCTAAACAGATCCAGGCATCCAGCACAAGCCAAATCACATCTAGCAACCAATTCCTAATACGGAATTTTCCAAGCTAAAGAAAAGTTAACAAACAAGAGCATGACCATGAACAATGATCTGACATTAGAGTATGGGAGGGGATGCCATATAGGATTTTGTATGAGCTGGAGGTGAGAGAACGGTGTTGTCTATTGATTACCAAATGATTTAACAATCAGCTTAATATGATTTGTACCGTTATAGGATTGTTTTTGTAATCAAATTATTAATTATATGAATCTATCAAAGATAATTAAATAGAAAGCATATGTAAATATGATGTGAAAAGTTATAATAACCGTCTAAACATTGTTCATGTTCTAAGTCTAGCCGCGCAAATGTGTGGGCCACTTCACTAGTTACATCAAAGACACCACATGACCACAAACAAATCAAAGCAGAAACTACAAAATGTCTTTTTAATTCGTAGGTTCTAGCAACAAAAATTAAATTAAGTGGAATCTTGAAGATGTTAAAATATGATCCTATATTGATTGCTATATTGATCCTATTCAAAGAGCCAATACCATACAAAGTTGACCTCAGCAACTCAAAATCAATTCCAATTTAACAACGCAAAACCTAAAGCACAAAGCTTTTGAATAACTAGGAAGTGGGAAGGAAACCAAGCATACCTTCATGAACAGAGGTCGAGCAAAGGCTAGACGAGGCAATAAGGGACCCAATATGCGGAAAGCAATTCTTAACATGGCAACTGAATTGACTGGCCGAAGATGTTTGATGACGGTATGGGTAGATTCTAGCCATTCATGTGGAAGATTGCTAAAAAACGAGTGAAGAAGGGCAACAATATTACCTGCAAGCAACATAACATCCACATAAGGGGAGCTGCTCTAACATAAGCTAAAACTTAGCTGAATGAGCACAAAATATTGAACAGGGAAGAATAACACGGCAAATCTTGTTGCTATACCTATGGCTGTAGATGTATTGTCTTGAGAAGCCCAGGTGGGATCCAGCAGTGCATATCCAACAGCAGAATCAAGCTCTTTAACAGGCCTTGAACTGTCAGCAAGCCACCAACAATCTTTTATGATCCGAGCTGCTTCTGAGTATAGTTGCATGTGGAATTCTGGTGGGAGTTGTGCCAGCAATAGACCACAAGCTTGAATCATCAGAACAGACAATTGTTGGCAGGAGTAGCCACTTCTAGTAACAAAGTTAGTTGCATTGATTCCACTTGCAGCAGTGTTCGGTCGGTTGGCACCAACAGGTTCAACTCCCCCACCTGAAGAAGTTGGCAACCCAGAGTTTTGCCCCAAACCACCTGACATTCCTTGACCACTATTCGACTGTATAAGCATTGCTTGTACATGTGCTATTATTTGAACTAGAGAGGACACTGTTTGAGAAGCTGGCACAGGAAGTGAGAGAATCTCAATAGCTGCTGTTTCCAAAACAAGCTGTGTATATGACCCAGGATCCTGATTTTGATAAAATGCCCTCTGACCATCAGTGTTACTGATTCCTCCAGTGGAAGATGTATGAGGCTTGTTATAAGTTGTGCGCCCTGCACTGCCAGAGCCATCTGCTGGGTTTGATTTGGACTTGCAACTCAAAGGAGGTATGACATTATTAACAAGGCCAAGCAGAAGGTTTGCAAAGTATTCTGGTGGTGGGCAAATAGAAGAATTTGATGACCCAAGATATTGAGCAAAGGAGTCTGAGAAAGGTGTCTGTAAAATGCACACATTAGTAGGAATTAAACCGGATGGGCAGAAGGACTTGTCATACTAACTCAAAAGGAATATATAGAATCTACCTTGGTGCTAACACCCAGCACGTTGAGGATCCTAACAATTAACTTGTTTGGAAGATTGCCATAGAAATATGCAAGAATATCACGCACAAATGTGAACCTTAGAGGATGGAAGGCAAGAAAGGTAGAATAAAATGCAAGGACTCTGTCTGCAATATCTGTGGCATCATTCTCAATAAGCCTATAAATTATTAGTGGGATAACGGGAAGCAAACGAGCAGCAACGTCATCGAAAAAGGGGGGTAGCTGCATTAACAACACAAACAGCTTAGTAACTTAAGCATGTATAGTTTCAAATGAAACCGAAATGACATAATGACACAAATATAAAATGGCTAAAAAACAAATATCTCAAAATTAACATAGTGTCACCGGCCGGGGTAACACATCGGTTGGTAGAGACTAATCGTCTCGAACTGTATTTAAAAGAGGTAGTTGGTCGAGGGCCTGGACCTCTCCATCGCGGCGACGCCATTGCGGCGACGCGACGAGGAGGCAGGAATACAAGAAAGGCACAGGCCAAACTAAACTACTCGACAATAACTCTAGTGCATCAGCCCTGTTTATATAGGCACAGGGCTGATCTAATCTAACAACCTTAATCTGATTCTAACAACCTTAATCTACTAGGACTCATTTAATCTAACCACTTAATCTAAACTGAAATACTCTTTTAACTAAATTGGACTCTAATAGACTTGGACTCTTTAATCAAATCTAGACTGGACTCTTAACTAACTAATCTAATTTTAATAATTAATCTGCTACAGTACCGGCGGTACTGTTCACGCGAACAGTACCGCGTGGTACTGTTTACAGGCGGGCCTGGGCCTGATTTGAGGCCATGACACATAGTCTGACATCCTAAAAGCTTGTGCAGACATACAATGTAAGAACTAAGAAACTATCAGAAGATATGTAGGCTAGTACTCCTATTTATTTTTATGTGGTTGACTTGGTCCGAATTTTGTAATAAAATTTTGATCATAAACTTCTCTAGAAATGTGTTAAATATGAATCTAATGATACCACTTTTATCACTAAACATATGTATAACTTAACTAATCTCTACTGCTTAAAGAGGGAGCTTCATTCACGCCACACCCTCCACGTAGCGCCTTACTCTGTCGCACCTCATAAGTCAGATAAATGCACTCCCGTCACTCGTCCAAAGTTTGAAATAACTGCTCAAGAGTGGGAAAATGGAACTATGGCGACAACCATAGTTATTAAGGTGTTACTTAAGCAGTTAAGTGATAAGACGCTCAGGGATGGTAAGGCGTCCCACCTTGCCCCACGTGGCCGACATAGTCCAGTCGCAGCCTCTAGGGTTTCCACAGTGTCTCAGACATCCAATCGTGAGAGAGAGGTGGCGGATCAGGCAAGCGGCGCAGATAAGCAAGGCGTGGCACTGATTGGGAGCGAGTGGCGCAATGAGGCTCTCGGCTCTGGCGCTGTGTGATTTCAGCAAGTAGTCTCTATCTCTCCCAGTTTTATTCATAGCTGATTGTTGCACCTGTTGTAGTGGTCTTATTGTTGTACTGCAACAAACAGGGAAGAATCTGAGGAAGATCCATATGATGATGTGGATGTGAGTGAGAATGATGAAGCTACTGGTGCCCAAGGTGAGGGAGAAAAAGATGATACAACTATCAATACCAATGAGTTCGATGATGGCTATTGATATTTGAGAGATGGGATAGTTAGGGACTTGGGGTGTTGAACTTATTTGCTACTTTAATTATGCTACATTGCTATAATATTATTGTTGTTGAATTGCTACTTGGTATTGTATTGCTATTTCTATCATGTTTTATTGCTATTGCTATTTAGACTATGCTACTTATCTATTGATATTTTTCACTAAATCATATGTTTTCTATGGCGCAAGGCATTGCCTTGCCTCACGCCTTACGCTTTAGGCGGTAAGTCAGTAGTCCACTGCTTTGCCTGGCATTGCCACCTTGATAACTATGGTAGTAACATGGTTCCATTTTCGAAGGTCCGAACAACAATAGAAGATATGTGAAACCCCACAAAAAATTGTAAAGCCAAAACCACACTAAAAACCTTAGAAATAAAAAAAATGGAGGTCAATAGGTAAAAAAAACATAATTACTAAGTACTAACTAACTCCTTAGAAATGTTTTCTAATGTAAAATTTAGATTTCCATTGCAATGCATAGGCACATGAATAGTTATCTGTAAAAATATGAAGTTTGACTTCTGAAGTTTGTGTGCGCCTTGTAAAAGTGAACATAGCGAGTATTTTATAAACAGGAGAGCAAACATAAAAGGAAAGCAAATATGTAATCATATTCTTCAGATTGAAAATAGCTAATTGGACTTGCTGTTCAACAGGCAAATAAGATAAAAAAAACATACACCATATATTCTTCAGATTTGAGATTTGCAGTAATTGTATAATAGATTAAAAGAGGATATACTAGATTTCAATATCAATGTGCAGGAAGAAAAAAATTAACAAGGTTGGAACAATTAGAAGATTGCAATTACCGGTCCTTCCATGAGAGATGGTTACCAAGGGCTTTCTGGAGTTCAACTCTTTTTGGAGGCTGATTTTTTAGCCAATGCTCTGGAGAACGTGAATTGCAGAATGCCTTGATTCTTTGCTGAAGTTCTGATCTTTCAAGGAGACTTATCTGTGATGTTACATTGATAAATTAAAGTAAGTCCAAATCTGTCAATTAACAGGGAAAGCAACCAGTGTTATAATTTTGAAGAAAAATGCATATAATTGCCAAAATACAAGTAACAAACAAGGCAGTTTTAGTAGAAAGCAAGCAGTCAAACACACTGTAATCTTTAGATGAAATGTGAGGTCCCATTAGCATGCGTACAACATTTCCATTAGCTTCACTCTTGATCAAGGTTCATGATAGTACAGGTATAACCATTCCGTGGAAACTTTTAAAAGGACTTACCACAAGGCGTAAAGCATAAGGATCATCATCTCTATCAATAAGAGCTAACAGTAGAATGTCCAGTGGAAGTAGCTCGTTCGTCCAGATAAAGAAAGCAAGATTGTTAATTGCTTTAGAAAGTAAGTCCTGCATTATCAGAAAAAAGTTACAATTTGGCTCCAGAATAAACGTATACTGCATAAACAAACAGATAACGAGAGTATTTTTAGCACACCAAATAAGAAAAGAAAGGCAGATCACCTGAACTAGATGCCCTCTTTGCAGCTCAAGTTGGATATGATGCAGTAGAACATCAACCATTGTATAAATATTTGCAGTAACCTCTTCAGGTGAAAACTCTCTCAACACACGAGCCTGTGTTAAGATAAAAGGCATATATATAGTAATGAGCAACTATCATATGATCATATCAATCTAACCACAAAATAGAAAGCATACAAGATTTGCACTGTTGATCTCAAGAAGTCCATTCATCAGCATCCAAGCACCAGCACAAAGATATTGACGATGCTGAGGGAAACTGTGGCTTAAATAAGTCATGACATAGGTTGGCTCAGCAGATGGTGAGAGTAGCTGATTACATTGATTAATGACAGTAGTTTCAGCCTGCAAAGAAAGGTAAATCACTGCATATTAAAAGGTGGAGAATATTGTGCCCTGGCAAAGCATTTCATCTAATAAGCATGTGATAGCAACTTAAGGACACCAGAAATAGTACGGACTTGGAAATTCGAGAGTTTTGGGGATCTGATAATTTTCTGTTAGAGTATATGGTAGCATTTTCTAAAACTTGCCTTGACATATTGCTAATCTAAGCCCAGTAAGTATTAAAAAAAGCTGTAACTTTCATCTTAGCATGATTCAAGAGGTGAAAGAACTTATCGGCATTTGTTATGGACTTATGGTAATAGTACATAAGAAAATGTAAAATCCATAAGTACATTCTACATCTATACCCTACCTATAAGAAAATGTAAAATCCATAAGTGATTATTTTCCAATCATCAACATAGCTGAACTATAAATTCCCCAAACTGTTATTCAACAAATGTATAATAACTAGAGAGAATATTCAAAAGATGCATATAAATAGCCAAGTACTCAATCCAAAGATAAGATAATAGTACCTGTTGCCATGTTTGGATAGTTTGGCCCCTCTTATCCACCCTCGCCATTAAAAAATCACGAATAACGGTAGGAAAATATCTTAATGTCTTTTCTGACCATGAGTGATGGCTGGTTGCCATAATTTGCTCTAACAATGGTTGAAGATAAATCATGTGTTCAACCTCAGCAATTCCCCGTGTTTTCATGGTGATAGCGAGGCTTATTATCGTTGTGCGGTTAAGCGTTTCCGTAAATTCAGTTGGACCCTACATTACATACATGTAGTGGATCATTTTCTCTGAATTTAGTTGCAACAGCAAAATTTCACAGGAAGTGGGTTACCTTCAAATCTTTCTTCACCAAAAAGAAGTCTCTTAGTGAGAGAATCAAATTCATGCATAAATTTTCAGCTAATCTAAAAAGACGGTGCTCTCCACGTTTGCCTTTAATCATCGATATTATCTTGGTAACATCATACATCAATGCCTTGCTTTTCCCATGATACCTGAGCAGATTAAATCCATATTGATGTAAACCAAATAAATGCACCCCTAATATAATCAATAAATGGAACAAACCGCTGAATTTTCTAAAATATCATCAAAGATTTTTTTTTCCTTTGATGAGGCCAGTCATAAAAGGATGGATATGTATGTGTTAAGAGTATAATTACAAATCAAGCATTCTTGGTAAGAAAATATTCATGCGAAAAATCCAATTATGGACATGCTTGATAAGCAAAGACTGTTAGGGGGAAATGGCAGGAAATAAATATTAAATTACTGATATTACCTGTATAGAGGAAGTAGCCTATAATTCAGTATCTCAAGTAGGAGCAGAGACACACCAGATTTGCTAAGTATAGATGGAGATCTTTGTGTTAATGTCTGCAGGGTTTAATGAGGCAGTATGAAGACATCAGAATTTAAAAAGGACTATGTATTGCATGTCATTAAGGATGTGGACCTCTAGCTCAGAAGTTAGTTCAGAAATCAGAGCAAATGGAACATTCACAAGGTAGCAGAAACTTCAGTTGAATGCCACAGATTACATCAGGAAGCAGAACTTACCGTAAAATGCGGACGGAACAATGAATGAGGGGTTATAAGCAGCAGTCTAACATAGGTTTCCACCATAGCAATGCTAGGAACATTCTATCAAAGAACAGAAGAGCTATGTTAAAAATAGTGCATGGTTTTACAGAATATAAAGACAGATTAATAATAGCAATAACAACAAAAAGAACATATAGTTTTTTATTTGGAAAAAGTACAAATTACTACCCTGAACTATCGTGATAGTTTAAATAACCCCCTGAACTATAATAATGTTTAAGCAGCCTCAAAAAAAATTGAAAAACAGTTTACTGTTGAACTATCCGAACGGTTTTGCTAACGTGGACGACGGAACAACGGTTTTTGGCTGACTGGACAGTACATGTGGTGCTCAATAGGACGATGGGTCACTGGATAACGCGCAGTCGGCGCAGAAGGTGTTCGATGGAATGTCAGAGTGCCCCACCCGCTCTGTTTCGCGCCTCCCATCGACCTTTTGCCCGTCTCCACTAGCCTCCTGCCACCAGTGTCCCATTGAGCCTCCGTCGGCCTCCCACCACAGCTCGCCGCATGCCGGCCACATGCTGCGCTGCACGCCTGCCGCTGCCGCCCCCTACGTCATATGCGATTGTCCTGACATTTCATCAAACACCTTGCACGCACCCTATCGGTCAGCTCAGCACATGACATGTCATCCGCGTTAGCGAAAACCACCATTACGTTGTGCCACATCAGCGAAACCGCTCAAAAAGTTCAACAGTGAACTGGTTTTGAAATTTACAAGGACTACTTAAACGGTATTATAGTTCAGGGGGTTATTTAAACTATCGCGATAATTCAGGATAGTAATTTGTACTTTTTCCTTTTGATTATATGCATACTTCTAGCAAAATAATTCTCAGTCGAGATTAAAATGATGAAATGGTCACATAACATTAGCAATATAAGCTATTCATAAATTGTAGCTAAGTTCTTTAATATGAGCTATTTACGATTATGTTGCAACCATTCTAAGCTATGCCAGAAGAAAACTATTCGGGATTGGTTGTAAAATACTGATTATGGTGCTTATCACTATTAAATAAAGGTACGTGAGAATTGGCATACACCAACAAAACCTTTCAATCCCAACATGAGCACTGGCATGACCGAATATAAAAGAGTAGGAATTGGAATAATGGATACAGTTATCCAGAGCAGAGATAAAAAATAAACATAGGAATTGCAGCAATGTAGTGCTTTTACCTGACCAAGAAATATAGTCTCTTCAAGCTGGAAAGCAAGCTTCAGACATAGATTAATAGACAACCCAGAAAGCAATGACATAGACAATGGGTAAGTTTCACGCATCATTGTTATTCTTTCATTTGGCTGCATATTGGGTCCCTGAATTAAATCTGTCACTCCCACTGATGTAAACCAGTTCATGACTGCTTCACATGCTGGCTGTGCCATGGTGAAGGAGAGAACCCAAAACATGCCCATTGCTCGTTCATCCAAATTCATAAAATCTATCATCCTTTCCCCAGAAGCTATTGTTACAAGGAAAACACTAAGAAATATTTTTTATAGATACATGAAAATATGAAATAAGACAAAACTGAAAATGATAATCATGAATTTACAGTCATGTATCTCTTTGAAAAAAATGCATCCACCTCCTGAATTCTGAGTTGTAGTCTATGGCTCTATGCAACAACAGCAAGAATTTTCTACAGTTAATCAGTTCATATTACCTATCTACAAGAGCATTTTTTCCATGAATTGTAGATCTACCAGGTATTGTTTTATACCAAAAGCATAGTAATACTTCTAGAGTTAGCACAAGTACCTTTTGTCATCTGTTTCCACCACTCATCTATCTGTTTGCCTTTCTGAAGCTGATCACTGTTCAAATGCTCCCTAATTGAAGTGTTGAAAGACCAAATGCGCAAAGTTTGGCTGCTACTTATGAAATCAAGAAGAATACTTTGAGGACTGATATTATTTGGATCAAGAGTCTTGTCTTCTTTGTGGAATGAAATTATCTTCCTTGTAGTTTCAACCTGATACCACAAGAAATACCAGATTGATCTTATATTCTTATATAGAGATGATAAATGTGTATAGAGGAAATTAAAACAACCACAACATATATGATGGGAGGAAACATAGACATACTGCAATAAGTTATATGCATTTAAAATCTAATAGCTATTAGATGTGAGGTTAGTCTAGCTGAGTTTGTCGATATCTGTTATTAGTTATTGCAGTTATAAAAAATGAGCACAAACCAAAATAAGGTGCCCTGGATATTTCATCATTTCATGAGGGAATAATTATGGTGTTGCTGCAATCCTGTCATCGCCTAAGCAATTGAATTGATTGATTGATTGATAGATTGATTGATTTGTCAAAAAAGAGGTGTATGCAGGTTAACATATAGACATCACCTTCCTTGGGTCTGAACTAAGGGTGTTCATCACAATTTCAATACGGATAATCTGTGCAAGCAACCAAGTGACATGATTACTGCGAAGAATCTGTTGGTCACTGTTTGTTACTCGAGATGCAAGCTTGTCCACGAAATCAAGAAAATCAATACAACCACTTTTCATTAGAAAGAAAAAAATGTCAGCAAATAAAAGCCAATCTTGCCAGCACTGAGTCTCTGCAATAATAGCACAAAAAGGATGTAATGAGTATGGCTTCTTCAGAGTAAAAGTTTCATGTCATCAAAGAAAAATAGTAAAAAGGGTGTACCCATGGAACATTTGAAACTTATATTCCCATCAGCTGTCCATTTGAGAAAGGAACTTAATTTGACTAGGCAAATGATTAAGTTTCAAATGCTAACCTGAGTTTGTGAGCCTTAGTAGTTCAATTGTCCTGTCAGCAACTGCCTCACCAATCATATCGGGTGAGAAAACAGCTCCTGGTGTTGATGATTGTTGAGAATGTGATCTGTAACAAGGAGCAACAAGAAGAACACGCCTCCACCAGTCTGGTGATGGGGTTGTGCGAAGTGCATGCCTCAAGCACCGCAAAGCACGTTCCCAGTCTAAACCACCTTTAGGAATTGAGTTTGCAAGATCCTAAACAAGTAATATCAGCTTCGAAATCCTACCCATAATAATATTAGAAACTAAAAGTGATCCGTCACATAAAAATGAATACAACATCCATAATGTGCAAAATTCCCTTAAACTATTAACATTGATTTTGTCAGCACTACTAAAAAGTAAACCATGCAAAATACCCCCCCCCCCCCCCTTTGTTTCTAAGCATCAACAGCTTTTGAAATCGTGCACTATTAATATGTGTACCTTAGTCACTAATAAACATAAAATTACTGTAAAGGCTGCATGGGAATGACAGTACTAGACTTCCTTAGTCCTTACAAGATGCTTTCACAATATTAAGTCATTAAAAAATCAATGGTCAAAGTTGTATCCAGATATAGGAAACGAGTCAAACGACAGACTATAATATATAAAGATTGGTACTGTAACAATCTGAACAAGAACTTCAATTCACAAGAACAAAACCAATGCATATAGATACGATAAAAATGACAAACTTATAAAGGGGAAATCTGGGTAACAACTAACAAAAGAAAGTACAATCACCTCTCCATGTAGTGGCTCTCCCAACACACTTGGATAAGTAATGGGAGAATAACGCAAATTAGCAACAGATTCACCAGCTAAGCTTGGGTATGATTGTGATAAGAACCGATGAGTTGCGAATGTTGGGCAATGAAGGTGTTGATCCAACATCTGCATGTGCATACACACCATGTCCCTCCTCCTATGGATCTCCATAATGATACTAACTAGTGCTTCATCATCAGGAATATTTTCGAGAAACTGCAAGTTGCTGCGAACAAGCTCATAGAACGGAACGCGACATTTATCTTCATTAACTAGAATCCATATCACATCTAAGCATAGCTGCATCCATTCATGCAAAGGTCTTTCAAGCCTCAAGGTTTGCAATACATCAACTTCATCCATGCCATGTGGTCGCTGGTCCCAATTAACCAGCCAATTTACCATATGCTGGAATATCACAACATGGGTGGCTGGCTTCAGATTGGACTCTAGCCCAGCTAGGATAATCCTACAGGATAAGTGATGCAGATAGGTAATTTCTGCTCCCCTGCGAGACTGGTCACCTCTAGCTGATGTACCAAGCTGTTCAGGGCTAGAGAATTCTGCTGCCTTAATGGGTGACAAATTTGCGCCTATGGATTGGTCAATACCAGATTGAGTAGGAGATCCTATAGTGTTAATTGCTGATAATGGAGATGTGGGATTTGAAGGGTGAAAGCTTTGAGCATTTGGCATTGCAATAGCTGACAAAGAAGATGTTGCAGGGCCAGCAGCAGTCACAGATACCCCTTGCCCCATTGGTGCATCCATGGAGGAAACTGCATTAAGTAGAGAAGGAAGGAGACTGTCCCATCGAAGGTGGCCTCGAGCACACAGGGAACGTGTAGCAAAGAGCAGGAACTCGGACTGTGGAGCATGGCTACTACACTGCAGGACAAATGAGATGAGAACTGATTCTGTAACTGCCTGTAGCTGCTCTTGGTCCTGAAGAAACATGCAATGATGCAAATCAAATAATAAACTCCTGTTCTCATGCAACAATGAATAAAGTATTTGCTCAATGTTTCTGCTTACTGGAAATTGCAAGTGCAACTGCTCAAAATCCGAAATGAACTGCTCATCTCGGGGAGGCGGATCTCTGTTCAGAGCGGTTACTCTCTTCTGCAGCTTGTTCCTGAGTAATTACATTTCCATGATGCATTACAGTTTTGGAAAAGCTTACTGGAATGACTTGCGTGATCAAACTACATTCAAGGTACTGTATCGAAATGAACAAAGCACTACAGTTGCCAGAATATCGCACACTAATTCCAAAATTTCAGCATAATCCAACCTAACCTATCATATTTTATATGCTCAAGCAATCCAACTCTCACGTAGCACACTTCACACGAAAAATATCCCCAACCAAAACTTCAACAAGTGGGAAATCAACTTACGAGGTCTCCCTAGCTGGGTCTTCGGCCCGCTGCTTCGAGTTCATCTGCAAGCCACGAAGACCTAGGTTCAGAGATAGCGTTCACAAGTGCACACGGTGAGAGATTTGGGAGGAGAGGACACGCACGCCGAGGTACAGGGTGAAGAGATCGGCGATTGCCGACCGCGCTGGGTGGTGGTGGAGCTGCATCTGCCGCTGCTGCGGAAGCACTGCCGAGGCCGACGTCGCTGGAGACAGTGGCTGCCTCTGCCTGTGAGCCCCGTCCATCGCAGAAACGCCGATGCTCGCTCCCGTCGCCGGCGAGTAGCTCCGAGCCTCCGACCAGGAGACGAACGAGGGTTTATGAGTGGGGAAAATTAGAATTGTCGCACATTTTTCTAGCTTATTTTGATATCAGCATTTCCTTAATAACATTATTAGTCGTGTCTAATGTAAAACATTACAACATTGAACAATAAAAGAATATAACTTAAATGATGTAAATAAATTAAAAATAATAAAATAACACTCATTGAGTAATTTGGTCTCAAAAACAGTATAATAGTTTTAAAAATAATATAAATTTTACTAACAATAAAGATTCATGTGTCAATGGAAAATTTGCGATGGCGATGATGATGGCACATTCATCATCATTGACCTCTTTTAAAATTTCTTGTTTCTATTAATATCACACTTCCATTATAATATTATTTTTCTCGCTTTTACATATATCACGTTTCTATTATAATATTATTTTTTCCGCTTCTACTATATCACGTTTCCATTATAGCATTTTCTGGTTTCTATTATATCACAATTCTGTTATAACATTGTTTTTCTCGTTTTTATTTATATCACGGTTCTGTTGTAACATTATTGTTCTCATTTTTATTTATATCACACTTTCATTATAACATTACTTTTTTGTTTCTATTTATATCACACTTCCATTATAACATTTTGATTTTTACCGCATCCGTTAGTATTTTCGTATCTTTTTATCGATAGCTTAAAATGACTAAATTGCGTATGCCTTGAAGAAATAGGCGCACTCTTTCTTCTTCCTACATCTATATTTGAATGATATTTATGGTTCGAATTAATGAGAAAAACAAGATGTTTAGTATTTCATCCGTTAACTTTTAAATAACGCTTCGTCTTATTCAAAATATTTTTATAAATATATAAAAATATAGCTTATATTTAAAGTACTTTCAGTAATAAAACAAACTATAACAAAATAAATGATATTTCAAAAAGTTTTTTGAATAAGATGAATGGTCAAACGTTGAGATGAAAGTCAACTGCGTCATTTAATAGTTAGTCCAATAATCTATTTTCTAATTAGCTAACTTTATTCATCTTATGTCATATCTCCCTAATAGCCAACGAATATCGCTACGTCATTACGTACCGCTGAAAAAGGCGTATGTGTTTCATATAATTCTAGGGAAAATATCCTGTGCACATCGGCTAGCCGTGCACATGGTGCACATGTGAGATCTCCACCTTTAATCTGTAATCCAACGGACAAGAGCTCCACCAGATCATTTTGCAGAAAACACCTCCCACCTCCCCCATTCTGTCATTTTGCGATAACCCCCAGCTACTGTTGTCCGTTGGATTACAGATTGAAGGTGGAGATCTCACATGTGCACCATGTGCACGGCTAGCCGATGTGCACAGGATACTTCCCCATAATTCTATTATTTTTTTAGTCCTTTTAAATAAACTCGTGGAAAAATAAAGAATCATCTTGTTATATGATATAGTCTATGATGTGTTTTTCTATGATTTATTATAAAGGTGTCACAAATTTTTTTATATTGATTTGATCTCCATGATAATTGTGAAAGTTGGCTGTTTAAGTGTAGTATAAGTAAATTTGACTATCCTCTATAGAAGATATTTTATTGGTACTATCCAATGTAATTTGTCAAACACACCACTGTCCACAAGGTGTAGACCACCACCTTGGTGGTTGGCATGACAGTTACGACGACATCTACTAGCTGCTACCCTATCTAGATGGAAGTATTATTTTTCTTATGTTTTATCATTATTCACTAGAAATCATATTGGTTCACTAGAAATTATATTTTTCTTATGTTTTATCTAGATTGAGTGTTTATCATTGATTTAGTTTATCGTTGTTATTAAATCAATTTTTAGTATATCATATGCATGATTTGTAGCATGTTTAATTTCATACCCCCATTATATAACTCCTAGTTCCGCCACTGAGTATCATATTTATGGTTCAAAATAATCGTCAGCATCAAAAGCTAACCAAAGATCATCTGGCAATGGCATACATACTCTACAAACTTTTGCTACTTACCAGTGATATGGATTGCTAAAAAAATTGCTTCAAATAAATTGTAATCGGGAGTTTTTCTTCGCCGTTTTAAAATTCAGTCCTAAAACCTTACAAAATAAATATATTGCGGTAAGCACTTGGGGCTTGTTTGGTTCGTGATCACAACTTATCATGTTTCAACTCAAAACTTAATTTGCCACAGTTATGGCTTGCCACATTCTGTGACAAAAATGATCTGTTTGGTTGATAAGTAAAGTGTGGTAAAAATTTTGTGACTATTGTTCGATTCGTTATCACAAATATGTATCAAAAAATTATAACAAGTGTTTGGATTACTACATTTATAGATAAATACACTTGTATTGTATATAAATTATAACAATGCCATAATCATACACAATCCATAATCACCCGTAATCTTTGAACGGTCCGTAATAATCAAGCTATATAAAGAAAATGTCCAATAGATGTTTGCTCTCTACACCTATTACATATAGGACAATCATTACTATCCTTAAAGCCTCCGAGAATTGGAGCTCCCTCCGTGCTCTGGCTCCTATGGGCCTTTCAGCGGGCGCCGCGTGTCCCCCGCGACGGGTTGGTGATTTTGCAGAAAAGCCCTCCAACTTATCGCTAATTACATCAAGGTCTTGTGTCGTACGATCTTCTGAGTTGTGATTTTTACGTATGAGACCACATTTCCTGGGATTTTATATCCGAAGAAGAGAAAATTCTAAATTTTGGAGCGCGCTCTAAAATCTGAAAACTCAAGGAGTTTTTTGCGAAACTACCGGTTGCAGGGTCCAAGGTCCTCGCGTGGTCGGTCCCCTGTTTGGCTACCCCGTCAGCTTCCTAACCCTAGCCGCTACGATGTCCTTCACCCCTCGCACTCTCCGCCGCCGGCCTCCCGTCGCCCGCCCGCACGAACTAGCCCTTACCCCCGTCGTTCTCCACTGTGGGTCGCCGCTCCTCCTCCGCCGCTGTGCCGCGCCTCCAGATCTCGTCGGAGAACGAGCGCCGCCTACGACGTCTCCTCAACTCCGGCACGACCGCGGCGCCCGCACCAGCTCCGACCGATTCTCCCGTGACGCGCGTCGAGTCGAGGGAGCAGAAGACACAGTGGTTGTACGGAGTGTATGACAAGCTCGCTGCTCGCCGCCACCTCCCCACAGTGCTGTTGGCCGCCGCCTACCACCAGCATCGCCACTCATGGCTGCCGGTGGATCGCTGGCCCTGTCCCTCCATGCGCTATCTCTAGCAGCGGCCGCGACGGCGCTCGCTGCCGCTGTGCCAGAACCACAAGCGGTGGCCAATCCGAGCAACATTGGCTCCATTTCTTGTAAGGCCTGTACCATGGCATGGGTATGCACATTTGCATTTTAAATGTCCGTAAGGAAGTGTGCATTTTCAATTATAACAGGTGTGTTCAAGATGCATGGTGTTGTTGCACTTGATACACCTGTGTTTGAGCTGAGAGAAACCCTTATTGGCAAATATGGTGAAGACTCGGAGTTGATATATGACCTTGCTGACCAGGTTTTTTTTCAGTGCCTTTGTGCACTTTAGGGTCGTAATTAAGTATAATTTCACATGAAGTATCCATGCATGTTGGTTTTTCACATGCCTGTTATTTTCGTAAAATCCTTTGATGAGGTGATGAGGTTAAGGATAAAAATAGCAGTATTTGTGGCATTGAGCTGCTTGGACGTTCATTTGAATGCAATATTTTCCTTAGGTTGTGCCCTTGCATTCACGATTTGATTTTTGCAGTAAATAACCTGTAGGGTGGAGACCTTTCCTCTTTGCTATATGATCTGATTGTTCCATTTGCCCGATATTTTGTGATGAATAACATAGGTTCATTGAAGATGTATCAAATAGCTAAAGTATATCCGAGAGATAACCCATCCAAGAGAAGGTATCAAGAATTCTACCAATGTGACTTCGACATTGCTGGAGTTTATGAAACAATGGAATCAGATTTTGAAGTTATAAAAGTTTTAACTGAGTTTCTGGATTAGTGTAACAGCCCCAAAATTTAAAAGGGAATAAAATAAAAAGAAATATAATAATAAAAAATTTCTGAATTTTGTTATTAAAGAAAAATCCTAAAAGAGTCCTATTAAAGCCAAACAGAGACAAATATCCAAAATTTGGACTTGAAAATTTTATGGGATAAACTAGAGACCAAGAAATATTTTTGAGAATTTTTACAAAATTTTAGCAACAGTGCTTCAAGCCTTAAACAAATAATTAAATTTCTGGAATTATTTTAAACAGAAAAACAATTTTAAATATTAATGGGCCGCAACCCTATTTTCCCTCCCCAGAGCCTTTCGGCCCAGCCCATTCCGGCCACGCCCACCGACAGGCGGGACCCACCTGTCGGCACCGACCCCTCTCTCCTCACCCGCGCCCATCCCTCGCTGACATCCCGGGCCCACAGGTCGGCGCATCGCCCCCTTCCTCTCTCCAGCCCATGCCCCAACCTGGCCCGCTTGTCAGCCACACGCGTTCGCCCTCGGTCTCTGGCAGCCTTGGCCCACTTGTCGGCGCGCCTGGTTCCGCCAGCACCCACTGACATGTGGCCCCCACATGTCAGCATCTTCTTCCCCGACGGAAAGGGATCCCCTCTTTCCGATTCCGGCGCCCCCTTTCCAATCTCAGCCGCCGGCCGCCTCGTGACCCCAATCCGGTCCCGGATTCATGCTCCCCGATCTCCGGCCATCCCTTTCCGTTAGAAGCCGACGCCATCTCGCCCAGTTGGAAGGGAATCCGAGCTTATGGAAGCTCGCCGGCGGAAATGGAAACTCCCCTCGGTTTCCCCTCTTTTGCCTTCCATTCATAGCACCGGCGAGCCCTTTATAACCCCCTCTCTTCACCACACTCAACCACGCCGCGGTAAGCCCAAGCCACTTCAAACCGAAGCGCCACCGCTCGAGTTCCTTCGGTTTTCCCTGTTTTCACTCCGGCCGACGATCGCCGGCGCACCATGCCACCGCCGCCCTCGCCGAGGCCACCATTGGGACCGCCGTTGCCACTGCTCCCTCGGCCTCGCCTCCATTCGCGTTCCTCGCCGCCGGATCGCCGTCGCCACCGTCGACCCGAAGGCCTTCATCGCCTCCCCTCGCCGCCGGTCACCGTCGGTCACTTCTCGCCGCCATCGCCGGTATGCCTGAGCTCCCCTTGCCTTCCTGGTTCCATTTTAGGCCCTAGCCCAGCCGGTTAGCCCTCGCCGCCGTCAGAAGCCCTCGCCGTTGCTCCGCCGGAGTCGGGAACGAAGGGAGTATTTACCCCTTCGCTGCGTGCCGTGCCGGACGAAGCCGTTGCCGTTTGATCTGCAGCGAACGGCCAGGATTAGATCCTGAAACCGAGCGCCCGGATGCGTTTGACTGAGGTTGACCGGTATCGGTCGATCTCAGCCGTTGGTTGTCACTTAAGTGACCCGCTGCGCTGGAAACCGTTGGATCTTGATCCTGCGGTCCTGATCATCTCGGCTCACGCGCGCAGTCTACGGTTCACGGTGAACCCAGTTCACCGTGGACCAGAGACTAATTTCTGGTTTAAATAAAATTCAGAAAAATACTTTAAACTCTAAAAATTCATATCTTGCTCAATTTAACTCCAAATTTCACCATTTCAATTCTGGAAAATTTGTCTTTTTATCCTCTACACTTTTAAGCAATAAAAACAATATGTTTATTTGGCACATAATAACTTTATTAAATAATAAAGAAAAATCCCCTTTAGGAATTAATTAATATTTCAATAAAATAAATCAGATAAACCTTTAACAAATTATAAAATAATATCAGAAGATATAATGGCTCTATTTCACTGCTGTTAATACAATAAAAATGGAATAACCATTTTGTCCATGACATTTTATTAAATTACATTTCTAAGTTCCCTTTAGGATTTAAATCATATTACATTTAAATAATCCAGAAAAATCCTTAAAAATATATATATTAATTTTTGGGGACACAATGACTCCCTTACACTGTTTATAAGCCAATAAAAATATAATGATTCATTTTGCCCATTTTCATTTTATTAAATATCATTTTCAAGGCCCTTTAAAAATAAATGATTAACTCATATGATAAAGATGCAACCCTTTACAAAAATATCATGAATACTTATTCAATAAATTCAGAGGACTTAATGAATTTATTCCACAGCTTTAATCCAACAAAAGAACATGTTCACTTTGCCCACTTTAATCTATTAATTAATATTGCAAAAGCCCTTGTAGGATAATTGAGTAGTTCATATAATAGAAGTTAAACACTTGATAAAAATATCATGACAACTCATATAATAACTTTAGAAAACCTAACAACTTGAGTTTATTATTTTTAATTCAATAAAAATAGAATATTCATTTTTGCCCACTTTGTTCCATTAAAATTATATTACACAAAGCCCTTTTAATAGTAAAGATCCATACTTTATAACAAACTTCAAAGACTTAATATTTTAAAGTCACTATCTTTGATACCATAAAAACATCAAGGTTAATACCTTTTTAGTTCATCTCTAACAAGAGGAAATAAAAACCCCTAGGAAAAATAAATTACATCAAGTCATAAATTCAGAAATCTCATTAGGAATCAACCTTAAATATTTAAGTAACAATTCCCTGGAATTTAAGACTCTATCTCCTTTACTTAAATCCAACAACAACTTGTATGCTTGTATGATTGATTTTGGATTGTTTATTGAATGTTGTGTTCACTTTTCCGTATCGAGAAGACTACAACGTCGTCGAAGATCCCGAGTCTTACCCCGAGGTCCCACCTTCACCATTCACGGATCAAGGCAAGTCATCGACCACCTCTGTGGAAACAGTTGATCATAATTGACCCCATGTTTTAATAACTTATCGCTATAACCCATAGGTTACTATTGCATTAGACAAATATTCAAGCCTTACACTTATATTTATTAGATCCCCGTCCTTGTGTGCAAACCCAAGCCATGCTTATTGAGCCTTAACTCCTTGTCACTCTACTATAAAAATATTAGCTAGTGCCCAATGTACCGGCACAACTGCTATAGGTTAAAAAGAACGAGTCGTAGATAGCTGGATTTCTGTATATGAAGTTCCCTGTTATTCTCGTCTCTGGACTCTGTTGGAGTTGGCTAGGTTATAAGTATGGTGGGTTCCGGGTGCAAGCTCGGAAACTGGTTTGTCGCACCTGGGGCACTATAAGGACCGGTCTGCGGGATCTGTTGCAAAGCACTTCCGTACCAACCACAAGTCTAATGGGTAAGTCCTAACTGGAAGTGTGGAACACTCCGTCTCTCGGCACCATAGTGGTGGGGGCAAGGGGCAAGCCTGCGGGCGACTTGTACCAAAGGAGGCTCAAGGGGGGGTATGGTGGGGCACCGACGCGTCGGGACACCATATGAAACCTATAAGAGGGTGCTGTTGAGTCGGGGAGGACCATATGGAAGGTTTTGGCACGAGTTCCCGTGAAATGGGTCATCTCGTTACACTTCAGTGTAAGTGATGAGTGCGTGCCTTGTGGGTACAGTGGTACATCTCTGATCAGAGTAATTTAATCTTTTCGAAAAGCCGAGCCCACGGTCAAGGGCGGGTTGTGTGACTACTCGTAGTTAGTTTACAATTGGTTGAATGTTTGAGTTATTCATGGCATGTAAGGACTGTTGTGCGAGGAGGTAAAACGTACTCCTTGAGTTAGAAGATGACGATGCATTCACATGTTTACTTTTCCGCACTAATAAATTACTCACATTTAATGCTTTACAAATATGCTGCTTCCGCAAAACTAGCCACTATCTCCCTTGTTATTATCTTGCATTATATTTGCATTCGGTGGCTTGCTGAGTACATCTGTACTCACCCCGTTGACTTACACCATCAGAGCCCGTCTACTACGAGGAGGATGAAGGTCTGGAGTAGCGACCCAGTCAAGGCGAGACTGGAAGGAGGCGTTCATCTAGGACCCTTGATTTTATTAGTTTCTCTTCACTTTCTTTCACTTTTGTATTAATGCGGTCTACGAACCGTGAATGATTGCTCGTCTTGTACGTGGTCGTGTGATGAACGTCTTGTTTTATTGATTTTCTATGGAATTTCAATAAAGTCCTGATTTATTAAATCGGGGCGCGACAATTAGTTAGCTATATGCTCATATGAGATAAAATTAAACGATGGAAAGTTGCTAGATGGAATGTTGGAGATCTGTGGTGTGCCTCCCAAAAAGTTAACAGTTTGCTCGAGCATTGACAAGCTAGACAAACAAACATTCGAACAAGTGAGAAAGGAAGTGGTAAGCATATAAACCGACATTTTTTTGTTTATTTGATGTAGCTGAGTTGATCATGGCACTGACTATTTGTCATGTTAACTTAGGTGGACGAGAAAGGCATGTCAAATGAAATTGCAGAAAGGATTGGTGATTTAGTGAAAATTAGGGGACCACCTCCGGAAGTTTTGCTGAAGCTGAGAAAGGAAGGTAGAAAGTTTCTGGGGAACAATGGGCCTGTTTTTGCACTTAGGGCTGGTTTGGGAGCCCAAAATCCCAGCCCATTCCCTGGGGATGGGCCGGGATTTTGGGCTCCCAAACCAGCCCTTAATGAGCTGGAAATATTATTCAGAGCTCTAGATAAAGCAAATGCAATAGGCAAGATAATTTTTGACTTAAGCCTTGCTAGAGGTCTTGATTATTATACTGGTGTTATATATGAAGGCATGAAGCTATGTTCAACAAGGGCACCACTCAGGTTAAACATTTTTGTTCGTCTCTGAACCTTACCTGTAAACTTATTGTGTTTTAGTTAGTCCTTTATTTTGTTTATTCAATTGAACCCTTGATAGACTGGAAATCGATTTATATCCTTGGTGTTATTAAATTTTCAGTACTCACAATGATCCACTGGTTTTCGTTAAAAGCATGTCCTTCATTGCTCTTTTCTAATTCCATAGAACCTGTGGTGGTTGAGATACAAGATGGTGGTTTATCATCTGAAAGCGTATTCTACATGAGTGGGTGAACTGACCCTGTTTCGCAGCCTGTGGTAGTTGATTCGAATGAACAAAATAACAATTGTGAATATGTGTACTCAACTTCTATGTCAAGAAGGAAATGTTGCAAGCTAATTGAATACACTTCAATTTCTTACTAGAATAGCTTCAGGCAAGCTTGTCTAGAAAATACTAATGATTTTGATTTTACTTCTTATTGATAGGTAGGCTTTTCAGTTTCCGTTGTTTACATTACAGTTGGTGACTATGTAGTACCTGTAGTGGTTTACAAAGCATAAGCTTTGTTGCTGTGACATTGTTTTGCTGATTGCTGAATAATTGCAACACTTGACTGTTTAAGAGAGAAGACATCATCATAATTATCATCATCTAAAGAGAGAATGAATAGGAGCACTTATAATTTGATGAGATTGTGGTAACAATTAGGAAGTGATGTTTTCTCTAGACATAACAGGTGAAGTATCGAGAGTTGGGACTTAGGATAAATATCATGTATTTGTGCTTAAATTTTGCACTATTCTAACTTATTGAATAAAATTTTGCGCAACATATGAGGTATTCAATTCATTATAATATGTGCATCCCTCTACTTTATAAGTGCTTAATCTCATTGTCATTAGGTGCTGTTCTACGATCAATACGGTGAAGTTGGGGTTTAAGAGTGCGGTTGGAGGCTCAGCTGGAACTTGCACGGTATGTCAGGATTGCATTTTAGCTATTCTTTAATCAGCATTATTTACCAAGTAATATATTAAATGTGATTGTATCATTATATGTGTGTTGACTCAATTTCTTTGGCTTGGGCTACTAGATTTACATGTTAAATTGTTAATTTTTCCTTATTCTTTTTGCTCATAAAAGGCTTTAGTTATTTATCAGCTATTTTGTGTAGTAGAGCAATCCATTTGATCTTTTTGAGACATTCTTTGGACTTTGGAGCAAGCATGGGTGGATTTTTTTTGGTATGGACCAGGGCACATTTAGGGCACGCAGGTGCTGGTGTTCAGGGTGAAGATATCAGGTTTGTTATAAGAGATGTTGAAGTTATATGATTTTCATAACCCAGGTACAGGAGACACTTTAGCTGTTGCAGCAACAGAGTTGTTAGTATCTGTATTAGATCAGTTAAAAGAGCTACGAGCAGTAGCAACAACACCTCCATCAGTTGGAGAGAGCAATCAGAGATTAGTGTGGTATATGGCATCATGTGATTTTGATAAATCTAAAGGGCATGACATCAGTCCTCACAAGGAATGTGAATACCGGTGAAAATACTAATGGGGTTAATTCTAACATGAAAGACTAACCATTAGATAAGCTGCTCCCATAGTATCTCCTGATGTCATTCTGTGGAAATCGAAAAGATTGTAATATATAAGATAAGGCCACTTCTATGAATGATTGCATGAATTGCAATATCGTAGTTTGTTTGATTGGTGATCTTTTTAAATTACATTAATGACACGTCCAAATTTATTCATTTTGTTTGTTAATTTTTATATTCACTCTTTTTAGTTGGTTTTGACTTTAGTATATATTTAGAGAGGGGCCCGCAACGCGCGCGTCATGTCTAGTCAACTGAATTCATCCAAATTATGATGATTACATGTCACATCTCCAGGTAGTACGTTGTAACAGCCCCAAAAATTAAAAGGGAATAAAATAAAGGAAAAATAATATTAAATGAATTTCTGAATACTATTATTTAAGAAAATACTAAAAGAGCCCTATTAAAGCCAAACAGAGACAAATATTCAAAATTTGGACTTGAAAATTTTATGAGATAAACTAGAGACCAAGAAATATTTTGAGAATTTTTACCAAATTTTTCCAACAGATCTTCAAACCTTAAGTGAATATTTGAATTTCTGGAATAAAATTAATTAGAAAAAGGATTTAAATTCTTATTGGGCCGAAACCCTGAATTCTCCCCCGAAGGCCTTTCGGCCCAGCCCAACGAAACCTCTCTCGCTGACAGGCGGGGCCAGCCTGTCGGCGCCGACGCCCTTCGCTTCCCCGCACTCGCGCCTGGCCGGACCCACTGGTCAGCCTCAGCTCACTCGCTGCCATCCTGGGCCCGCATGTCGGCGCCCTCCCTCCCTCTTCCGCCGCTCGCGCCAGCCGGCCCTACCTGGCAGCCACCCCGCGCGTGCGCCCTCCCACTGCCATCTCTGGCCCACCCGCCAGCCTCTCCCGCGCCCCCTCTCTCCCACTGCCATGCCGGGCCCGCTCGTCATACCTTCTCTCCCGCACGCCCGCTGACAGGAGGGACCCCCTTGTCAGGTCCATCTTCTCCAAACGGAAGGGGGATCCCTCCCCTTCCATGCCGGCGCCCCCCCCTTCCAAAATCTCGCCGCCGGCCGCCTCGGGACACCAAATCAAGTCGGGATCTCGACCCCCCGTCCGCCCGCGATCCCTTTCCCTCGTATTCCGACGCGTTTTCACTTATTTGGAAGCTATCCCGAGCTCATGGAAGCTGGCCGGAGAGCTCAAGGAATCCCCTCGGGTTTCCTTTGTCTTCCATGCCATAACCACGCCGGCGAGCCCTATAAAAGGCCTCCTACCCTCGCCGCAACCGAACCACACCACTAGAGCCTGGTCATCGCAAATCTCGACGGCCGCCACCCCCTTTTTAGGGTTTTCCCCTGTTTCCCCTCCGGCAGCCGATCGCCGGCGCACCGTGCCACCGCCACCCTCGCCAGGGCCACCGTCACGACCGCCGTCACACACACTCCCTCGGCCCCACCTCTGTTGGGCCGGATCGTCGCCGGATCGCCGCGCCGTCGTCGGACCCGAAAGCTTCGCCGCTTCCTCCTCGCCGCCGGTCGCCACCAGTCCATCGCCGTCGCCACTTCCGGTACGGTAGCAATCCCCTCCCGACCCTCTTTCCGTTTTTGCCGTCGCCTAGGGCCATGGACCCCGCCGCCGCCGTTCGCCCTCGCCGCCGCACCGCCGGAGTCGGGGACGAAGCCCTCGGCTTCCCCCGTGCCGCGAGCGTGCCGGACGGGCTCGGTACCGTGCGATCAGAGATGACCGGCTAGGATTAAAACCCACTCGGGTTTAATCCGGGCCGTCCACTCGGTCAAAGGGGTATCGGGCTCCCTGAGCCGTCGATCGCCACTTAATCGCCCCGCGCGCGTCCTGGCCGTTGGATCTTGATCCTGCGGTCCTGATCGCTCCGGCTCACGCGCGCAGTCGCTGGTCCACCGTGGGCCTGGCTCACCGTGGACCAGGGACTGATTTCTGTTTAAAATAATTCAGAAAAATAGTTTAAACTTCCAAAATTCATATCTTGCTCAAATCAACTCCAAAGTTCACCATTTTGATTCTGGAAAATTTGTATTTTCATTCTCTACACTTTTATGCAATAAAAACAATATGTTTATTTGGCACATAATAATCTTATTAAATAATAAAGAAAAGTCCCCTTTAAGAATTAATTAATATATTTCAATAAAATAATTCAGATAAACCCTTAAAAATTTATAAAGTAATATCAGAAGACATAATAGTTATTAATATAATAAAAATGGAATGACCATTTTTATCCATGCCAGTTTATTTAATAACATTTCTAAGACCCCTTTTAGGACTTAATTAATATTCCATTTAAATAATACAGAAAAACTCTTAGAAATTTATATAATAATTTTGATGATATATTGAATCCAGTACACTGTTTATAAGTCAATAAAAATATAATAAGTCATTTTGCCCATTTTAGATTCTTAAATAAACATTTCCAAGACCCTTTAAAACAAATGATTAATTCATATAATGGAAATACAACACTTTACAAAAATATCATGAAAAATGATATAATAAATTAAGAGGACTTAATGACTTTATTTTACTGTTTTAATACAACAAAAATAACATGTTCACCTTGCCCACTTTAAACTATTAATTAATAATAGCCCTTGTAGAATAATTAAGTAATTCATCAAATAGAAGTTAAACACTTTATACGAATGTCATGACAACTTATATAATAACTTCAGAAAACCTAACCACTTGAGTTCACTATTTTTAATAAAAATAGAATATTCATCTTGTCCAATGTATTCCATTAAATATTGCAAAGGCCCTTTTTGGACATTTAATTAAGGCATTTAAGAAAAAGTCAACCCTTTATGAAACTATCCTAAAACTTATATGACAAACTTCAGAAGATCTAAATAACCTAATGTCACTATATTAATGCCATACAAACATTAAGGTCATTTTATAACTTTTACTTCAACTTTAAAAAGGGAGAAGTAAAACCCCCTTAGGAAGAATAATTATATCAAGCTATAAAAATTTAGGAATCTCATTAAAAATTAATCTTAAATGTTAAAGTAACAAAACCCTAAAAGTTAAGACTCTATCTCCTTTACTTAATCCAACATAAACATGTATGTTAGTATGATTGATTGTTTTGGATTGTTTATTGAATGCTTTATTTACTTTTCCGTATCGAGAAGACTACGACGTCGTCGAAGATCCGGAGATCTATTCCAAGGTTTCACCTTCACCATTCACGGATCAAGGCAAGTCATCGACCACCTTTGTGGACACAGTTGATCATTATTGAGCCCATGATTTAATAAATTATCGCTATAACTCATAGGTTAATATTGCATTAGACAAAGATCAAGCCCTACACTTATATTTATTAGATCCCCGTCCTTGTGTGCAAACCCAAGCCATGCTTATTGAGCCTCAACTCCTTGTCACTCTACAAATATTATATTAGCTAGTGTCCAATGTACCGGCACAACTGCTATAGGATATAAAGGATGAGTCGTAGTTGGATGGATTCTGGTATATGAAATACCCCGTTATTCTTGTCTCTGGACTCTGTTGGAGTTGGGTATGTTATAAGTATGGTGGGTTCCGGGTGCAAGCTCGGAAACTGGTTGGTCGCACCCGGGGCACTATAAGGACCGGTCTGCGGGATCTGTTGCAAAGCACTTCCGTACCAACCACAAGTCTAATGGGTAAGTCCTAACTGGAAGTGTGGAACACTCCGGCTCTATGCACCATAGTGGAGGGGTACAAGGGGCTAGCCCTCAGGGCGCTTTGGACCGACGATGGCTCAAGAGGGGGTATTGTGGAAACTCGACATGGCGAGACACGGTACGAAACCTATAAGAGGGTGCTGTTGAGTCGGGGAAGACCATATGGAAGGTTTTGGCACGAGTTCCCGTGAAATGGGTCATCTCGTTACACTTTGGTGTAAGTGATGAGTGCGTGCCTTGTGGGTACAGTGGTACATCTCTGATCAGAGTAATTCAATCTTTTCGAAAAGCCGAGCCCACGGTCAAGGGCGGGTTGTGTGACTACTCGCAGTTAGTTTACAATTGTTTGAATGGATGAGTTATTCATGGCATGTAAGGACTGTTGTGCGGGGAGGTAAAACGTACTCCTCGAGTTAGAAGATGATGATGCATTCACATATTTACTTTTCCGTACAAATAAAATGCTCACATTAAATGCTTTACAAATATGCTGCTTCCGCTAAACTAGCCACTATCTCCCTTGTTATTATCTTGCATCTATACTTGCATTCGGTGGCTTGCTGAGTACACCTGTACTCACCCCGTTGACTTACACCATCAGAGCCAGTCTACTATGAGGAGGATGAAGGTCTGGAGTAGCGACCCAGTCAAGGCGAGACTGGAAGGAGACGTTCATCTAGGACCCTTATTTTATTAGTTTCTCTTCATCTTTATTCACTTTTGTATTAATGCGGTCTACGAACCGTGAATGATTGCCCGTATTGTACGTGGTCGTGTGATGAACGTCTTGTTTTATTGATTTTCTATGGAATTTCAATAAAGTCCTGATTTATTAAATCGGGGCGCGACAAGATGGTATCAGAGCCGACTTGACTGTAGGAAGCCAAACAGACCTGACCTTAGGACCTATATATATTCACTAATTTTACAAAAAGTTACTTACCTTCTCATCTTCTGAAGTTTTCACAAAAATTTCTCTCTTTTGTAGATGCCGGTCCATACCATGAGCGGGACTCTTCGTGATGAGGCCGGATTCATCCGCGAACTTCGCGTGCTCGTCGACTTCTTGGGGTTTCCCCATGAGCCTGCGTTCCACGGGATCTTTCCCGATGCGAACGAGAGCTACTGTGAGGTCACGGTTGTTATCCGCCCCTCCTCCACGCAGCCACCCTTCTACACCCACGGAGTTGGAGGACCTTCATTCGTGGTGGCCAGCCAGCGAGCCGCTCTCCAGTCCCTCGCCGAGCTTCGACTGGTCTACGACTGCCACCTCCGCGACACCGTCTACCGCTTCATGCCCATGCGCACACCCGGGAGTCACCGCAGCATCTACATCAGTCCCCTCACCCAGAGCAGCTCCGCCATCACCCGCACGATGAGACTCTTGGAGGCCATGGACAACCTCCACACGGAGGCCGTCCTCGACGCAGACAGCCAGCACGACACCATTGACTTCTACCGCCACACTTCGGAGAACCTGACCAGGGAGAACGCCGAGCTCCGTCGACAGCTAGAGCAGAACCCTCTGTTGACCCTTGAGGTGGAGGAGTTGAGGCGTCAGAACGAGCTTCTACGCCAGGGCGCCATGGTCCACACCCAGCTCCGCCAACAGCTGAAGGAACTAAAGAAGGATCTTGAGGAGATCGCACCTCTTCTACCTCGCAAGAAGAAACCCCTTCGGATCCCCACCGCGAGGCCCAAGAGGATCTCCCGTAGTGCTCCACCCGCAGGACCAGCCAGTTCCTCAACCCCGACCGTCTCCCACGAGCCCGTGATCGAGCCGTCCCCTGAGCTACCATAGACGTAGATTTACGATTGATTGCTTTTCTTTTTACTTGATTGTATTACCATTCATGTCAAAAATAAGGCATGAATGAATATATAAATATATGTAATCGCAAGAACGATACATTTTGAAATAAAAACTTAATCCCATTTCCTCATATACCTATTAGGTCATCATCCCAACCTAAAGGAGAGAATCTACCTCTAGTTTCAAATCAACGTGATTCGTTCGTCGCCGTTCTACGAGAACAACTCCAATCATGAAGTCAAGACAAGTTGTCAAGAAAGCTCTAATTTAGCCAAGCCCAATCTATGAAAATATAGAAGCCTATCTTTAACCTTCTAGCCTTTCCGAATCTCGGGACGAGATTCTTGTTAAGGAAGTTAGGATTGTAACACCTCGATTTTTGCGAGGCATTAAAATAAAATTTCCCCTTAATAAGTAAATTTCAGGAAAAGTATTTAGTATAAAGCAAGAAAGAGGAAAGCTAAAATATGGGCCTAAAAATTTCATTTAAAATTAGCCAGAATATCTTTCCTAAAAATTCTCCTAAGCATCAAATTGTGTTCCAAATATTTTCTTGAAATTTTTGGGTACCAAGGAATTCAATAAGATATAATCAACATCACTTCATCTTAAACATCTAACACAAAATTAATAAAATATGTTACAACACGAATGTTGAGTGAATAAAATACATGATAAGTCATTTATATTAAAAATAATATAGGGCATGAGTATGAAAGTAATAAGGAATTAACATAAAGCATCTAGGTCAAATTATCCATCTTAGGCAATAAAATCAGTAACAATTTCCCCTTAATGTTGGCACCTTCTTTTTGAACCCTTCAACTTCAGGATGGCCAACAACCAAGGATCAGGAGCTCCACACGATGGAAACATCTCAGACAATCTGCCTCAGTGGGGTGCAGTTGGACCTCAGCAGATCTCTGTTATCTATCATCCCACACTTGCGGAGATGATGACAAAACAGAACCAACTGATCGCCACACTGCTTACCCAGATGCAACAACTACAAAAACAGATGCAAGAGCAGCAGGCACAGTTGTTCCGTCTCCAACAACACCAACACGAGCTCTCCCTTCAACTAATCCATGGGGACTTTGCCAACTTTCAAAGATTGGTGAACGAAGCAACTATACCAGAAATCAGAGTAATTCCACCTCAAGCCCCAACCCCTGCCAAGCCACGAACCACCCTCAGAGGACCAAGCACAGGCATCCCACCCCAAGCACCGCCAGCCGGAAGGACACTAGTACCAGCTACCGGATACAAGAGGGACAGGAACGGCAAGCCAATTGTGTGCTACAACTGTCGCCAAGGAGGCCACTACGCCAACACGTGCCCCTACCCCAAGCGGGTGCCATCCTCCATCCCAAATCCAGAGAAACATACTCTAGATCACCACAAAGAGAAATCAGATACAACCGAAGACACTCCCAATTTGATCTCAACCAACCCAGATCCGGAGATCGCTTTGCCTACTTCTGATGTAACTCCTCCTCCTAACCCAGAGCACCAGTAGAACTCAGTCCCTTAGTTTTCCCGAGGTTCGCTTCGAATCTCGAGGACGAGATTCTCTGTAAGGGGGATAGGATTGTAACAGCCCCAAAAATTAAAAGGGAATAAAATAAAGGAAAAATAATATTAAATGAATTTCTGAATACTATTATTTAAGAAAATACTAAAAGAGCCCTATTAAAGCCAAACAGAGACAAATATTCAAAATTTGGACTTGAAAATTTTATGAGATAAACTAGAGACCAAGAAATATTTTTGAGAATTTTTACCAAATTTTTCCAACAGATCTTCAAACCTTAAGTGAATATTTGAATTTCTGGAATAAAATTAATTAGAAAAAGGATTTAAATTCTTATTGGGCCAAAACCCTGAATTCTCCCCCGAAGGCCTTTCGGCCCAGCCCAACGAAACCTCTCTCGCTGACAGGCGGGGCCAGCCTGTCGGCGCCGACGCCCTTCGCTTCCCCGCACTCGCGCCTGGCCGGACCCACTGGTCAGCCTCAGCTCACTCGCTGCCATCCTGGGCCCGCATGTCGGCGCCCTCCCTCCCTCTTCCGCCGCTCGCGCCAGCCGGCCCTACCTGGCAGCCACCCCGCGCGTGCGCCCTCCCGCTGCCATCTCTGGCCCACCCGCCAGCCTCTCCCGCGCCCCCTCTCTCCCACTGCCATGCCGGGCCCGCTCGTCATACCTTCTCTCCCGCACGCCCGCTGACAGGAGGGACCCCCTTGTCAGGTCCATCTTCTCCAAACGGAAGGGGGATCCCTCCCCTTCCATGCCGGCGCCCCCCCTTCCAAAATCTCGCCGCCGGCCGCCTCGGGACACCAAATCAAGTCGGGATCTCGACCCCCCGTCCGCCCGCGATCCCTTTCCCTCGTATTCCGACGCGTTTTCGCTTATTTGGAAGCTATCCCGAGCTCATGGAAGCTGGCCGGAGAGCTCAAGGAATCCCCTCGGGTTTCCTTTGTCTTCCATGCCATAACCACGCCGGCGAGCCCTATAAAAGGCCTCCTACCCTCGCCGCAACCGAACCACACCACTAGAGCCTGGTCATCGCAAATCTCGACGGCCGCCACCCCCTTTTTAGGGTTTTCCCCTGTTTCCCCTCCGGCAGCCGATCGCCGGCGCACCGTGCCACCGCCACCCTCGCCAGGGCCACCGTCACGACCGCCGTCACACACACTCCCTCGGCCCCACCTCTGTTGGGCCGGATCGTCGCCGGATCGCCGCGCCGTCGTCGGACCCGAAAGCTTCGCCGCTTCCTCCTCGCCGCCGGTCGCCACCAGTCCATCGCCGTCGCCACTTCCGGTACGGTAGCAATCCCCTCCCGACCCTCTTTCCGTTTTTGCCGTCGCCTAGGGCCATGGACCCCGCCGCCGCCGTTCGCCCTCGCCGCCGCACCGCCGGAGTCGGGGACGAAGCCCTCGGCTTCCCCCGTGCCGCGAGCGTGCCGGACGGGCTCGGTACCGTGCGATCAGAGATGACCGGCTAGGATTAAAACCCACTCGGGTTTAATCCGGGCCGTCCACTCGGTCAAAGGGGTATCGGGCTCCCTGAGCCGTCGATCGCCACTTAATCGCCCCGCGCGCGTCCTGGCCGTTGGATCTTGATCCTGCGGTCCTGATCGCTCCGGCTCACGCGCGCAGTCGCTGGTCCACCGTGGGCCTGGCTCACCGTGGACCAGGGACTGATTTCTGTTTAAAATAATTCAGAAAAATAGTTTAAACTTCCAAAATTCATATCTTGCTCAAATCAACTCCAAAGTTCACCATTTTGATTCTGGAAAATTTGTATTTTCATTCTCTACACTTTTATGCAATAAAAACAATATGTTTATTTGGCACATAATAATCTTATTAAATAATAAAGAAAAGTCCCCTTTAAGAATTAATTAATATATTTCAATAAAATAATTCAGATAAACCCTTAAAAATTTATAAAGTAATATCAGAAGACATAATAGTTATTAATATAATAAAAATGGAATGACCATTTTTATCCATGCCAGTTTATTTAATAACATTTCTAAGACCCCTTTTAGGACTTAATTAATATTCCATTTAAATAATACAGAAAAACTCTTAGAAATTTATATAATAATTTTGATGATATATTGAATCCAGTACACTGTTTATAAGTCAATAAAAATATAATAAGTCATTTTGCCCATTTTAGATTCTTAAATAAACATTTCCAAGACCCTTTAAAACAAATGATTAATTCATATAATGGAAATACAACACTTTACAAAAATATCATGAAAAATGATATAATAAATTAAGAGGACTTAATGACTTTATTTTACTGTTTTAATACAACAAAAATAACATGTTCACCTTGCCCACTTTAAACTATTAATTAATAATAGCCCTTGTAGAATAATTAAGTAATTCATCAAATAGAAGTTAAACACTTTATACGAATGTCATGACAACTTATATAATAACTTCAGAAAACCTAACCACTTGAGTTCACTATTTTTAATAAAAATAGAATATTCATCTTGTCCAATGTATTCCATTAAATATTGCAAAGGCCCTTTTTGGACATTTAATTAAGGCATTTAAGAAAAAGTCAACCCTTTATGAAACTATCCTAAAACTTATATGACAAACTTCAGAAGATCTAAATAACCTAATGTCACTATATTAATGTCATACAAACATTAAGGTCATTTTATAACTTTTACTTCAACTTTAAAAAGGGAGAAGTAAAACCCCCTTAGGAAGAATAATTATATCAAGCTATAAAAATTTAGGAATCTCATTAAAAATTAATCTTAAATGTTAAAGTAACAAAACCCTAAAAGTTAAGACTCTATCTCCTTTACTTAATCCAACATAAACATGTATGTTAGTATGATTGATTGTTTTGGATTGTTTATTGAATGCTTTATTTACTTTTCCGTATCGAGAAGACTACGACGTCGTCGAAGATCCGGAGATCTATTCCAAGGTTTCACCTTCACCATTCACGGATCAAGGCAAGTCATCGACCACCTTTGTGGACACAGTTGATCATTATTGAGCCCATGATTTAATAAATTATCGCTATAACTCATAGGTTAATATTGCATTAGACAAAGATCAAGCCCTACACTTATATTTATTAGATCCCCGTCCTTGTGTGCAAACCCAAGCCATGCTTATTGAGCCTCAACTCCTTGTCACTCTACAAATATTATATTAGCTAGTGCCCAATGTACCGGCACAACTGCTATAGGATATAAAGGATGAGTCGTAGTTGGATGGATTCTGGTATATGAAATACCCCGTTATTCTTGTCTCTGGACTCTGTTGGAGTTGGGTATGTTATAAGTATGGTGGGTTCCGGGTGCAAGCTCGGAAACTGGTTGGTCGCACCCGGGGCACTATAAGGACCGGTCTGCGGGATCTGTTGCAAAGCACTTCTGTACCAACCACAAGTCTAATGGGTAAGTCCTAACTGGAAGTGTGGAACACTCCGGCTCTATGAACCATAGTGGAGGGGTACAAGGGGCTAGCCCTCAGGGCGCTTTGGACCGACGATGGCTCAAGAGGGGGTATTGTGGAAACTCGACATGGCGAGACACGGTACGAAACCTATAAGAGGGTGCTGTTGAGTCGGGGAAGACCATATGGAAGGTTTTGGCACGAGTTCCCGTGAAATGGGTCATCTCGTTACACTTTGGTGTAAGTGATGAGTGCGTGCCTTGTGGGTACAGTGGTACATCTCTGATCAGAGTAATTCAATCTTTTCGAAAAGCCGAGCCCACGGTCAAGGGCGGGTTGTGTGACTACTCGCAGTTAGTTTACAATTGTTTGAATGGATGAGTTATTCATGGCATGTAAGGACTGTTGTGCGGGGAGGTAAAACGTACTCCTCGAGTTAGAAGATGATGATGCATTCACATATTTACTTTTCCGTACAAATAAAATGCTCACATTAAATGCTTTACAAATATGCTGCTTCCGCTAAACTAGCCACTATCTCCCTTGTTATTATCTTGCATCTATACTTGCATTCGGTGGCTTGCTGAGTACACCTGTACTCACCCCGTTGACTTACACCATCAGAGCCAGTCTACTATGAGGAGGATGAAGGTCTGGAGTAGCGACCCAGTCAAGGCGAGACTGGAAGGAGGCGTTCATCTAGGACCCTTATTTTATTAGTTTCTCTTCATCTTTATTCACTTTTGTATTAATGCGGTCTACGAACCGTGAATGATTGCCCGTATTGTACGTGGTCGTGTGATGAACGTCTTGTTTTATTGATTTTCTATGGAATTTCAATAAAGTCCTGATTTATTAAATCGGGGCGCGACATACGTACATCTACATCAAATATAGTAGCTGCGCTTCCTGCAGTATGCTGCTTTCGAAGCTGGGTACCCCTGCTCCGATCATCTGATCCTACTGCCTTCGACCGGTACACAAAATGTATTACACCCTTTCGTCTCGCCCAATTCGCTCCATAAGTTGGCTTCCCAGCATCATAACCTCGCTTCGAATATGTGTCGCTGCCTATGTGATCTGGAGCTAGAGGTGGAGCTGGATTGAGATTTGAGAGGCTGATATTCCCAGTCTCTTGGATTACGTGACAAAGGGCACGCATCATCTATACACATCTCATGTATGCTTCGAGTAAGGATCGTTTTCACCATTTCCGTAAACTTGATGGATCAGTTTGGTACGGCTGGTGTCTACACAGTGGCATCAAAGCCCTTGGAGTTATCCGTGTTAGATATGCCTTCATAGGAATCCCGCATGCATCCTCTCAAAAACAACTGTCTTGAGAATTGCTCTGTGGACGTGAGAAGGATTTAGGCACCCACCCAATGAGCCCTAGACAAAGATGGAATCCTATGGAAAGCATGTGTCCAGTCCAGTGTTTACAAATCGTCCGATTAGTCGCGATTAATCGGCCTGGTCGTTTTCCTGGCTCCGACTAGGTGCTCCGACCCGACTAGAGTGACCAGGAATCTGGTCGTCCGACTAGTCGCCGACTAGTCGCAACTAGTCGGCCGATTAGTGGCATTTTGGCGACTAGGAGAGAAGAGCAACCGACGGGGAAGGCAGGGCCAGCCGAAGGAGAGGGCTGACGACAGCGCACGGGCCACGGCGGGAGGAGTGGGCCGGCGGTGGTGTGCCTTGGAGTGGGAGGGGCCACTGGCGGCGCCGGCAGGAGCATGAGGAGAAGGGGGCGCCGACAGGAGTGTGAGGAGGAGGCGACGCCCTACGAGATGGGCGGCGCCCTGTGAGGAGAAGGTGGCGCACAGGGGCTTCTGAGTCTCTGTGGCGGCTGTGAGGGAGAGAAGAGATGTGAGGAATTTGTGGCGGCTGTGAGGGAGAGGGGAGATGTGAGGAGTGAAGCTAGGGTTTAGTTAATGGGCTTGGGCTTTTCAATTTTATTTTTGGGCCAATAAGTGATGGCTGGAAATTTGGCCCATACCTGAGTATTTATTGTCACACATATATATATATTATGTAAATTTCCTAAAATATATGGAATAATTAAATAGACCGACCAAGATCGACTAATCGCGATTAATCGCGATTAGTTTTCTGGTCGGTACCATGTCGACTAGGCGATTTGTAAACATTGGTCCAGCCTCTTCTCTCCTTGTAGATGTATCTGGCATTATTATTATTAACGTTTCTTTGAACCTCAACATGGTTTTGCCTTTGGCTGTCATTTGCACGATGCCTTAGCTTTCCCGAGTATTGACAGGCAAGGGAGTTGTGTGACCTGGTTCCAAACGGTTCTCAGAACCATCATGGCTCTTCAACTCGAATTGACTCTCGACTTGTGTGAAAGCGGAAGGAATTTGATTGATGGCTAAACGTCTGTGCGATACAAAATATGTAGCTGGTCTTTCCAATCTCGAATGGACTCATAGAAGCAAGTGTTTCGTTGGAGATGGAAAGGTATCATCTATGAAGGAAAGAAGCAAATGGCTATGGTGCCCAAGATTTATGCAACGGGCAAAAGACTATCAACGTATACTGCTAACATTGTGTATCAGGTTCTATTGGCTACAATACATCGATTTTATCTACTTGTTCAGCAAGATTTTGCTCCACTGAAGCCGATCCATCAGTATTCTTTTGGCTCCAAGAAGAACAAGTCTTCATTTCACCCCCACTAGATTCCCTGGCCAGCCATTTTTCAAGCTCAGTTACAACCTCAGCTTTAGCAGCAGTGAAATTCTCATCACAGTTTTTGGTCCCAAATTGAATTCTCCTGGATTACCATAAGACGCTGTGTGATTTTCTGCCGGTAATATTTGCCCCAGATTCCATTGGCTCAGTTGTTCTTTGTCTACAGACTTGTGAGAATACCTCTCCATTTCAGACCTTTTTCCTATCATGACAGTCTCTCGAACAATGCGGTGATTTCCAGATGGCAGGGTGGGAGCAGCTACTTTCCTGCTATTCAGATCGTGTGTCCTCAGGCTGTTCTTTCCTGTTTGGCTGCAGAACTGGTATGCAAATGGCACCATCATTACAAGGTGGAGTCCGAACAAGCAAAACATCATGCTGATTATTTTCGGATCTGTTGGTCTGATGAGGTCTTTAGTGGCTATTTGTTGTATCATGTATTTCCTTGGAAGCTGTAGTCCTTTCCTGCTTCACTGATATGCATGAGTGAAATATCCCCAAGCATTATACTCCCCACGGTAACACCTGAAACAGAAGTAACATGTGCAGGAATCATAGAACTGCTGATGATAACACCTGCATGGATTTTATGCACGTTAGAAACTTCTCTTGCATTCTTCTCATTATCAGAGACAGGCCTATCTGCAGCAGCATCCCTCCTGCTAGTATTGTCCTGGGTTGAGAGGTCTTCATGGCATATAGCTTCAGCACTCAGTGCATCCGCGGGAGTCTTAGCAATGTTTTTAGCATATTCTGCCCTTTCAGCAGTACTTGACATCTCCATTGTAATTCTCTCCTGTGATTCAACTTGCATTTGCCTACTGTCCATCAGCCAATGCTTTCGAGCACCGCTGTCATATGACTGTGACATACGACTACATGCAGTGTGTTGTTCCATCATGTTAATTTCTTGGTGTTCTTTGTGGAAGATATGACATTATGAATTGGAGGATCTTCACTAATAACTGCAGTATTTGATGCTGGAGTAGAGCTGATAGAAGCTGTAATATGATTGACTCCATTTGCTGGCAAAGGTGCATTAAATCTCTGAGAAGTAATACAATATGTATCTTCTGCTGAAGTACTATGTTTAGTAGTTCCATTGCCTCCATCTTTTTGTCTACAATGAAGACTATATGTTTTCGGAGGTGCATCATTTGTTTGCCGACTTTGTACTGATGAATGCCTTTTCACTTCGTCCCGTTCAGCAGTGGCTTTTGCTTTCTATTGACTCTTCCAATCCTCCTCCAGAACCCATTTTGCATGTTGGGCCGACAACTCTTTTGTTCTTGAATGCTGAATGCATCAAAAGAAACACTAGTGATTTACATTATCATGAAAACCCGATATCACAGAAGATCATTCGGTACTTATAGTTATAGACTAGTGGATTTGTAGAGTTCATCAAAAACAAGCTCGATAAACTTCCTGTATAAAAAACAATCGAGTGAATACTCTTTCTTGAGATAACACATTGAGAATCACCAACATTTGCAATTAGTTGGGACGGGCTAGGTACCGACAGTAAGCTGATTAACTAAATTAGGACTTTAGGATCTACTACATACTAGGGGATCAAACTAATAAGCTTTACAGAAGGCTAGCGACGATGAATCAAATCGTTGAAAGGGGCTTCTCGCCGCTGACGAAATCCAATGCCTAATCCCTCATATATCATATGGAACATGATCTACACAGATTCTAGGTATTGTAGATACAAGAAATAGAAGCATGGTTGTACCTTGAGCGAGAGCAGAGTGAGGCAGTGTGCGGTGGCGTCAGTTTGGGGTTTTGGTGAAGAGGCACGATCTAGCTCGGTTTTCTGCAAAAATGGCATCGGTGGGTGAGGCTTGTAGGTCATGTTCACATGCCTTGTTTGTGAAATGGATCAAAGAAGAGGGAGGACTAGGACATACCGAGCTCAAGTAGAGAAGAGAATTCGGCCAGGCACTATGAGCTCCCAGGGCATCAGGCGGAGCTCGTGCGGGGGTTGGCAGCGAAGGAGCTTTAATGAGGGACAGATCTCTGACGGGCAGACCACTGATGAGGGCGGGAGCCGGCGAAGGCAGAGCTCTGACGGGTGCAGAAACAAGCGGGGGCGACGATGCTCCTATGGCCGGAAAAAGACCGTCACAATTTCAGGAAAAACAGCATGGCGAGAGGAGCTCACTACCCTCGCTTTACTTGAGTACTTAACCAAACCGTTGTCAAAATGACTGCCTTAATATTAGGCGTGGCAAATTACTGCTACAAAGCAACAAGTCCTTGTTTACAAAATCATCTTACCATCTATCCATTACGACTGCACAGTGGTAACCGATTCAGTTTCTATCGTTATGGATTTGGGTTTGGTTTAGAAGCTAAGAGACGGGAGCGTATCAGACATGGTTATAGATTTGATTTGTGGAGTTAACCTCTTTCTCAGAAAAGGTGGTTATTATTTAAATGGGGAATTTGATCATATACCTATCCTTTAGTTAGAAATTGAGAATTTACCCACGAGAGTTCAATGTCTGGCTCTCGTTCCCCACGGGGCGACAGCCCCCCTGCCTCTCCTCCGACCACCACAGCGCCGCCGCCACCATCATCCCCCATCTCAATGCCCAACCACCTCATACAGTCAGCCCTCTCATAGAGCTTGTAGCCACCAACCAATCCCCTTCGATTTTGGAGCTTATTTTCATCTCCGATGGACACTCCGTCTCCGAGGAGGGTTCGCCCTCCAGATCTACTCCAGACCTTGTTCATCCCCGCCTTCTTCGTCGCTCATCAACCTCCAGTGGTCGCTCACCTCAAGAGTGCGCCTCCCTACTGCCCTCTCTGCCTAGTTTGGACCCCCGTCCATTACCTCTCCGTGATTCAACAGCTGTTGTACCAATTTCCACCAAGCTTTCAATTCCCGGGTTTACTCGAGCCAAATCGGTGACCAACCGCATTTATTCCTCAGTGGTCGGTGTCAAACCTCCAACTTTTGCCAGACTTTAGCCTGCAGAGAGCACCCCTTGGACCCCTGTCAAAAGGCGTTACTGGTGGAGAAGGAAGCCTATTCGCCCAACCTTACTTTCTCAGGAGGCAAAAGATCCAAGATCACTGCGCCATTTAAAGTTCATTCAAGCAATGTCAGGGAAGTGTTTCAATTGTCTTTCTAGAGATCATAAAGTTGCCGTCTGCACAGAAGCTACTAGGTGCTGGAGGTGTAAGTCGTTAGGTCACATCTCCACTCAATGCACTTTCAAGTACCCATCCGAGGCTGCGGTTCAGAAGCCCTTGTCTTCAAAGAAAAGCACTGAGTCGCACTTCAAGCCCTCGGCTTCGCCTTCTAAGTGTGTTTATCCAGCAGCTGCCATGGAGCCCATCTTCCTGAGCTCCTTGATCCCATGGGTCTCTGGTGATCGACCTCAAGAAGAGTTTGTTTTTGTAGCAGCTTCGGGAGATATTGATGAGAGGGTGATTGAGCTGGCTAACCATGCTCTGGTGGCCTGGGAGATTGGCCTGCCGGATGACCGAGACAAAGTAGACATTCATCACTTCGCAGAAGATTTCCAGCGCTACTTCAATGTCCACTCTTTGGACATCCAGGTGACCAAGTTTCATCCAGAGGATTTCTTAGTCAACCTTGCTAGTTCTAAGGTTAGAGATGCTGCTTGTGAGGTGGGCAATATTACTGTCAATGGCAGGGTTTATGCCTTTAGGGCTTGGGATGTCAAACTTCACTCTAGCCCAAATGCCCTACATGTGCGTCTTTGCTTAGAAGGGCTGCCAATGCATGCTTGGAATGATAAGGTGGTAGCACAGGTGGTAGGTAGCAGTTCCTCAGTGCACTTCGTTGAGGAATACACACGCAAATTTAATTATACCAGAACTTTTGACTTGTGGGTTTGGTGCCAACACCCAGACGCAATACCTAAGATTGTTTGGCTGACAATCTCAAACCCAGACTCCGACCAGGACAATCAAACCACCCCAGAACTGAATGTTGCCCCCTTGTCGGTGTCTTTCACTAGTCTAAAGTTAGCTCATGTCTACAAAGTTTTGGTCCATGTTGGCAGAGTAGAGAACCTCTCTTTTGGAGCTCGTTCTGGTCATGTGAAGCCGCAGTCTTATGATTGGGTTTATGGGGTGCTAGATGGAGAGGTGCCCAAATACTTTGTTCGTAACCCAGATACTTGTGGCTACCTTAAGCCTCCTCGCCCTAGAGACAATGATAGAGATCCTGAGGGAGGATCTGATCGCAGCAGAGCTTCTCGTGGTAAGTCCATTTGGTCTCGGATTGGCCATCAAGATGAACCGCGAGCAATTCCCCAAAACAGGCCTTCTGGGGGAGGTGCACGGGATTACAAGCACCATTCTTCCTCGGTGGTGGAGGAGGTTCCAAAGGCCACCCACCCCAGGCAGAATAAGGTAGCAAATAACACCTCACACTATGATGATTTGATTTTTCTCAGTAATGCTATTTACAGTCAGCCACCCTGCCTATCAGTTGATCCTATGTGGGATGAGTGGAATGCATTTCAAGTTTCACCGTTTTGTGTATCTTCTCAGAATTCCCATGCGTCCCCTACGCAGATATAGTGAAGTCTAGCTTCAGAGGAAGAGCCTCGGGACAAGCTTGGAGAAGATGATGTGGATTTTAACTCCAAGCTGGAGGACTTCATAAAGCAAGTCTCCGCAGCCCTACCGCAACCAATCCTCAATGAACCACCAAAGGTACAATGCAATCACAAGCAAAGTGACATGCCTTCGGCCAGTCGGAGAAGCGCCCGACTAGCTGCAAAAAATCCAGCCGGAAAAGGGCCATCCGTGCTTGCACTTGAAATTCTTGCAAAAAAACTTGGTCTAAACAATACTAACTCTGATGAATCACCATCGTAGAAACTCACATCTCTGTTCAGGCAGCCAATCAGTCCTTCGGCGATTCGGGCCATTAAAGAGTTGGTGTCTTTTGGTGGAGGCGAGGCATTGCTGAAGGGAACAAAGAAGAAGATCATGAAAGCCACTCCTCAATAGATGGAGGCCTGAGGGCCTGCTCGTTGGACCAGGAAATGTTAAGTAGTATTGGTATTAGTAGAATTATGTGCAACGACATATTTTGGCTAGATGACGCTGGAAACCGGTGGTTTGGCGCGTTAGTTGTTGCTTTGTCGTTAAAGTAGTATGGATTCGGACCACTTAAAGTTGATATGTTGGAATGTTAGGGGGCTTAATTCCGCAGCCAAGCAGTGGGCGGTTAACCAGCATATTAATTCTATCTCCCCATCAGTTGTATGCCTACAAGAAACTAAGCTATGCAGAATAGACCAGCAGCTTATTCTATCTATCCTGGGACCTCGCTTTGCAAATTCGTTTGCTTAATTGTCTGCAGTGAACACTCGCGGTGGTATTTTAATTGCGGTGGACGAGTACAAATTTTATATCAACACAACTCTGGTAACAGAGCATACTATCACTGTCGAAGTGGTTTCCATAGTGAATGGTTCGAAATGGTCGCTTTCTGGGGTTTACGGTCCTCAAACTCAGCCTGAAAAATTGTTGTTTTAAAAGGAAATTGAGGTCCTACGGACTGTAGCTCTCCCCAGCTGGCTCTTGCTTGGAGATTTTAACATGTTGTTCAGTGCCAATGACAAAAGCAGAGGATACATTAACATGACGATTCTCACTGCCTTCCGAGCAACAATAAATAAGCTTGCGCTTAAGCGGTTTAACCTAGGTGGGAGGCGTTTTACTTGGCGTAACTATTCTGACCCACCTACCCAAACACGTATAGACCATGTTTTTGCCTCAGCCATCTGGAATGATAGACACCCGGACTTCTCTCTTAGCTGCATGGCTTCAGCGGTCTCGGGTCATTCACCGCTAGTGTTATCACAACTGCCTCACGTGTCCCCTCCTAGACGTTTCTGGTTTGAAAATTTTTGGTTGACTCTAGACGATTTCCGGGACACGGTCAAGAACACCTGGCAGACACCACAAATGAGCATTTCAGATCCAATCCAACAATTCAATTGCAAGTTGAAAAAATTAGCTAACCACCTCAAGCAATGGAGCTCTAGAAAAATTGGAAGCATCAAGCTTCGATTTCACATTGCGACACAAGTCATCCTCCTGTTTGATTGTGCAATGGAGCAGAGAAGCATTACATTATTGGAAAAAGAGCTATACTCCAGCCTAAAACAACAAGTGCTTGGGCTGGCTGCTATTCAAAAAGTCATCTTTCATCAAAGATCAAGACTTAGCTGGTTGAAGTGGGGGGATGCAAATTCAAAATTTTTTCATCTGAAAATGGCTAATCGCAGAGCATCTAACTTCATCACTTCTTTGGAGTCGGGTGGTATGACATTCTTTGATCAGCACAACAAAGAGAACATCCTGTTGAATTATTTTATGGAAACCCTGGGTACCCCCAACTCCAGAGCAGCGGATTTAGACTGGGAAGCTCTATATCCAAATTAGCTTATTTTAGAGAACATTGAGCAGCAGGCTACATTAGAGGAACTCCAGAATGTTATTTCTTCACTGCCAAATGATAAAGCCCCGGGGCCAGATGGCTTTAATAGCAACTTTTACAAGAAATGTTGGGATATCATCAAAGTTGATCTGCTAGCTGCTGTAAACCACTTTATAGAGTCCGGATCTCACTGTTTGCATAGACTAAATACAGCTCACATAGTTCTTTTGGCAAAATCGATAGTTGCAGAAAAACCTTCAGATTATAGACCTATAAGTCTCATGCATAGTTTTGCAAAAATAATTACAAAGCTATTGGCATCCCGGCTGGCACCTCATTTGGCAACTCTGATTGATATGAATCAGTCGGCATTCATAAAGAAAAGAAGCTTACATGAAAATTTCTTACTAGTCCAAAATAGTATTAGGCAGCTTAAGCGTAAGAAGATTCCTTCGCTTTTTGTTAAATTGGACATTTCTAAAGTTTTCGATTCGATCAATTGGTCATACCTTCTAGAGATGCTGCAACATAGAGGTTTTGGTGTTAGATGGAATCGTTGGATCTGTCAGTTGTTGGCCTCTTCCTCCTCTGCGATCATTTTAAATGGCAGGCCAGGGCATTTTTTCAAGCATGGTAAAGGGGTCAGGCAAGGCGACCCTCTTTCGCTGATGCTATTCCTACTCGCGATTGACCATCTTCAAAAATTGATCACACATGCCGAGAGGATTGGATGCCTCCTCCCGTTGGGGTCGAGTGGGATTAACATGAGAGCTTCATTCTATGCAGATGATGTAGGGTTTTTCATCAATGCCCGCCCCAGGGAATTGAGATGCATGAGGGATATCCTTGACTTATTTGGCAAAGCGTCAGGCCTGAAAATAAACATCTCAAAGACACAAGTATACCCAATCTGCTGTGACGGAATTGACCTACAACAATTTCATCATATTTTTCCGGCTAATCAAGAGGTTTTTCCTTGCAAATACTTGGGACTGCCGCTACACCTAAGCACGGTCCGAAGGTGCACTTCCAACCTCTCATTGAAAAAGTGTCCAATAAGCTAGCTGACTGGAAGAAAGGGTTCTTAACCAAGGGTGGTAGATTAACTCTGATTCAAGCTTGCCTCTCTGCTATTCCACTTTTCCACCTAGCGGTTTTTCAAGAACATAAGTGGTTGTTTAGGCAAATTAACAAAATTCGCAGGAATTTCCTTTGGAACCGTGGTGATGCGCAGTTAACTAGAAGAGGCTATTGTCTGGTGAATTGGCGTACTATTTGCTTGCCAAGGCATCTAGGGGGGCTAGGTGTCCTAAACTTGGAAGCCATGGGTAGGGCCGTCAGACTTCGATGGCTCTGGTTGAGGCGGACAGATCTGCACCGACCATGGGCACACCTTCCATTTTCTTGCTCTCCAAAAGAAATGGACCTGTTAAATGCGTCTTTGGATATACAACTAGGAGATGGAGCGCGAATAAGTTTCTGGTAAGACAAGTGGCTAGGCTCAAAACCTTTTGACTTGGTAGCTCCACAACTTTTCTCAGCTTGTACAAACAAAAAAATCGGTCAAACAGTCCTTGCAGAACAATACATGGATCCAGGGAATTAGATCGGTATCCACTTTGCAACAGCTGGAACAATACATCACCATTGCAGGGTTGATTCAAAATGTGGTGCTCGAACAGAATAGACAAGATCTTTTCAGATGGCGATGGACAACGGATGGAGTCTTTACAGTTAAATCTGCGTACATGATTCAATTTACTAGTTCCACATCTCCAGTTATAAGAAATGAGCTTTGGCACGGTATGGCAGAATTGAAATGCAAAATTTTCACCTGGACTTTGATCAAGAAAAAGGTCCTTACGGCCGACAATCTGTTAAAAAGGGGGTGCCCTTGCAACCCATTCTGCGCATTATGTATAACAAAGTTAGAAACTCCCGATCATCTCGCCTTTGGCTGTCCTTTTACTAAAGAAGTCTGGATACAGGTGATTTCTTTGCGACGCTTGTTCGGGATTCTGAGCCAGCTTCCAAACAGTGGTTATCAAGATTGGTGGCATGCTTCCTACCAACTATTAGATAAAAACATCGCAAGATTTTCAGTGGGCTTCTAATTTACACATGGTGGAATGTGTGGAAGGAACGAAATCGACGTATTTTCACTGATTCTTTTGAGCCTATTTCGATCATCGCTCAAAGGGTTGCTACAGATTTCGACTTTTTAAAACTTGCTACTAGGCCTAGCTAGTGGATTAGGTGGTCTGTTGGTTTTGTTTCTTTGGTTTTTTCAGTTTGTTCTTTTGGTGGCAGAGTAGGCAGGTTTGAGTAACTGTGGGCCTTTTGTTATTTCTGGCAAAAGGAGTAGAAGAGTTTTTTTTGCCCAGGTTCTTGTCTTTTGGGGCATTGTGTTGTACCACACAAGTGTATTTCAATTTTTTCTTCTTCAATACATCGCAACGGCTCTCCCGCTCGCATTCAAAAAAAAGAATTTACCCACCACATCTCAATGATATGTGGGGTCCACATAGGTCAATGACATGTGGGCCAGGAGGATAAATTCTCAAATTCTATTTAAATAGAGGGTGTATGATCAATTTTTCCTATTTAAATTGGAAGGAAATAATTTGTCGGCGATGCAAATGAGGATGACCTACCAGATCCACAGTCCCACAGATTTGAGCATCCGATTCACGAAGATCTAACTATACTTTAATGAGATTATTGCACCTACAAGTCCAGAGGACTAGGAGAAGGTTGCTCTTGCCGAGGAAACACTCAAGCATGACAGATAGTCAGGGATGGTGCCTTGAAGCTTGGGGAAATCTATGAAGTGAGGATTTAATTGTGGATACTACCCAAGTGACTACAACCACAATGCACAAAATTGTGGTGTGTTGGAACTAGGACTCCAGCTCAGGGCTAGCTCGGCTCGTTTGCTAGCTCGAGCTAGCTAATCACAAAATAATTTTTAATCACTCTATGACTGATTGACTGGTTAATCTTTTATTAAGCAATAACTATACATATATATTCAACACCTCTCTATATATTAGAATGAGCACAACTAAATTATAATTGGGATTTGTATGGTGACACATATACCTTATGTTGGGGGAAAATACTTCATCCTCGAGGCTTTAGAAATCAGCAGCCAAAGATAATTCATCAGCATCGAAAAATGTGTTCATCTCCAAGATGATGAAGTTTCCAAGCTGAAGGATACTTCGGCTTCATAGTTCGAAGGTATCCTCCGGAGGCTCCGAAGCTACAATGGAAAACAGCAAGACTGATAAGACGTTTGCTTTATCTATCTTCTCCGGATAGATTTTACTATTTTAACCCTATTCGGGGTACCGAATAGTTTCCACTATGTCGGTTGTAATTGAGGGGTAAATAGGTCTTTTCCTTAGAGTTTTTACCTATAAATACCCCCTTTTACCCTGTAATAGACATCGAATACTCAGCTATTCAGTACACAACTTCGAACTACTTTGAGCTATTATCCTATTCAGAGGCTCGAAATAGTCCGCATCACAAACTCTTTGTTTGTTAGTTCTTAATCTTTAAGAACTTGTTAGCATAATCCTTTACGCCAACACCTTATATAAAGGTAAGAAGTAAAATCAATCTTCACCCTTGCATTGAGCATAATTAAATTAATTAAAAAAATAAAATTTTTACTATTACCTCTTCTCTCCAACTGGCTAGCTCCCTCAATCCCTCGCCGCTGCAGCACACTACCGCCCATCCGTTGTCGTCAAACTCGCCACCGCTGCCATCACCGGACTCATCGTCGCCTGCCCGCCGCTCATCCGTCGCCCCCGTGCCCCGGACAACGTGGCCCCACATCTGATGCTAAACCACGCCTCGACGCCCATCAATCGCCCGACGCCCTACGTCCCTACTGGATTCGGTGGATGAACCAAAGCGTGATTCAGTAACCCAAGAAGAAACTGTGGGTGAAGTGCTCAAACATGAATACGTTTGTCGTCAGGTTTGAGCCAAGTTTCAACGCAATGGAGCGAAAGTGTGCCGTCGTAACCCGTAGAAATTCAAGAATCATCGCCTCGCTGGATACAGACAACAAACTTGGATCACATGGTGGCACACAATCTTGTTGTTGACTGTTGATCTTGACTTTGATAAAGGACACCTTTCGATGGTTCGCAAATTAAATACATGTTATGTTTTTCGGTTTGAGGACACTAGTGTCACGACGTCGACGTATGGCCTCGTGTCCGTTGCCGCTCCGTGCCCCACGCTCTACGCCACCCGCCCCCCTGTGTTGTGACTGGCGCAGCCCTGACGCCCCACCGCCCGTCCGTCGTCGTGGTGCAGTCAAAGCTAGCTGGTGTGAGAAGCAGCAAAACATCATCTCTTACCTCACAATAACCTTTGATTAAATTGGTTTGGGTACCATAAAATTTTCCTTATAATTTATAAATGTCCAAACTCCAAAGTACAAAAACATAAGACTAAGAGTAGTTTTACTTATTATGCCAGTTCACCTTGCAGCTAGATTGAAAGCTGGTACATACAATCATACTTGGTTCACACAATCAAAATGCATAGGTAGGACCATAGGACCCACGACATTATACCTTCAATTACATATAACATATTTAACCTGCTAATCAGTAATTTTCTAAAAGAGAATCTGAACTACAGTTTACAAGTTTACACACACGAACAAAAGAATTTGTTCATTTTTTCATTGGTTGTTTCATATTTGAGCCATCGTTTACCGGTTATTTCTTTATGCCTTCTTCATGAGACATGGATGCTTCTTACAACAGTTTGAGATGCATATGCTAATACTGGTATGGTTTAAAGGTCAACTCTATTTTTGAGTGAGAAGTCAAAAGCAATAAAGTAATTAACAGAGGTTGCAATTCTTGCCTTTGAACAACAGAAATTATGTTACAACTAATTCAATGCATTGCATTCTTGAAAGATTTTGCATGTTAATATACACCAATTTTTTATCCCTGGATAACTTCTGTTCCTGTCACCTATGGTAAACCGCATTCAACCATAACACTAAAAAGATCACACTACCCATCAAACAATTCTTGACATAATAGTCATAAACGTCGATATTGAAGGAACCATGTTGTAGGGGGAATAATCACATCAATGTTGTGGTTAGACGAACTGCTTCAAAAGATACTTCAAAGCCTACAGTTCGAAGCCTCTCGACTACTTTAACAGGTACTTTGTAGTAGTAGGTTCGGAGCCTCTCGGCGTAGGCCGCAAAGACCATCGCGAGAACATCCAGAAGCCCCTAGGTGGTCAAAGAGTTCCGAAGGGTATCTCGGTTCTGTAAAGAACTTCGTCCCAAAGGCGCGTCACAATCTTGGACAAGACATTTGTTTTATAACTATGTTCACATGCAGTTTTACTATTTTGCCACTACAAAGTCTTGTGAATAGAGTCCACAATGATGGTTGTAATTAGAGGATATAATAGTATTTTCTTATTGTATATTTGCCTATAAATACCTACCATTTCTATTATAATAGGACCTAAGACTCAGTCGAAGAATACACTTCGAACTGGATGTAATGTTATTATTCTTTTCGGAAGCCTGAATCAGTGCGAACTTAATCTTTCTCTCTAAGCTAGCCCTTTGAGATTATTTGAACCTATATGTGTGGCCTCGCAAAGACGGAGGTAGACAAGATGCTTCAAGCAGGAGTCATTAGAGAAATAAGCCACACGAAATGGCTATCGAACCCAGTCTTCGTAAAGAAAAAGAATACTAGCAAGTGGCGTATGTGTATCAATTTCACTTCATTAAATAAAACATGTCCACGTTACCCCTACCCCATGCCTCAGATTGATCAATTGGTCGACTCTACGGCCGGATCTAAGCTCTTGAGCTTCCTCGACGTCTACTCTAACTATCATCAAGTATGGCTTAAATGTGAAGACGAAGCCAAGACTAGCTTCATTACCCTTTAGGGAGTACTCTACTATGTAAGAATGTCCTTTACCTTGAGAAACGTTAGGTCTACTTTTTTGAGGTTAATTGCTAAGACCCTAGGTCATCAAATAGGTAGGAATGTCGAAGCCTACATAGACGATATTGTAATAAAGAGTGCGAGAAATCATGACCATAACCTAGACTTAGCGAAGACCTTCAAGAGTCTCTGAGTAGTAGGAGTCCGCCTAATTCTCAAAAAATGTATCTTCGGGGCGCAGACCAGTAAGTTGCTAGGGTATTTAGTTTCGAGTTGCGGTATCTAAGCTAGCCCTACTCAAATCAGCGTGCTTCAACGAATGATTCCACCTGAAAATTTGAAACATGTCCAAAAGTTGACCGCCCGCCTCGCTGCTCTCAGCAGATTCCTCACGTGATCTGTTGAGTGAAGCTTACCTATTTTTAAGGCCATGAAGTGCTCGGAAGACTTCGCTTGGACCCTAGAGTGCTACCTTGTGAATCTTTCCACACTCACAACTTCCCTAGCTAAAGAAACACTATTGTTATACCTCATAGCGATGGCATTCGCCGTAAGCGTTGTGCTCATCCGTGAAGCAGAACTCGAGGGGAAACTAGTCCAAATGCCCATATACTTCGTCTTCGAGGCTTATCAAGTACAAAGACAAGATACACTGAGCTTGAAAAAATCATGTATGCCCTCATCATGGCTTCAAGGAAATTACGACATTACTTCCTTGCCCATAACGTGCTAGTGTCGACGTCCTATCCTCTTGGAGGTATACATCAAGATTAATTACGTACATAGTGGTAGAGAGGCTAATTTAGTACTAGGGTCCCCACAGATGGCACCAACTGTTGTCATATAAAAGTTATGCCTAACATGTTTGTTTAGCCTCGAAGGGCTTCTGATTGCAAGGTGGATTTATACTTGTTCAGGCCTCCGAAAGGGATAATAACCTTACATACAGTTCATAGTGATTTTTGTATTATGTGTGTTTTGTCCTGTGACAATAGAGATGCCCATTATTTATAGGCAAAATATAACAGGAAAAGACTTTTTACCTTGTACTTACAACCATCATAGATGACTCTATTTATAAGATTCTGTCGGAGTAAAAAGTAAACTCTTATGTAAATACATGGGCAGGTACCAGGGGCGAAGGGTCGGAGGCTTTGAAGGGTGTGATCCTTGAAGCGGAGGGTTGTGAAGGGGAGTCTTCAGGCTCAAGGCTTCGAAGGGATATCAAAGCATGGTTCAAAGTCTCGTAGCCGAGGCAGGCTTCACATGTATTCTCGGACAAAGCTCAGAGTGTCTCGAAGTGGGCTTTGGTGCTCAGATAGCTTCGTGATTAGTTCCTAGTTTTGTGGTTTTCAAAGTAGTCTTCGTGTAGTTTCAGATGCTTTTACTTCATGCAGGACGAAGGGGTCTTCGATAGGCTTTATCGCCTTCAAACCAATAAAAGGCTTCGGCTTTCTGAAGGCTTTCCGAAGGCTTCGCAGGTACTGTTATTTGGTCTCTGTTAGGGTAAAGTTATTTCCCCCAATAACGGCGTTTGGATGCCTGAGGCTCGAGGCCCGAGCTCAATTGCCAAAGTAATGTTTGTCCCTACCCAAGGCTCTCGGATAGTCTATCGGAGGCATGACACCCGGTGGAGTAATCTAAATAAGAAAATTTCGTGGAGTAAGGTCCATCTACAGTCACAACCTCATATGATTTTTTTGCTTGCACATATTGCATTTCTCAAATGACAGGACTTTTGAAGAGACATATGTGAAGGGCTATTGTTGGTAAAAAATAATCCCATCAGTGTTATGGTTAGATGAAAGACGCTTCGAAGCCTACGGTTCGAAGCCTCTCAACTACTTTGACATGCACTTCGCAGTATTAGGTTCGGATCCTCTCGACGTAGGCCATGAAGACCATCGTGAGGACGTCCCGAAGCCTCTTGTTGGTCAAAGGGTTCCGAAGGGTCTCTCGGTTCTCTAAAGGACTTCGCCCCAAAGGCGTGCCGCAATCCGGGACAAGACATTTGTTTTACAACTCTGTTCACATATGGTTTTACTATTTTGACCCTATGAAGTATTGTGAATAGAGTCCACAACGACAGTTGTAACTAAAGGACATAATAGTATTTTTCTATTGTATCTTTGCCTATAAATACCTGCCCTTCCTACTGTAATAAGGACCCAAGACTCAATCTAAAAATACACATCGAACTGGATGTAAGGTTATTGTCTTTTTTGGAGACCTGAATCAGTGTGAACTTAATTTTTCTCTCTAAGCTAGTTGCTGACACTAGAATATCCTGATAAAGCGCCAATCAACACTGACATCGATTCAGCGATCCAAAAGCGCGTATATGCCCAGAGTAGCCTTCCAAACATCACACGACATGGACACTGTATTCCGACGACACTTGACTGTGACAAGGGGATCTAGGGGTGGAGTCGCCAGGCAACCAAACCGCACCGCAAAGGGTCGATTTAATTGGCCATAAAGTGAACGAGGCGATGGAACAGGCCAGAAGAAGGCCGATCGTACCATCAGCTAGGGCAAAATTGGCCCCGGGCCTCCAGCGATTGTCTTGTCGGTGATAGCTCGATGCAAGGCTTCTTGGTGATAAGATGAACGCTTTGACCCCTACAAAACACGTAGAAAATAGTAGAAACTCGGCCTGGAGACCGAATTACCAATAAAAACCAGTTACAGGGGTGAGATGGATGATTCACAATGATTATATGGGGAGTAGATTAGATTAGATTGGAGTCCCCTTTTAAATCGCCCTTGCCCCTATATTTATAGAAGGCGATCTTGTCGTTCCCGGGCTTAATTTTTAATCTAGATTGGTTAAGGTACTGAGTCCAAGTTATTAAAAATCAATTAGAGATAAAATACCCCGACCGGTCTGATCGGGCCCATATGGCCGGTCTGACCGGGGTACTATGGCCGGTCAGACAAGCCTATTATGGCCGGTTGGACCGGTGTTGATGCTAAGATTTGGTAGAGCCTAGGCCCACTAAAGATGTCACACTATCAATAGAAGTCAAAGAAGATCCGGTCAAAGATGGTGTTGACGCCAAGATTTGGTAGAAGCCCAAGCCTACTAAGGATGTTGCACAGTCAACAGAAGTCAAAGAGGTCTAGTCAAGGATAGTCAAAGAAGCCCATCCATGACGTATGCATGATCGGATAGGAAGAGCCAATGGAGATAAGAGCAGAAAGAAGATGAGGATTACTCGGGATCGATTATGATAGGATGCTTGGACGGCAAGCCTCCGGATTATAAATATGTATCCTTTAGCTTAGGTTAACACACAACTCTGTCAAACAACTACTCGGCGCATCGCCACCCTTAGTTCCCAAGGTTATCCTAGCGGGATTCGGTACTCGGAATTGGGCTGCATCATTTCGATATCCAGCGAAGAGGTGAGTCCCACCACCCCCGACAACCATATCGACTAGGTCAGTATCCTCATGGCTGCATCAATTTGATCTCTTGAGGTGAACACTGAAACAATACGGTCACTGGTTCTCGGTGTATTAGCTAGGTCTAAGGCCACATCAGATTGATCTCTTAGATTGATGTGATCTAGGCGTGATAGTTTGAGGCTTCATTGGTCAAGTCTGACATCTCTTGTTTTGTATTTCTTTTATGTTGTATACTGTTTATCTAAATAAAGCATGCTCGATACTTTGATATATTATTAAGATCATCATTATTAGCTACTGTCTTGGTTAGGTCCGATCTAGTTATTGTGATGATTTTTATGATATAGACATGTTATCTGGCACATTTTATTTATTTTTATTGGAGTACAAGTCGATGAGTTATCTTCAATTAAGAGCCATATCTTATTTGCCATCGGAGAAATTCTCATTGGCATGTGTGGTAAAACCGCCCATCTTATCAGCCGATGGCACGCTCGCCGATTGATTTGCCCCTGGTCATCGGCCCTATGTCCGATAGGCATGATATTCCACGAATATCCCATCCTCATCGCGGTCATCGGCTCGATAGTCGATAGACTATGCTATTGATCACATTTTCCTGTTTCCTTATCAGTTGCAGGGTCAAACTGATTGGCACGACTTGAACCCTTTTTTCTAAGAACATAGGACCTGCACTGGAGTTAAGCAGATCTCCCATGCCACACGTGTGTCAAAGTGTGACCAAAAAATGCACCAACACACTTTTTGGCATGCCCGGTGGGACCATACTTCCGCAATCCAGCCACGGCAGGTGAACTGAATGACGACAACATCGTTCCGATCACCATGGAGACTTTGACTGAGGAATAGAGGGTGGAGGTACAAAGACATGTTGACGCTTTCTAGTAGCTATGCCTGCAAGCCTACATGATGACTCGGGTGGGTCCCATCTTAAGGGATCTATTGCCAAGACCAACGACGACCATGAAGACCAGTAAGCCGACAGAAAGTCCTCATGTCAGTTTCTAGGAGATCGTTGACAATGCGCTTCACCACGCGCTCATCAATCAATTTGAAACATTGGTCAACACTCTCCATGGGATGATAAAAAAGAACATTGATGGCACTATAGCCCACGAACCATCATAAGGTCTGACGTATCTCCCCGATACTCAGACCATACTGCTATAGAATCCGCAACACTCTCAGTCGGCTCCACATCCACAAGGGCCGACGAGGCTAGAGTAGTCGGCCTTCTCGATCGGCCATGAAGGAAACAGGGTGACCCAACCATCGCCCCCCACTCGGGGCTTACCGTCGAGTTCATCGTATAACCTCAAAAGAGGTGCGTTGGTGCTGTTCTCAGCAGACGGCACTAGGCTGATGTGATAGGAGGCCCCACAAGTCACATATGGTGTCGCAAGGAACATGCTGCCAGACATTGTGCCTCCTAGGGGGCACCCGATGGTATCCCTTAGGGGTACCATAGGACCATGAACTTCGGAGCGTAACCTTATGGTGATGAGGGGCAATATAGATAAAACACTACCCGGTCAAATCAATATCAGCAGGCCCCAATGCCTGAATGGTACCCAACACCGGGGCAACAAGAAGATGACTGGGTGAATCGGATCACAGAGGTTATCAAAGATCAGTTTAGGCTGAAGCCCAAAGAACATATGTACATGTATCGATGGTCGTACCTAGAATGGTTCGATAGACTACCGCTACCCAGCCAATACAAGATACCCAACTTCACCAAGTTCTCGGGACAAGAATCGGTCTCCACGATCGAGCACATCATCTGTTTCCTTGTCAAGTGCGGGGAGGCATCGACTGACCAAGCACCCAGGGTCTGATTTTTCCCGCTCTTACTATCAGGATTGGCCTTCGCGTGGTTTGCTTCACTGCCAGTGGATTCATCAGAGGATGGGTGGATATGGAGAAGAAGTTTCACCAATATTTCTTCACCTGCATTCAAAAAATAAAGCTCACCGACTTGACGACCGTAAAGCAAAGAATGGACGAGTCAGTGCAAGATTGTATCTAGAGGTTCTGAGACGTACGGAGCATATGCTATAGTTTGAGCCTCAGTGATGCCCAGTTGGCGGAGTTGACATTTTAGGGACTCCTGAACCCAATTAAGGGGATATTTTCGTCACATGAGTTCGAGAGCCTCTCCCAACTGATGCAAAGGGTATCAGCACATGAGAGTCAATTCCAAGAAGCCAAGAGAGACATGTATTAGAAGAAGGTGACATACACTCAAGTATACCATTCAGACTCCAACGAGGACAATGACTCAGATGTAGAAGTCGGTATGGCCGAATGGTCCAGAAACAAAAAGCAAGTTGCATGCCCATGGGTAAAACCGACCGAGAAAGAGGAAAAGTACGACTTCGACATCAACAAGGCTAATAAAATATTATATCTATTGCTCAATGAGAAGCATATCCACTTGTCACCTAGTCACGTGATACCGCCTGCCAATGAATTGAAGAAGAGAAAATACTACAAATGGCATAATTCCCCATCGCATCATACTAACAAGTGTAAAGTGTTCAGGCAGCAGATCCAATCAGCCGTGGAGCAAGGCCAAATCAAGTTTGATGATGGAAAGAAGCCGATGAATATCAACCGTCATCCATTTCTAGTCAACATGGTGCACGCGTACCACACTAATGATCGGCACACAAATAAAAGTAAGCGAGCCGACAACAATGTCGCTTCTTCGGATCTCATCAGGAAGTACCAAAGGAGGTCAAAGAAGAGGATGGACAGCGAAGACAACCATGACTACTCACGTTTCAACCCTCATTGAAATTGTGAGTTTTTTAGGCTTTGCTGGAACAAAGGGTTGCGTCTACCATCGATGGACGACTGCCCGGGATGCGGCGCCAAGAATATGGCACAAGACGATCATCGCCCATATAATGTAAAGCCAAGGCCGCATGATTGAGAAGTCGTTCACCAAAGATTGTCATCACAGAGGATGTCAACGCTTGAAAGGCTTGGCCCCGTCAACTCTAAGGAAATCGGCCAGCCGACCGATGGCAGTGACGCACCAGAAAAAGTCGCGATGGTGCCCTAGCGGTATTTTCATAAGGAGTCAGAAGAGAAGGGTCCAAGGGTATGCAGAAAAGAGAATTGAAGACACAAAGGTGCGACGAGGAAGTTGATCAGCCACGCAAAATCAAGAGCGAATGGTGACCGAAAGATAAGGCCGATCACGAGAAATATGTGGGGGCAAACATGGTCTTCTTCCTCCCCGCCGAATATCGGGCCATCGCAAAATATGTCACAAAACACACCGACACGATGGCTTAATTAGTGTTGGCTCCACAGCTAACAGTTTTTGATAAACCGGAAGACCTTGAGCATCGGCACCTAAGACCTCTTTATATCAAAGGATTGTTTAATGGGAAGCCGATGTCAAAGATGATGATAGACGGAGGGCGGTCGTCAACTTGATGCCCTCTGCCACCTTCCGCAAGCTTGGGAAAACACCTAAGGACCTCATTAGAACTAATATGGTATTAAGGGACTTCGGCGACAACTCATCAGACACGATGGAGTATTGAATGCAGAACTGGCGGTTGGGAGCAAGACAATGTCGACTATATTCTTCGTTATAGAGGGAAAATGATCTTACAGTATATTTGCTGGGGCGTGGTTAGATACACGTGAATTGTTGTGTCCCATCAACAATGCATCAGAACCTCATATAATGGATCGGTGATCAAGTAGAGATAGTTCCTACTGATAGATCTATTAATATAGTTGCAGTCGATTTATCAGTATGGGAGACAAAACGAGTCGTCTGTCTATCAAGAAAGGCTTGGGATGGCAACTTTCTTGAAGTATCAGATAATGGTATCAACCTGATCAACAAGGAGTTGCCCAAGTTCATCCTATAAAGACGACACTAAAGAACGAGGGATGGACTCGGTCAAAACTTCGTTGCAACCGATGAACTATGGAAATACAAACATCGGACACCAGCGATAAACCGAGGCTAACCTTCGTAAGAACCCAGGTCCCCGATGAGACGAACCGATTAATGGCAACTACATCGGGGATGCGGGAAAAGGCCGAACGGAAAGTACTTAAGGAAATGTTTTTCGATCGTTCGGACAAAGCTTACAAGTCTACACATAGAAAAGCAGATGCTAATGACATCGCCTTGAGATGGGCGATGCAAAGGCATCGCCCTTAAAGAAACATAAGAAGATGTGGCGGCAAAAGGTGATGTTGACCGATAATTTCGAAGCATCGGCTACCCCTTTGATGCTCCAAAATTATGGGGCATGTGTTGACGCCAAGATTTGGTAGAGCCCAGGCCCACTAAAGATATCACACTATCAATAAAAGTCAAAGAAGATCTAGTTAAAGATGGTTAAGGAAGCCTGTCCATGCCGTTACAATATGACCGGATGTAGAGGAGCCGATGGAGATAAAGATAAAAAGAAAATAAAGATTATCTAGAATCGTTTAAGATAGAGTACTTGAACGGCAAATCTTCGGACTATAAATATGTACCCTTAGTTAGCTTAGAAACCCATATTTCTATCAAACAACTACTCGGCACATCGCCACCCTTGGTTCCCAAGGTTTATCTCGGTGGGGTTCAGCACTCGGAGCTGGGCTGCATCGTTGTGATCTCCAGTGAATAGGTGAGTCCCACCACCCTCGATGACCATATCAACTAGGTCAGTATCCTCACGGTTGCATCAGGTTGATCTCTTGAGGTGAACGTCGAAACAATACGGTCGCCGGTTCTCGGTGCATTGGCTAGGTCTAAGGCTGCATCAGATTGATTCTTAGATTGATGTGATCTGAGTGTGGTAGTTTGAGGCTTCATCGGTTGAGTCTAACATCTCTTGATATTATATCTTTTTAATGTTGAATATTGTTCATCTAAATAAAATATGTCTGATACTTTGATATATTATTAAGATCATCGTGATTAGCCACTGTCTTGGTTAGGTCCGATCTAGTTATTGTGATGATTTTCATGATATAGATATGTTATCTGGCACATTTTATTTATTTCTGTCGGAGTATAAGCCGACGAGTTATCTCAATTCAACACCACATCTTATTCGCCATCGAAAAAGCGCTCATCGGCCTATGTGGTAAAACTGTTCATCTTTATCGACCGATGACATGCTTGCCTGATTGCTTCACCCCTGATCATCGGCCCTATGACTGATCGACATGATATTCAACGAATATCCCATCCTCATCGTGATCAAAGGACTAGTGTTGATAGCAAAATTTAGCACCAATGGTCAAAATTGTCAAAATTAGTATTTTTGGCTGAAGATGTGTTTTCCTGGCACATGCCGATTGTTGATGCGTTTTTTGGTCACACTTTGACACACACGTAATCTTTTACACAACACATGTAATCTGCAAGGTCTTTGTCTGGCTGAGCTGTTGCATTTGGGATGCTCCCACAGTGTATAAATTCATGAACTGCTTGTTTGGTCATCGCAGTGTGGTAAGGGCTCCACTGCGGTCCTGAACAAGAGAATGCAGATCTTATCAACGGAAAAGTACAAGAATCCACCCCGGGCATGCGTGACATATGAACCGAAGCTCGTCCCTACGATGCAGTGCCAAGCTGGTCCATAAGCAGTGTCAAATTCCTGTAAGCAAAGGATAAGTTGAAGCTCCCATCACATATATACAACAGATGAACACACAGACGATGCCACGTTATAGAATTTGCAGACAAATGATAGGAATGCGTTGTTAGCTCGATATGCATGGACATAAAAATACATGGAATGGTCCCAAATTTAGCCGTTTCATGATCGATTGCAGATTGTGCAGGATTCAGGCATGGTATAAACGATTTTATGCTTCAGATAAAATGTAAGGTAGGTCCAACTGGAATTAGGATGAGCAATAGACTGTTGCGAGTCTTTTGTCTCTAATAAGCTTGTTTGGTCTAAGACCTGGCTATGCTACTTTTGTTGCGTGTGTTTGTGAGTTCCATGTCTTGTGTCGGCTTGAACTTTAGTCCATTTCTCTAATAGAAATAGGAGAGGGGTTTCCCCCCTTCTCTGGCTCAAAAAAAAAAAAGACTTTTCAGAAGCACAACTTGAGTGGGTTGCTTGGTCCTTTTGTTTTGCTTCCCTCAGCATACACTAGGTCTTTTGATATCCACTATCCAACGCAGTTTACTTACAGATGGCATTTGAGACGTTATTGTCATGTTCGACGAAATCTGAATATTTATGAGTGGCAGACTAAAACTTTACCAAGCAATGCAAACTATAAAGTTATACTATATTCGAATGATGAATCCTCATGGTCAAACTTGCATACTCTTTTGTACTGTAGTACATTAGAAGCAGTCAATGAAAGATTGACAACCAAATGCTAGCACCGGCAGTTAGCTACATGCTACTGTAGATTGCATGAGGAGATATTAGCACACACACAAGCTGAGCAGCAGCTCATTCAACTTGACCCCACTGTATGCTTAGGTGTTCAGAGACTGATACTTGAGCAGTTGAGCTGCCAATGATTCGCAGCTCTACCAGTTTTTCCAAATGAGCTCGATGACAAACTATAGGTCCATTTTGGTTTCAGGTGCATGAAGACAGCATGCAGGAGAACCAACAGTCCAACACAGCACCATTCATCTATGTGATCAATCAGCATGGGCATTAATGCACTTGGCAAAAGTCCTTATCATGGTAAGGCCCGGCCCCGTTCGGAATGGTTACTAGTGGAATTATCAGCACGGATTAGTGTACCACATATATTTTAAACTCGTAGTTAGTATAATTTTTACAATGTTTTTGATTTGAAAATTATCGGAAATTGTTTTTAAACACTCCGCTACCGAAGAACAGGCTCACATAATCGAATCCGCAACTAAAGAAAAGCAGCAGTGGACAAACAACTGACCAATTAAATCTATTGGCTATTGCATCTTGTCCGGCCAAAATATTTACCTTCTTAAGGGCGAGGGCGAGGCGCTTGGGCTGGAGCCGCCGCGGCGAGTGCGGCAGCCCGGCGAGCTCGTCGCGGGCGCAGCGGAACGCGCGGCGCTGCAGTGCGGGAGGCATGTCGGCCGCCAGGACCCTCACCACTGACTTCCTCTCCTCGCCGACGCCGCCGTCGTACCCCGCGCTCGCCTTCATCTGCACGCCCCCCTCTGCGACGGCTCCCTCCGTGATACCGCCGACGCCGAGCAGCGCACTGACGACCCCGCCCCGGCGCACCGTCGTCTCCTCGGCCCCCTTCTGCTCCCTCATACTCACCGTTCCCGCCGCGCCGGCCGCCTAGAGCTTTGACTCACACACCGGGGCAGGGCACTAGCGACTAGCGAGCTCTCTCCTCTTTCTCTCTCAGCGGTTGGGGCGGCTTTATCGTTCAAGTTGTTGTCGGCTCTTCGCGGCGCTCTCATATTTCTATTTTTTGAAGCTTTGTACGGAGAAAACGTAAGTATACAGGTAGAGCAATTTTCATCAAGAAATTTAATTATTTATCACTTCCTGAGCCATTTTTTAAATGCCACTATCTTTATTGTAATTAAATTTTTATCACTTTAACACAGACAAACTCATTTTTTGCCATTTTGCAGCCTAAACATACCAACTCATCAGCCACATCATTGCCACAACACTCTTTTTTGCCACGTCACATTCTTCCTCCTTCTCTTTCTCGCTAACTCCTTCTCGGTGGTGGCAGCGCACAAGGCCGACGGCAAGGTCTGCGGTGGCTTCGAGGGCAGCGGGGCAGCGTGGGGGCGGCGCGGGGCTTCGGGGAGGAGGACACGTGGGGGCTACGGGAGCAGCAGGGCTATGAGGGCACGCGAGGGCTACAGGAGCAGTGGGGGCTTCAAGAGCGACGGGGCTTCGGGGGGTTGTGAGGGCACACCGGGGCTACGGAGTCTTCGGGTAGTTGACGGCATGCGAGACCGAGATGCGCAGCAACTGATGAGGGCGGCTACGGTGACTGACCAAAGGAGTTGGGGATAGAGGAGGAAGAAGGTGACGTGGCGATGATGTGACTAGTGAGTTGGCATCTTTAGGCCGAAAAGTGACAAAAATGAGTTTATCTATGTTAAAGGGTTACAAAAAATAATTATGATGAAGAAAGTGACATCTAAAAAGCGGCTGAGAGTGGCAAATAATTAATTTGCTTATTTCCATCAGTCCAATAGGCTTTATATAACCACACACAATCATTCTTCTCACTAATACATGCAAGTAGCTGCACGTATGCATATGTTAATGGGAGGAATGACTATTATTTGATAGATTGTTAAGGTTAATCTTAAATAAAGAAATAAAGAAAAAAATTAGTCCAACTACGCGTGAGTTTTCTCATGGTCAAAGCTAACATTTTTTCTCTCTACCCGAGGAGCGCGCCGGCACCCGGCGGTGATGAGATCACCGACCGATGTGTGCGCTCGAGTGGTGTGCGTTGCAGTTAGGGACGAAAACGAAAATGTCCATTTATTCTAGAAAATCTTGGAGCGGAAAAGGAAACAGAATTTTTTAAGCGGAAACGAAAACAGAACAGCGATTTCCGATAGAAACAGATACGGAAACGAAATATTCCGCATAACAAAAACGGAAAGTTTCCGTTTTCACAGTTTTTTACTGCATTATATAGAATATTAGTTTTTAAATTTTCACATTATATAAAATTTAAACTATATTCTATTCATAAAATATTAAACAATTTAATTTAAATTAATATATAATTATTTTCTAGAAATAAATAATATATATTCATTACGACTAAAATAAAACCTATTTTTATTTTAGTATAGGTATTTATCATTTATTAATATGTGTATAAATTAAACTTATTTATTTGTTTATTGTATTTTTCATATATTAAGGGATTCTTACAATTTCGATAGATATTTGGTTTCGTATTCGTATCCACTTTTTATTCGGTTCTGATAGTATCCGTTTTCGTGTCCATTTCCAAAATATTTGTATTCGTCTTTATTTCCGTCAAAAAAATACAAAAACGAATACGGTGGAACTTATTTCCATTTGTATCCTTCAGTTTCCGTTTTTATTGCTAGTTGCAGCGAATTCGGGTCGCCTCGCGGTCTCGCCGATGTAGCATTCAGCCCGCGGGTGCGCGCGCGTAGTCGGCTACTGCTGCTCGTCTCCGCCGACCGTTGCGTGCGCGGGCCGGCGGCGGATGGGCTGGCGCTGATGCGTCATGTCAGTGCGAGACCGTTGGGTCGGAGAGGTGTTGCGTGTCGCGTCACCGTGGTTGCCGCAGTAAACTACGAAACTCTACTCCGGGTCAATGCTGATTGCTGTCCATGTGAGATGTTATGTACTTTGTACTGCCGTTTCGGTGTTTCGTCGTTGCGAGATTTAGCGATCGGGCGTCCGTGAGGATTTGAGATCCTCTGCATAGTCAGTCAGCTCCTCAGCGTCAAGGGGAGCTTCGCGTTAGTGGAACCACTTCGCAGGAGGCTTCGAAGAGAGAGAAGGGGGCTTCGCACCGTCCGATCAAGATCGGACGGCTGCGAAGTCCGACTGCCCTCTACAGTCACCCCCTCCGACTGCAGAGGAACCAATCCCGTCCGTGAGTGTCGCCGGTAGTTGGGCTTGGAATAGAGGCCTAGAACATGACTGGGACTTTCCGCTGGCCTCGCCTGTGACCATACGCGCCTTTCAGGTTTTGCATAGTATTATGAAAATCGGGTCTGTCCCAACACAGCAGAAACAACAAGATTAAAGAGACGGCTCATAAACAGTGTCTACACCGGTATCCGGTCACACCGCGGCAACACCGCCCACCCAAACCGATCACCTAAGTTGTCTACCTCCTCTTCTTCTTCATGGTTATACAGGGTTGACCATCTATTTATATGGCCTCATAGATAGAGTATTAGATAAGAACTCTAATTATATTTCTAATACAACTCAAAGTCCAATCGTAACCTAATTAAACATCTATATTCGACACATATCTCTAACACGTAGAACTCTTCAGAAAGACTAAAATCGGACCTGAACTCAGCAACACCCTGCAAGTTAAGCTGAGAGGAAAGCTTATTTAAGCTCGTCAGATTCCTACGGAGATTTGGAGGTATGTGTAGTCGTGCAGGAAAATGTGAATGAGCTTTTGTTTTAGCATTTTTGTTAACGATGATAAGGCAAGGCTGAAGGCCCCATGGTCTAGACACACGAAGCTGTGGACAATCTCACTGAAAAATGGTTAGCCTTTTGGATCCTTACTGCATTCTAAGTTATAACCCGCAGAGAATGTCGCAGCTCGAAGACAGCTTATCTATACTGGTCGTTCCATGCGACCATGATCCAGCGATGATGTGCTGCCGCCGGCCTGCAGGGTTAACCTGTCCTTGGGCTCTTCGGTTGTTTGCTATGATGAAGCACGGTCGCTTTCGGCATGGCTAAAAGCAAGCCGAGGCGAGGACGGTTTCGGCCGTTGGTTGGTCCGGCCCCATGAGTGCCAAGAGCACACACACACTAGCATTTCACCTAAAAAGTACAGCTATCAAACTTCTCCATCTATAAACCCGGTCACGGGCTGTCCCGAATGTTCTTCAACGTGCGCAGAAAACTGCCGTTGCCACTAGGCTCTGCAGTCTCCCCTCCGGTCACCTCCGCTGTTCACGTCAAAAGCGGGGAAGCATGCAGCGACCTTTCCGGCTTTCCCCGGCGAGAACCATCAACCATAACCATGCCTTGCTAGTTGCTAGCTAGCTGCAGCCTGCGTGCCTGCACCTGGGCAGGCTAGCCAAGTGTCGCCGGCCACTGGACGCAGAGTGAACAGAACATCGATCGTCGTCTCTACTCTCTAGCCGTTGCCCGTTAGCTCGAACGATCAATTGCCACCGCCCATCTTTCTACCATGCCTGCAGCAAAACTCCAAGAAAACGAGTTTCGCGAGGGGAGGTATTCTTCGTCAGTCCGTCGTCATCTTCTCCAGGTTTGCTTTAACGGCTCTCCGGCGTTCATCCTACGCCCCTCATGAATGCACGCCTCATCAGCCCAACGGCCACATTAAAGGCCGGTTTATTTGGATTGGTAGGGGTAGGGAAACAAATAATATATCAGTTTTTTGTCACTAAAATTTTGATATCACCCACACTTTCTGTTTTCCTATCAACACAGATGGACATCAGACTGAAGCAACTCGATCTAGAAATTTTGACATCAGTGCCAAACCTTCTCAAAGACTTGATGGCCGAAATGCGAGTCGCCGCTACCACCTGTCCGTCTCTCCGGCCGTCGTGATTGCTGGTGCCTGCCATAGATTGCAATGCACGGGTGCGGAAAGGTTTCCTGTACTCATGCACGATTATTTGGCACGGGATTAAATTAAAGCATACAACTACGCCTGTCATTACGACTATTGTAAGTACAGTATCCAGGTTAAAGATTGCCGGCCGGCAGAATGGTAGTATCAGTCCAGTGTCCAGAAACTTAAAATGAGTAGGCAGGCCCGGTCCTGTCAAATTATAGACCTGGAGCGAAGCTACAAATGATGGGTCCTTTAATACCATTTGAATAATATAATGATGATTCTAATAATTGTAATGTATAAAATTTCTTATAAAACAAGTTATACTTTTTTGTTACCTTAAAAATTTCTTCTAAAATTTCTTCTAAGTCGCGGAAGCTGGATCATCGTAGTGTTGTACGCAGACGGTGGCGGACGGCAATACCAGTCTTGGGCTGTATTACTATACCTGCTAACCTATTTGGAGATGGGCCCCCTGGCCTCATGGGCCCTGTTCGGCCGCTCCTTTGGCACCCCCAGGGCCGGGCCTGTGAGTAGGAGGGCGTTTTGTGGTCTGGGCTCAACGTATCTAGAAGTGAAGACGAATTAAACATTTTCTATAGCTAGATGGCTTAGAACTAGGGGGAGCAAGCTTTGATAATATATCTAAAGTTCATCAAAATGATAATATATCGATATGATTTGTTTTGTAAATAATCTTCTGAAAAAGAGGATTTACCATTCGTGGCAATGCTGGAGATAGCCTTGGCCGGTCAGGTGGGGGGGGCGGTATCGGGTGGTGGCTTCGGCGGTGGGCAAAGATTTCGGTGATAGCATCAGGTGAGGGCTTCAGTGGCAGCGCGGTGGATGGTAGCTTTGGTGGTGTTAGGGCGAACGGCTCTGTAGCATCCTGGCAATGTGAGTGAATGTTCTCTTCATTGTACTCCAAGATGTAAGTGTCGTCGGCGTGGAACGAGCTATCCTAAAGGCTATTCACCCACGTGCTGACCCACTCCAGCATAATAGTATCGGCATGATGTCTTCACATATGCGGTTGGGCCACCATTTAGCAAAGGCTTCAGTGGCGGCAGGCGGCGGTGAGGCAACATCGGGTGAGCGGCGATGCGATGATATGGGCAACCCACATCTTGCCACGTGGACATTTTATAAAGTAATCCCTGTATAAATTTTTGTTGCAAAAGAATCTTGTAGAATATTTTATACAACTTTGATAAACTTTAGACATATTATCAAAGTTTGCTCAATTTTATGACATATAATTATTTAAGCTAAATTTTAGAGCCTACCAAACCCTTGGAACTATGAAGCAGAATTATCATCCCAATGGTGAAAATATAGGCGAGATATAAATTGAAAAATTAAAAGTCATGTAATTGAAAAAAAGGTTTCAAATATTAATACCCCATTTAAAGCAGAGAGTGGATAATAGATTATAGATTAAACTGAGTTTATAATAATTATTTAAGTGTTTAAAAGTTGATAAATAGATTTAAAAAAATATTTTTGATTTTTTTATATGGAAGTCTTACAGAAATCGTGCTATTAAAAAACTTAAGTATCCACCGTAATAGATAAAATATTTTGAACATGACCTAAAAAACCACACCTGCGCAGTTTTTTCTGAGAGGGTAACGGCTGAAACCAACCAACCGAACCTGCACTGCACAGCACAGCACAGCACAGTACTCCTCCAGGCTCCACCCGACGCTAGCCTCCGGTGCCGCAACGTTCGCCGTCTTTCCCCCATGGACCCCTCCTCCCGTCATTCCGTCGATCGGTCCATGCCAGCGTCCGTCACGTGCCCCATTTATCAGCCCGCCCGTTCGGCTAGCTCCGGCCAGTGGTCACCACCTCAGTACCTCACTCAGTCACTCGCCTCCCGGTCCCGGCCATTATTAAACCCCGGCCTGCCGAGTCGATCACTCTGCGGCGCACAGTAGCAGAGCAGAGCAAGCAGTAAACCACCACGCCTCACTCAGTGATCACTCACTTTGTCACTCGCTCAGCCGGCGGGCAGCCGAAACGTCGAATCGAGTGTTCGAACGGTTCTGCGGCGGCAACGAGCTAGCTAGCTAGCGGTGGTGCTGCATTGCCAGTGCTCATTGCATTGGCTTCATTTATCCCAGCGGCAATGCCGGCGGCGTCGTTGAGACTTGAGGCTGTGGTGGTGGCGGCGGCGGCGGCTGTGATGGCGTTGCTACTCTCGCCGGCGGCGGTGGTAGTGGATTCCGCCGGGCAACATGATTACGGCGAGGCTCTCCTCAAGAGCATACTGTTCTTTGAGGGCCAGCGCTCAGGCAGGCTTCCCCCTGACCAGCGCCTCCGCTGGCGCGGTGACTCCGGCCTCCACGACGGCGCCGCCGCTGGCGTAAGTTTACAACTTTAGGAATGGTGTTGGTAATATTGCTGCATTGTGAGTGATGTGCCGGGCATGCAGGTGGACTTGACGGGAGGCTACTACGACGCCGGCGACAACGTGAAGTTCGGGTTCCCGATGGCGTTCACGACGACGCTGATGTCGTGGGGGCTGATCGACTTCGGGCGGAGCTTCGGGCCGCACAAGGAGGAGGCGAGGAAGGCGGTGCGGTGGGCGACGGACTATCTGATGAAGACGACGGCGAAGCCCAACACCGTGTACGTGCAGGTCGGCGACGCCTTCCGCGACCACGCGTGCTGGGAGCGCCCCGAGGACATGGACACCCCACGCACCATCTACAAGGTCGACCCCTCCCACCCCGGCTCCGACGTCGCCGCCGAGACCGCCGCCGCACTCGCCGCCGGCTCCATCGTCTTCCGCGACGCCGACCCCGCCTACTCCAAGCGCCTCCTCGACCGCGCCATCTCCGTGAGTAGATCAGTAGACCATCATTGAGCACAGCGCGCGTCGCGCAACATTATTGGTTTGATTGGTGTTTTCGTCTAGGTGTTCGATTTCGCGGACAGGTACAGGGGCCCCTACAGCAGCAGCCTCCACGCGGCGGTGTGCCCCTGCTACTACGACTACTCCGGGTACAAGGACGAGCTGCTCTGGGGCGCGGCGTGGCTGCACAAGGCGTCGCGCCGCCGCAAGTACCGCGAGTACATCAAGAAGAACGAGGTGGTGCTCGGCGCCAGCGACGCCATCAACGAGTTCGGCTGGGACAACAAGCACGCCGGCATCAACGTCCTCATCTCCAAGGTAACGCGCCATGCATTCCTCCTCTCTTTCACTCGCCTCTGCAATTATGCACTAAACAATAGTCAATACAACACGCCATTATTGCACCATCCATTTTGTCAGTGCCAGTGTCACGGAAGGCTACACAGCTTCGTCTGCGAGCGCATGTCCGACGTCCAATGCATCTAGCACTGAACTGACCTGTTCTGACAACGTTTAGGTAGGCCAGTTATGAAATCGTGGGCTCCTAAACTAGCCTTGTCTTCATCACAGATTTTAGATATTATAGTATTTTAAAAACTACATTATACTACATTTATGATAATATCACAATTTTAGAAAAAAATGTTTTGTACTAAAGTTTTCAATATTGTTGATTTAGTAGTGTATTTCTAATACTGCAGTTTTACTTTACAAAGATTTCAGATGAAGTTGTCAAACACTTTTCAGTATATAATACTGTAATATTGCTCAATACTGTAATATTGCTTCCAAAACTATAAAAAAATGTGTTATCAAACAATACCTAAGCTGGTTTGACAGCTCACAATTCCGATTTATTTTTTGAGGATGAGTCAGAATTTTAAACTAAAATCTAAACTATCTTTTAAGGAATAGGTTGGGATTGTACTGGATTGAATACCTAATGGATGTGCCCCGTGCCACTGGTAGTAGAGCAGGATTAATCAATTTGTCTTAACTAGAAATCTTCCATTAGCCAGGAAACCCTGTTCATTGATTAAATAAATTATACAATCGCCGTCATAAGTCCTATGGAATATTTATATTATGGGCTGATCTACTTTTAAATTTGTGAGCTCTCGTAAAGCCCATGTACCGTATTATATCTCTAATCGAATACAATTTGGTATTTGTTAAATTCGTAATTACTAAATTATAAAAATGCAATCAAAACTCTTAACTCAATTCTTATCAATTAAAAAAATCCAGAATCGCTAAATCATATATGTGTACATAACTATAACACTTGATCATCTCAATATTTATTAATTACTAATTTCGAAATTGTTAAATCGCGATTTTAGAATTATTAATCTATGAAAATTATAATTAAGATTTTAAACTGATTGGAATTTGATATTTATAAATCATTGATCCATGGTAATAGGAGGCCGTGTAACGATTAGCCAGTCTTCTACTAGTCTTAGGATGTATTTGTTTTTTCTAGTCCAAAATTTAATGCCGTCACATCGAATATTTAGATATTATTTTAGAGTATTAAATTAATTATTTACAAAACTCATTTATAATTAGTGAATTATTCACGAGACGAATCTAATAAGTCTAATTCCACCATGATTTGACAATATGATGCTATTGTAAACATTTGCTAATCCTGAATTAATTAAGCTTAATAAATTTATTTCGTGAATAATTCTCTAATTCTACGATCATTTTTATAATCAATTCACGTTTAATTCTTTAAATTAATGTCTAAATAAATAATATGACATGGGCTAAATTTTAATTCGTGAAACCAAACACCAGCTTAATACTCTTATGACCCTATCGTCTTCTACTACTATGTAGTACGTACTACCTTGGACTGTAGGAGCATGTTTGTCTGTTGCAACCGGATGTTGCCGGTGCTGCAGCCAGAGCCCAGTGGCAGCCGCAGCAGGCTAGCAGCGAAGAAAGTTTTTTCAGGGCTCACGTAGTCACGGATCGTTTCTCTTGTGCAAGTGCCCAAAACACCCACAGTTTTCGCGACGAGTACTGCAAACGACGGAACAAATCAAGAGTACAACGAACTAGTGTTATTTACTCTGCTGCTGTTATTACTGCAGGAGGTGTTGATGGGGAAGGACGAGTACTTCCAGTCGTTCCGTGTAAACGCCGACAACTTCATGTGCACCCTCCTCCCCGGGATCTCTAATCACCCCCAGATCCAGTACTCCCCAGGTTAGTGTAAAAATCTGAACTTGTGCAGCCGGAGCCCCGAAGCCCTGAGCTTGATCAGTTGATCGTGTGGAACGCAGGTGGGCTGCTGTTCAAGGTCGGGAGCAGCAACATGCAGCACGTGACGTCGCTGTCGTTCCTGCTGCTGGCGTACTCCAACTACCTCAGCCACGCCGGCGCGCGGGTGTCGTGCGGCGGGGGAGGAGCGGCGTCGCCGGTGCAGCTCCGCCGCGTGGCGAAGCGGCAGGTGGACTACATCCTCGGAGACAACCCGCTCCGGATGTCCTACATGGTGGGCTACGGCGCCAGGTACCCGCGCCGGATCCACCACCGGGGTAGCTCCATCCCGTCCATCGCCGCCCACCCGGCGCGGATCGGCTGCAGCGCCGGCGCCGCCTACTACGCCAGCGCGGCGCCCAACCCCAACCTGCTGGTGGGCGCCGTCGTGGGCGGCCCCAGCGACGCCACCGACGCGTTCCCCGACGCGCGCGCCGCGTTCCAGCAGTCGGAGCCCACCACCTACATCAACGCGCCGCTCATGGGCCTCCTCGCCTACTTCTCCGCCCACCCCAACCCAGCCGAATGGGCCGATGACTAGAACCGCCTGGAAACTGCAAGCTTATCGAGTATATGGGCCTTAGCTTTTGTTTTTTATGCTTGGGCCGAGCCGGGTGAATACACTTACCTGGTGATATTGGTGTAGCCGAATATAGTGAAGTCGCACTCAAAAAATGTAACTATAGTTAACTACAATCCACAGCTAATAGATAGGCTGCTAGTAATGTTGTGATAGTAGGTTATAGACTTATAGTTATACTGGTAAGATTACAAAATTGGGCAGTGATTCCAATGGGATAGTGGGCCAGCAGATGCAGTAGCCGCGGGGATCACATGTCAAGCTCTCTGCTCACGGGTGAATCCGTGAATAGTTGTACTTGTATTGGCACAAATCTCACTTGTATTCTGTGCCGTCACCCATGAAACAAGAAAAAGATCGCGCCATCTCACTCGTGAAATCATCAGTGACGCGAGCAGGTGGAAGAGGGAAGCTTAAAACAGAACAAGTCACATGTGTTTCGACAGATCAGGCTCCGCAACATGGTGGTGAGTAGTACCGGCACAGCCTCGCAAGCGACGACGACCCCATCAGATTCGCCCTCTCCTCCCGCGCCGGCACCGTCCGCCGCGCTGTCTCGTTGTCGAACAGCGGCGTCGACGACTCTCTATCCTCCCCGCCGGCGCCGTCGTCGCCACAGAGTACGTAGCCCGGCCCCGGCGTCCGAGAGCTCCCTCTCCATGCGCAGGAACTGGCCTAGCGATGTCGTGACGACGACGTCGTCCCTGCACAGCCGCCACCAGCTGCCGCCGCCGCCGCGGCGCCGGCGCCTCCGCCCGTCCTCCTCCACCACCTCTGCAGCGGTGGCGCGGGGCATCTCCGTCTCCTCCCCTCCGTCCCGCGTCGCCTCCCGCTGCCGCTGCTGCTCCTCCTCTGCGTCGACGAAAGAGACTCCCATGAGCGTCCCCAGCGTCGTGCTCCGGTCCCGAAAGAACGATCCCGTAGACTAGCATCAGAGAAACATAAACACACATATCAGGACAACCACCTGATTAGAAACAAATGAAATGGCAGTGGTAATGATTCTTGGGCACCTTAGTGTCGACGTCGGAGGATGAGGGCGACGTCTCGGCGGAGGACGAGGTAGAGATCATGCCGTCGACGGCGACGGCGTCGGCGTCCATCTCCTCCCCTGTTTCCTATGCGAGCTAGCCACGAGCCGAAGACACGGGGTGGCAGTGGCGCGCGCAACTGCGCAAGGCAACAACGGCTAAGCGAAAATAAATTTTCGAGCCTAAGCTCTGAGCCACTGACTTGTGTGGGTGGTAGAACTGTGGAAGCAAACAGCGTATGATCCATACAATGGGGCATGGGCGACTTCCCAGGCGTCCTTTTGACTGCACTGTTTCATAACAGTGACCTCCTGCCAAGAGGCCGATTATATTAAGACTTTCTGACGCCGGAGACAAGCGTCCCGTGTGACCGTAGTCGGTCACACGAGAAGGAAGACGACAAAGTTCTTCGTTAACATTCATATGATCTATTCTTGTTGGTTTGGATGATGAAGAGTGGATTGCTGTCATGGAGAAGTGCCTAAGGGCAAAACTAAACCTAGAACCTCCTCCTATATATAGTTTTGGATGAGAATAGCCGTAAAAAGCAAGGTGTCGAAAGATCAGGATAAAAAGGACTTAATCCCCAGCGGGAGCAATTACAACAAAGGTAGCATAGAACAAACCATCATCGCCCCCCGCTGTGTATAGGTAAGGCTTCTTATCTCATCGCTAATGGAAGGAAGATTTCCGCAAGTGTCTCAAGATTTCTCTATCGCTAGGAACTTCTCAACGGGCAAAGGCCATCGCTATTGCCACATTTCTGGATTGATGTTAGTCAGCACATATTTTATGCTTGTTGTAACGAAGTAGAGAACACCCTGATACGTACGTGGGCATTACAGATTTTCCATCAGGTAGGTACATACATATATGCATATATTGAGGAAAAGTAGCAAGCCATATAGGATAAAAATCTTTAAAGCTACACCTCCTTCAACGCCAATCATGTATTAAATGTTCGGTTAAGGCCCTTAGCAGCATGCTTCTGAATTAGCTATAAATTCTATAGCCGGATATAGCGGGGAGCTAAGCCATTTAGCGGTTTAAAAGACATGGCATGCCTTCATTTGAATAACATCATGCAAACATAATATCAACAATATAAATGGAGTGTTCATCACTTAAACATAATCTGGTAGTTCAATAACAGATCGACATGCATGTAAATTAGATCGACATGCATGTAAATTCAACAACACTTGTAAAAGACATTAAATAATTGTCTAACAAACTCACAAACATTAAGTTACAAAATAAAACTGATAAACAATATTATACAATAGCCTTTCTTCTCTTAGTATTTTTTAGTGGGTTAAATAAGACTAATATTGTGTTTTTAGCAGTGTTAGAAAAATCGGTGATCGGCAACTGATCGGTCGACCACCGAGTAAGGATCAATCGGTTAATCAGAGGATTGACTGAATTAATCGGTCAACCAATTAATCGGTCGATTAATAGTTAAATAATATATTATTTAGGTTTAACTATACATAGATAAATATTGCAATCACTTAAGCTCTGTCTATAGCTGTTATCTCTTATCTTTTTTTCTCCAGTTGATATTATTTAACTATACATATATTGTATTTGAGCATTGGAAGTGCAAAAGTCATATGGCCCACGTGTCAGGAGAGAAACAGGAAGTGCAAAGGTCATGTGGAGAGATTAGCGTGTATCTGACTTCCCTGCCTCTTCTCCCGATGCAGCCTCCCCACTTCTCAGCCTCTCCTCCTTCTCCGCGGTGCAGCCTCCTCACTTCTCAGCCTCTCTTCCTTCTCTGCTCTCTTCCAGTCTTCCTGTCTTCTCAAGAAATGGTGAGAGTCCAGTGTAGATCCAATAGTGGCAGCGGCATTGCGGTCCCGACGAGGCGGCAACGCGGTCTTGATGCGGTGGCGGCGCGGTCCAGATGCGGTGGCGGCGCGGTCCAAATGCGGTGGTGGCGCAGATCCAGCAGCGGCAACGTGGATCCAAGCGACGAGGCGGCGTGGATCCATTGGCGGTGGCGCAGATCTGACTCCGACAGCATGGATCTGGCGGTGGCGACGCAATCTGGCTCTGACAGCTCTGATCCAAACGGCGATTAATCGGTGGAGGGGCGATTAATCGGGTTGACCGCCAATTAATCGGTTTGACTAGCCGATTAATCGGCCCTCCGATTGATTGACCGATTATGCATTAAAGTAACTGCAGAGCTGTCGAGCACCGATTAATCGGCTAATCGGCCGATTTTTTTTCATCACTGGTTTTTAGCGGGCTAAATAAAGCTATTAGCGGCTAATCTCGTTTAGCGCTAAAAAGTGCTTCTCTTAGCCCAAAACCTCCTCATAGACTATAGCCGGCTAAATAGTAGCTATTAGTCGGCTATTTAGAACATTGACGCCAATTCCCTCTCTTCCCTCCTCCCTCTTCTTCGTTGCTTCTCATGTCCCAGCATCGGCCTCGCGTGTTGCCCTTCCATAGTGCTTTAGCCCCACACTGGGATGTTGGTGACTATCCACGCCATAAGAACAATACCGGCACCGTGGTGATGTGGTTCGACGACCTCAACGGTTTGTCCCTAGCCACATTCACCCGTGTCATTGCTGCCATGAAGGAGTGGGGCATCAACCTTGAGATCATTGAGGGAGATCTTAGAGCATCTCCAATGGTTATCTATTTCACTAGCTATATTCACTCTCTTTCCTACGTGGATAGAAAATGTGGGAAAAAATAGAATAGCTAGCGACGAGCTAATACATAAGAGATTTCACGTATTCCAAGAAACTGGGTGTATTACGTGCAGGACCAAGTACTAGTGGTGAAATAAATTATTATTTTTATTCTTCTCTCAACTCCACATCAGCTAGCTATTTGAAACAACCATTGTGGGGCCTCCACCCTCCCGCCGACCCGTGGCGCCTCCGCGGGTGATGGTGGCGAGAGTGGGCGATGGGAGTGAGGGCGTCGGGAGAATGGCTCCATGCACGATACAGTAGATAAATAGGACACACGGTAGCCTCACGGGTGGAATCGTTCGGCCGCTCGGAGGGTGACGCGGCGCCTGACACGTCCTCACAGCTAGCCATGAGGGTATTCTCAACCCTCCGTGTAGGATGGTGTCTTATGCATTTATTATATTGTCACATAGGAAAAAATATGATGTGGCAAGTAATTTAGTAAAAATAGATATTAGAACATGAAGAAACCATGTTATCACAATATCCAAAATAAAGATGAAATGTGATTGGATAGAAGGGGGGAGAGAAGTTTGATAGATGTATATAAAAATTAACTTTAGAGCTACAATAAGAAATTATGGTTGAAAATGTAGTTTCTATAGATGATGTCTTGTTGACATGGCAAAATAAGACACTACCTAAGAAAGTAAAGAAACTATGGGTTGTGATTGCCTTGAGCCATGCCGCCCCATGCACTCAACAGCTGACACGGGAATCTCGAGGTCAAAACACATCCATGATAACACCTGTTCACGCAACAAATGCCATTTTTATGATTTGATTTGTGGTTATCTACTTTATTCAAAAGAAGGAAATCAATCGAAACAGTGCTAATCTAGTTGGACCTATTTTAGGGAGGAGGGAACAGTCTTTTAACACTAAGCTATCTCAACATTAGAGGAAAGTAGTGATCCTAACTATTTGGTTAAGATCCGATAGTGCATATGGCATTGCCTATTTCGATCGGTGCCACTGTATATCCTACTCATCGCCGCACCACCAGTCGCCCAACGCTACACGCCGCCCTACTTAGCCATGCATCGATCACCACATAGGTCCTCCTGATCTCTGCTCTGCAACTAGCCGCCACCACACCACATTCTGGCCTCCCCGAAGCTCCTCTCAACCGTCTCCGTCGCGAAGTCCTGTCTGAACTTTTTGCACCGTCAAGTATTAGCCGATACCTCCTTCGGATTGGAGTAATTTTGAAGGAATTTTAGAATTTTTGTACTAAATGCTGTAAAAATTCTATGAAATTCCTATGTTCCAAAGGAACTAGCTTTGAATGGCTAGAATCGTGATCTTTAGAGACGGACGATACATGCATATTTGTAATCGCTGGATTTTTTAGGGTTTAGAATTTAGAAACTTAAAACGCGACGGATGGATTTCTCGCGGCAACAAAATCGATCGATCTAACGAGTTTGCGTGTATGTTTCCTCAAAACTTTCCCGTGCATTTGGGGATAATGCATGCATGTATTTGACGTGATTCAACTACCATGACACAAAAAATGCCCAATTAGTTTTCATCCAACCACTGAAAACGCCGAGGCAAAACTTATGCAAACAATTCGAACATGAAACGCAAATTACGTACTGGTAGGCTATACATACGTGGACACGTAGATCACTAAAAAAACTATTACTTTTTACAATTGCTACAACAACATTAAAAAACTATTACCTTTTTACAAAGGTGTACGTGAGTAAAAATGTCAATACATTTTTTAGAAGACGAGAATAAACTCGAAAATACTACTGTAGCAATTCCATTTTGAAATGTTATTTTAAATAAACCACAGACGTTAGTTCTATATACAGTGAGTTCTAGTTTGCTATTTTGACACTTTAAAAAAGTGGTCTTTATATTTTTGATATTTGGACTTACTTTTAGTGACTTAATGGTCCTATGTGTCTGCCTCAGAAATGTCATCCTAAATAAAGTGCATATCTTTAAACTAAACAAAATGCATATTTTTAGAGTATTGAAATAGCAATTTTTTCATTAGATAGCTACTTGCTTACCGTTGTGCCTTAACTCGTCGAACTACGTACATGCCGCATTCACCGTCGCCATCGCTATCTAAGGCCGCGTCATGATCTCGGCGCACCGCGCAGCCGTCGGGTGGTCCTCGCCGCCAAACCCCTGTGACGAACTCCTCGATGCTGACGAACCCATCCTCGTCTCAATCCGCCGCGGCGACCATCGCCTTGGCCTCCGCGCTTCTGTACATTGGAAGAACTCCCGCATGTCGGCAGCAGAGAGGCGGCCATTATTGCCATTGGTGTCGAGAAAGCGGAAGACGTAGCCACGTAGGTGAGATCAGGAATGGCGGGGACGGTGGCGGCGAGCAGCGGTTGCCGAAGCCACTGCAGCAGGAAGCGGCGGAGACGACGAGCCCCCCGGCGAGATAGGCGCTCCAGCGGCGTGCGTTTCCGAGCAGTACGACATGGGCTTTAAAAGCGAAGTAAAAACAGGTCAGGCCCAACCCGGCCCGAACTCACTTTATCGATGTGAGCCCGTCATCCCTTCCCCATCTCCCCCCCGACCCTGTTCGCGCGCCTCCACCTCTGAATTAATGGCCGCCGCCGCCGCCGCTGGGGCGACGCCGGGGATGGCGAGGAAGGCACTATTCAGCACCACTACCACCTTCCTCTCCTCCTCGCTCTCGCGCAGCCGTCGCGGACTCTCCTGCTCCGCCTCAACGGCCGCCGCCCCGCGCATCGCGCAGCGGCCGCCGGACCTGCTCCGATGGGTGCAGCGCGAGGGTGGATTCGTCCACCCCGCCCTCCGCGTGGTCGACCACCCCGAGCACGGTCTCGGTGTCTCCGCCGCTGCGACCGAGGGTGACATTCCGCCCGGCGACGTCCTCATCGCACTACCCGGCCGCCTCCCGCTACGACTCCGCCGCCCCGCCGGCGCAGAGGACGCAGTCCTCATGCAGCTAGCTGATCAAGTACCTGGTAATGACTCTCGTGGTTCTGGTTCTGGTTAAATTACTTCGGTTAGTCACGTTCTATTTTGATATTAAGAACTAGGAGCGGCCAATGCGTCAAACTTAAGATCTATTTTGATATTAAGAACTAGGAGCATAATTGGTACTGATCCTTGAATCCTGCTCTTGGCATCGGATCAATTGAACTGGGATCCTCCTAGTATTGTATTAGTTCAGTAACAATGGGATGTTAATATTTTGCGATTAACCAAGCATCGAACGATTTTAATGCTTTTTCTCTGTTCCCTTTAACTCACGACAATGTGATGGGAATTAACCGCTAGTCTTGTAACTAAGGGTGAATTCAAATTTTCAAATAGATTTTCCAAACTATGTTCTGAACTATTTGTCTTGTGTTGGAAACTGCCAGTATTGAAAATTTGAAGTCACCAACTAAAAACTCATGGTTAGACGCTGAGATTATTGTGGTTCTTAGTTCTATGCCTTGATTGAATTGACTTTCTTTCAGCTGCTGTGTTTAGAGAAAGCGACATAGTGTTTGTAGGCGTTTTTATATGTATGTCTCCATTTTCAAAATATCCCATTTTCCTTTTAATGTTAAAATGAACAAACTGGTGTCAAGATTTCCTTTAATTGATTTGCTGCATAACCTAATTGTTTGTGCTCTACGATGAAAATTTTATGTGTGCGAGCTATCGTCCTACCCTTTTTTAGTGTATGGGACTAATAAATTCAATCTTGTGGGAAGCATGTGACAGAAGAATTATGGGCTATGCGACTGGGCTTGAGGCTGCTTCAAGAAAGGGCAAAATCTGATTCTTTTTGGTGGCCATATATCGCAAATCTGCCTGAGACTTTTACTGTACCAATCTTCTTTCCAGGGGAAGACATAAAAACTTGCAGTATGCTCCTCTTCTCCACCAGGTTGTTAAAAAGTTGCAGTAGTGCTTATAGCTACAGATCCTTATTGCATTTCTCTTGTCTTCTTTTCTGATTTATTCTATTTCAGGTCAATAAAAGGTGTCGTTTCCTTCTCGATTTTGAAAAGGAGGTAAAACATAAGCTTGGTTCAGTGCCCTTGGATGATCATCCTTTTTGTGGACAAGATGTAAATTCATCTTCCCTTGGATGGGCTATGTCGGCAGCCTCTTCCCGGGCATTCCGCTTGCATGGTGAAATCCCAATGCTGTTGCCACTCATTGATATGTGTAACCATAGTTTTAACCCCAATGCTAGGATTGTCCAGGGAGGAAATGTGGATAACCCTGATGTGTCAGTTAAGGTAAGTATTCTCAGTTATACATGTACTTTTGAGTTTTGCATTTATGCGCCTGTAAATTTTATATCTTCTCAGTCTATATTTGTTAATTAGCCCTCTGTTATTATCTTGTTTATGGATAAATGGCATGCAAATGCATTTATTTAACCGAGTTCTTGGATAGATGTAGCTTTCTATGATGTCTTATGGAGGATGCAAATAATTCTAACTGTTATATACAGGTTGTTGCCGAGACAAAGATTGATCAAAATGCGGCAGTGACACTGAACTATGGTTGCTACTCCAATGATTTTTTTCTTCTTGATTATGGTTTTGTGTTAACATCTAATCCGTATGACCAAATTGAACTGGGCTACGATGGAACTCTCCTAGATGCTGCTAGCATGGCAGCAGGTGTTTCTTCTCCTAACTTTTCAGCTCCAGCCAAGTGGCAACAGGATATCTTGTCACAGCTAAATCTCTATGGAGATGGCGCCATCCTAAAGGTTCCACCCGCATTCTTGTGCTCCGTTATTTCTTTGCACTTTATTGTTGAATTCAAGTCATGCAGTGTCCATGCCACAACCTGAGCCTGTTTGGTCTTCTGTTTCCTTTCAGGTTGGCATAGGAGGTCCAGATGTAGTTGATGGGCGTCTACTGGCTGCTTTACGTGTTCTTATTGCAGCTGACCCGGAGGCTGTCCATGGCCATGACCTAAAGACTCTGATGTCGCTTAAGGAGAAAGCTCCCTTAGGCCCCGCTGTTGAAGCTTCAGCACTCCGAACTGTCCTTGCACTCTGTACCATTGCTTTGCAACACTTCCACACAAAGATCATGGAAGACGAAGCCATACTAAAAGGAGAACCACCTCTTACTACTGAACTGGCCGTGCGGTTTAGGCTGCAGAAGAAGGTGATGATCCTCGACGTGATGCAGAATCTTGGTCGCAGACTGAAGATGCTATCTCCAGACAAATCCACCGTATAGGATATATATTCACGTTTGGATTGCTCCGCGGACAATCAATTACCCTATTGTACTGATTACTGGAGATGACAATAAATCATATTGTTCTCCTTTTACCAGTTCCCTGTCCAGATATCATTGTTATAACTCTCTTCTTCGTTTATACATGGATAGCTAATGTCGTATTGAATTAATCGTAAACCCAGGAGAAAGTATTCGTTGCAAGTTGCATTCCTTTTCTTGTAACTGTTCTTCACGAAAAAGGTGAACATCTCGACATTAGCAAAACTGATGAACAACTGAAGAGCTACCAAGATGGAAGTTTCATTCTTCCTAACATCTGAAATTTTCGTCTCGCAAAAAAATACGATTCATGTACGCATGCGTGCAGGAAAGCCAAAGAAACATCCTAGCAAAACATCTGCTCCGATCCGTTTCGTCTTGGCCCTGCGTAGCACCTATTCTATTTTTTTTATCATTTATCACTTTGAAAAAGTTTTTTTAATCATGATGTTATTCTTGAGACTGAAATATAAAGTCATTTCTTAAGAGTGAAAAATTACCAAATCTCTATACTCTCTATACATCGATATTTAAAATTAATTTTTTTAATTTAATTAATTTTATAAAATATATACTCTAAACCCTAAATCAATAATTACAACATTAAATTAGTTTTATTAAACCAACTATTAAATATATTTTAGTGTATTTATTTGATATTACAAATATTGATATATTTTTATTTAAACTTAATCAAAAATGAAAATGATTTTAAAAAAAAATCAAATGTTGAGAAGAGCAATGTAACCTTTTAGAAGTTTCAAATAATTCATGAGTATATATATTTAGTTAACAGTGTGTAAAATCTTTTGTAGAAAAATCTAGAGATTAAATATTTTCAAAGAAGAGTATGAAAATTAAAACAAATGCTCATATGTTGCCATGCATCAATCATTCAACGGTCTTGTAGACTTATAAATAAAGGTATCTCCTACCTTGTAATAGATAAAAAATAACATTGTTAGTAATAATAGCACCTAAAAATTGTGTAATCTATTGTGTAATACTTGTGTTATTAATAAAAATTATTTTTTTATAAGCTATATCTCCTGGTTTAGCCTGAATATTTAGTATATTTATTTAGTTGTGATCTATTTAAAGATTGGCTTTGTCACCCAATATTGCAATAGATGTGTTTCATCTTTAAGGTTCATTCAGCCACCTAAAAGCAAGTTTTATCTGTATATCAGCACTAGCTGAGTCTAGTTAAGTCAAATGTGTGATATATTAGGTTAGATTAATTACGTTCTATATATTTTTAAAATAAGTTTTAGTTTGTTTAGTTTTATACGTAGGTTGATATATCAAAATATCCAATCTATTTGACGTTTCATTTTCTAATAATCTAGAAATAATTTTACATGGTGGCTATGAAATAGATGTAGGACCCAAAATTTTTTAGTTATTTTCTGAGAAAGTCATGTTTCGAGTATGAGTTGACATACGACATCACAAAGCAACCGCACGTTGCAAGTTCCGACTGCCTCAACATATTTTGCTAATTTGATCTAGAATTTTTGTGAATGATTTAGTGATGATGTTTGATCCACTGATTTATTGTAAGTATGTGAGTTATTTAATCTCTTTTGAAGTGAATATGCATGTATTGTAGATAATTAGTTGTTATGTTACATTAGAGAGATGAGTCTGCTTGATTTATAATTGATCTAGCAATGAGAAAGACTTTGAGAAATGCAGCACTAGCAAGTAACAACACATGAGTGAAATGTGTGATGTTGTGATTTAGGATAGAGATGATTACGGAGATGAGACTATTAATTATAGAAATAGCATGCATGATGATTACAGTTGGATCTCACGCGGTCATGGTTGATTGACATCGGCATTGTCAGAGTACACACACTCAAGAAGCAACACGTTTTATCGATGAGTTCTATCGACGAGCTGATGCAATTCCTCTTAAAAAACTGAATCAATAGTCATATTTGAAGGAGAATTTGTCAATTATAGATTACTACTATATTCTAGCTCCTCACATGATATAGAATTTTATATTATGAAATTTAATAGCTATATAATATAAAAATAAACTAATATATATAATAAGATCTAAAAATAAACTAATATTCAATTTATTCAGAAACAAAAAAGGCCTAACTTCTTCATATTTTAACCAATACTTACTTTACACATAAGTCACATATTGTCAGCCTGTTTAATATTTTTAAAGTTAAACCTTTTTAATTTCAACCATTTTGAAAATTATACCAATAATTACAAGATCAAATTAATTCTATCAAATCAATATTAAATATATTTTAATAGTTTATTTATTTGATACTATAAACAATAATATATATATATATAAACTTGATCAAAACTTTAAAAATCAAACAATACAATATGAAATGAAGTTTGTAGATGATTTTTAGAGAAAAGGCGATTAGGCTAATCAATTCATTATCGATTTTGTTATAAATATTTTTTTTCAAGAAATTATATCTTTGTAGATAACCGGCTCAAAAAATTGTAAAACTAGACATCTAGTTTTGTAATTATTTGAGGCGGCTATTCGGCGGAAAATATATCTCTGCGTCCAGATTTTCGTATCCTCCGTCCGCAACCCGCCGTTCGTGTCTTCCCACGTCCCATAAAAAAACCGACCAAAACTTATACCCTGTAAAAACCGCCTGACCCGCCCGCCGCACGCCACGGACCGCGCACGCCACACAACGCATGCAGCAACTGAAAAAAAAACGGACGCGCATGCATGCAGCAACTGAAAAGAATGAGAAAGAAGAAAAAAATAAAAAATATACTTTTGCAATTCAATTTTTTAATTTCTTTATTTTTACACGGATGTACGAATTTTATGTAAAAACACTTAGATTTCTAAAAAATCATACAGAAACATTAATTTTACGCAAATACCCTGTTGCAAAATAAGTTTTTGTTGCAAAGCACAAGCCTCTGCCTAGTTATTTATAAAAAATCTTCATATCGGCTTCCAAAGCAGGCCTAAACCGGCGGCTTAGTCTGATTACATCCACAACCGCGCCAACGAAATGCGCCGATCTAGTGGTCTACCGCTCGCCGGCCGCCGCGGCGAGCGGCCAGAGTTCCCATGGATGCTCGGATCACCACGAAACCACCCGCCGCTTTGATCAGCGAACGCATTCCAGATCGGAAGATCGCCACCTCGTCTTGGAGAATGTTTTCTCATTCTACGTTCGCCTCAACGACAAGTCGCAGCTACCGATCACTTAGATTTCCGCCGCTTGGCTGACACTGACACTAACAGCCTCGAACCAGCTACCTACCAATCTTGAAATAGGGAAACTGCGCATGACTTCACTGAGAAGTCAGAAGTGCGTGCGTGCGGCGTGCTGGTCTTCACTCTTCAGTCTTGTACTACTAGTCCTCGCCGAGCGTGCTTTCCGTCCATGTTTCTGCAAGACTGCAACTAATTGCTAGCTGCAGAAGAGGCTCAACTCTGAAGAGCTCGCTTACTTTGAGCCTTTCTCGTGTCGCCGTATATTTTTCCCGGACGAATTTTGGACCAAAGAATGGCGTAGAAACTGTAGAATTTAAAAGGCTGTCCTTCTCACACTGTCCGATGGAAGCGACGCTTTCAGAATCCAACTGTTCTGAACCGGACAGGAGCCAGAGCCCAAAACACAGGTCCAACTGCATGCTGCATGCACACCCAGTGGCTAGTGGCTGCATACATTAACTATATTAAAGCGGAGACTTACTCGTCCGTCCGCTTCCCTGCACAAAGCAGCGCGCGTAGTGCCTAGAAAAACCGCATGGAAAAAGCAGCGCGCGCAGCGCCGCATGCATGCATGATGCATGTGCGCGGGAGAAAGAAATGAGGAAAAAGAAAAAAGGAAGAAAAAGAAAAAAGGAAGAAGAAGAAAAAGAAAAAAGAAGAAAAAGAAAATAAAAATGTATTTTTATATTTCGGTCTTTTAATTTATGTATTTTGCACGGATGTACGAATTTTGTATAAAAACCATTAGATTTCTGAAAAATCATACAGAAACATAAATTTTCGCAAAAGCTCTATTACAGAATAACGTTCTGTTGCAAAGCATACACATTAGTAATCAGATATAGCCCAAGTGGAGTTGGCACACAAAAGAGGGCCGCACTGGTGACTGGTCGACTCATTTCTCACGGCCGATTTGACCGTCGTCGTCGACGTGACGACGTGCGCCAATAATTGATCGGCGACGAGTCTCGCTTGCTAACTGACGGTGACTGTATTTAGCTCTCAAATGCACAGCTCTAATTTTCATTCAACGCTTAACTCTCATTTACCGTTAGATAGAAATTAAAGTATATAATGTATCATGCATCTATACTAGGTACGCATAGTTCCTCCGTAGAAAATTTTACAGTTCTGTTACCTCATCCTCAAGTACGGTAAAACTACTCTTCCAGTCTTCCTCTGTACATATTAGATGCACCCTTTCCAAGCTCTTTATCAACTTAAATATTGTCCAACCCAGATGCTCTCTAGTAATCATGAACTACCAAACAGCAGGCTCCTAGGCAATTAGCACTAATCAGCATTATATTAGAGGTAGCAGGTGTTGAAATATTTATATATCTCCTTAATTAATACTTATGTGTGTGTCACTATGCATGGTCTATCACATGTAGTACGTACTTACTCCACTAAACTACAACATATATACTGATTCTACCGGCCGGCTCTGAAGTCTTCAGAAACAAATCAAACCTCACCTTCAATTCAAAGCAACGCACATGCATGGTCGGTTAGGATATCAGATCGGAAGCTGACTATCTGAGGCTTCCAAGTAATAAACATTTTGAAATTTTGACGAACCGGCCGTCGGCCGATCGATCCATCCATCGACCCGTCAGTCGATCGGCAATGCATGTTACTCCGATATGATCTTACAATATTAATTGCACATGTCCACGTCGACCGATGCAATCAACCAAATTCTGGAATATAGTTTCAATATTATAACCTATAATCTAATTTGATATTAGAAGATGATATTGTCCAGATTTATTATAGTATAAAATATTAAATATAGTCCTATATATATTACAGTATCATGGAAGGGAAGAAATTTGGATGAATTTACGTGGTGCAATGTATATGACTTCTCAGCGAAATTACCTGAAGATTTCATAACTCACGTGCACTCCGAATTAACCTGCAGCTAAGATGGGTTAGAGGGTCTTAAATTTTATTCCCTAAAATTTGATATAGAGATCATATTATTCATGTTAATCCATAAAAACTAATTTGATTTCTAACGGTTTCCCTATCCCTATTTTTAAATAAGGAATGAGAAATTAATTCTAAATTTAGGATAGTTAACAAGGGATTTAGGAAACGGTTTAGGACGAGGATTTGTTTAGTTTAGGAAATGGTTTAGGACAGGGCATTTGTTTATGGGGTGTTGTTAGAGTCTAATTTTTTATAAAAAATATTAAATATTAAATTTAGAAACCTATATAAAAGTTCTCTTGGAGATGCTAGCTCTTAGTCATCACACATAGAAATTAATTAAGCTCGTTCGTAGTCGGTAACAAAATGCATGGACCATGCAGAGCAGCAGAAATATTCCCGGGCATCTATATCATCTCGATTAGAAAATTTTGTAGGAGATGACCAGAGACCGAGTCTCACTTATACGGGGGTGACGGTTGATGCATCATTGAGCATCATAAATTCGTGCAAAAAATGGAAGATTAGCTGCATAAATAAACTACTCCTAGGTCGGAAGAAAGGCGTTTTTGGTGGTTATCTAACTGAACGACGGGTTGCGGAGAAAGAGACGCGCGAGACGAAAGCTTCCAGTTCACATAGATGCCAGGCATCGAACCAATCAAATGTTTTTGTACGATTTAAGTGGCAAATATGCAATTCATATGCATATTAGATGCATAGATCTGGAGGCTACATGGACATGAATTCCGACTAACAACTGGAGCATATGGTCGATCTGAAATTCCGACTTCCGAGCCATAACAACTGGCGCCTGCATGTAATTAAGATAAAGATATAGACACACCTGCATGTTCTGGTCGCCTCTCGCCTGCATGCATTAATTCATGCCGCGGCGTACGCACGGCCGGTATCGACGTCCCAACAACAGACGCGACGCGACGCGACACGACGACGACGACCCTCCGATCCTCTGTCTCCGTAGCGAGGTCGATCGCCTCACCGACCGGGTCCCAGACTCCCAGCTGCAAACTCGATCGATCGCGAGTCGCAAACTGACGAAGATAATCATTTGATCGTTCGCCAATGAGGACGCTACTGTCGAGGCATGCGACCAAACAGGCTGAGAAGCTGCAAGCAGGCAAAGCCAAAGCCAAAACAAAGCAGAGATATGTCGGCAACAGCTGCACGGCGACAAGGCCACGCTCGCATGGGGCTGCGCCATCAATGTGCTTGCCCATGTTGGTGGAGACCGTGCATGAGCATGATAGTATGATGCAAGTTGCCCCCGGCAGACACGCACAGCTGGACGTACGCGCGCGCGCGGCCCCGCCCGGCGCGCATGTCCTGCTGTCGAGCTCGACGATCGGTTCGTCTCCGCGGTCACCTCGCTCTCGGCGGCGCGCGCGGGCCGGGGAAGGCAGCTAGCTAGCGCGCCCACCGCGCGTGACGGTGGCGAGCGCGCGCGCTCGCTCGCGATTTCTTTCGGCTGGTGAGCGCGCGGGGCGTCAGCTGCTCGGTCGACCGGTCGCGCGGTTGGGTTGCAGCGGCTGGACACACGGCCCTGACCTGACTGGTCCCAAACAGCAAACGTGCTACCTGTCACTCCAGTGAAAATAATTAAGCGGGAGACTCCATCGAGTTCGATGCATGTCGGAGTAGTACTAATGTACTGTGTTGGATGCAGATCAGATTTCGTAAAAGAATCATAATCAAATTAAACCCGAGCTGATTCGATGCATCTACGTTTAGATCTCCTTAAATTTTCGGCACGTCAAGTATCCATCCATCTAGTGCAGTATGCATGGGGACCATGATTAGTGAAACTTCCATGAAAATCACTATGACGATATATATTTATCAGTCGGAAGGAAGAACCATGCGTAGACTGACGACTCGCACTGTCTACCAACCAGAGCTAACTTGTAGCTGCCTAGAAAAGAAGAAATTAATCCAATGCCGTCGTGACGCCTTTCACGTACCTTTAGCAAACCTGGCTGCAACATATATACCAGGAAGAACTGAAGGCCATTGGTCGATCTCCAGTTTCGGCGTCGCCGACAATCGCATGCAGATTATTGCAGGATGGATTTAACATGGCGACATGGCGTACTAATAATAACTGAAGATCTAAGCAGCTACTAGCACAGCGAGCGCGCGAGACCACATCGTGTGATTTTCACTCTAGCTCTTTCTCTCCTGGAAACGTGGTGATTTATTTATATACGTACGCATGCCGTTTCTCACGTGGCTAATCTGCTGAACTCGTGCGATCCATAGCTAGCCATGTAATTCTCGCGCCATTGCTACGTACGACAGCTACGTATGCAGCTGAGCTGACGACCCTGGAAATAATAATTGAGACGGGCACGACGCAAGCAAGTGTATATATATATATATATATATATATATACACACGGGAGCGCTATTCTACACCGACTACTTTCAGTAGTAGTTTTTTCAGTAGAATAGCAGTTGAGTACTAATTTTTTCAGTAGTAGATTTTTCGGCAGAATAGTTATTCTATACCAGTGGTGTAGGATAGCATTTGTGTGTATATATATATATAGGGGCGCTATTCTACACCGACTACGTTCAGTAGTAGATTTTCTCAGTAGAATAGTAATTAAGTACTATTTTTTCTCAGTAGTAGATTTCTCGGTAGAATAGTTATTCTACGCTCGTGGTATATATGATAACATTTATATATATATATATATACGAGAGTGCTATTCTACATCACGTGTGTAGAATAGTTATTCTACACCGAATACTTTCAGTAGTTGATTTTCTCAGTTAAAATAACAATTGAGTATTATTTTTTTCTCAGTAGTAGATTTCTCGGTAGAATAGTTATTCTACACCCGTGGTGTAGGATAGTATTTATATATATATATGTATATATATATATATATGCAACTAGCGCAGGTATGAATGTACGATCACAAGTGGTTTACTTAGTCGATATGGTGCACTAAAATTAACTAAGTAATCAAACAGGCAATTAATTAACTCGGTCGGGAGAGGACGACGTCGTCGTCGTAACTGGCCGGCCGGCGACACCGATGGATACGATAAACAAGGGGGGATAAGCAATCAATTTAGCGCGGGAATTAGTTGATGGGAGAAGATGGACTTGGCCGTCCGTCGATCGATACACGGAATTTATCTTAAATTTCCGGCTAACCTACAGTGATCGGTTCACACAGACGCGCGTGGGCTGGCCGGAGGAGAGACATGTAGGACGCATGTTGGACGGATTTTTTTAAAATAATATTTTTTTTAAAAAATAAATATGTATGCCGATTTCAAAAAATTGCAGAAGTAGCACGCGGTCGGCAAGTCCAGTCGGCACTTTAAGTGCTGCTGACTACGCTATGTCAGCTCCAGTCAGTACTTGAAGTGCCGACTGGAGCTGACGTGGCATCCAGTCGGCACTTTAAGTGCCGACCGTCTGTTTGTTTTGCAATTTTTTGAAACGGACATACATATTTGATTTTTTTTAAAAATATTATTTTATAAAAAAATCTGCTGGATTCCGAGCAGAGCTGCGGATTTCATATTGTGGTATTTGTTATTTTAATTTGGACTCAAATCGATACTCAACGTGCTGTTTTGGTTACACTATCGATTAATATTATTCATTTTTGTCAATTTTGCTGTTTTGCCGGTCAACAGTTACTCAATGTTGCTTAAATTTGAGATATGAAAGGGTTCATATGTGGCATTTTTAATTCTATTGTCATGTTATTAAATAAAAAATAAAAAATAATTTACTTTATGAAACATTATTAAACCGAGCTAGAGATGATATATCAATATTGGTCGATACTAAAAAATCTTATTATATAAAACAAATCGGAATGGACAGCGGCGAATCTAGGATAAATCCTCACCGGGATCAGTTAAATGGGCTATTAGGATCCGTTTATTATTTTACTGGGGTCATGACCAGTTAAAAAAGGCTACATACAAGAGTTTCTCACAAAGTCATCGGGGTCGTCGGACCCCGTTAAATACATGTAGGTTCGCCCCTGGGAATGGACCTAGAATGGAATTAACGAGCTTTCAACGCCCAAGCCGGCTAAAAAGTAAAAAACAAGAGAAACGACGCCTACTACGAGGCATGAGGGCATTATGAGCACTTGCGAGGCTAAATATTATAATAATCAAATAAGATAGAGAATCTAACGTTTTAATTTGTTACTTTAGAACGACGAAAATATTCATTACACTTCGGTAGAAAATTATCCCTGTCATTTTATATTAAAATCTCAATTTCGCCATACCCAAAAACTTTATTTTAACAGCTGTATTGTAATCTTTTATTATTCGAGCTAATCTAGATTGATAAAAAACTTATGACTTATTTTTCCGAATTATTATTATAATACCCACCTGAGTGATACGGATTACAGTAATTTGAAGCTAATCTTAACTAATATAAAACGTTCAGATATTCGTATTCTCCGTCCACAACCCCGTGCGTACCTTCCCACTTCTCATAAAAAATCGGCTTGCACCTCGTAAAAACCGGTTCGTCCGCGCGCAACGCGCCCGCCCGCCCGGAACGCCCCGCACACAGCGTAGTGCCACACGCATGCAACCGGCCGAGCTCTCGCACAGCGCATGCATCCACGACGTGTAAGCGTGAGAAAAAAGAAAAAAAGAAAAAAAGAAGAAAAGAAAATTAAAAAAAGAAGAAAAAATAAAAAAAGAAAAGAAAAATGTATTTTGCATTTTAGTTTTTGTTTTCTTATTTTACGCAGATATACAAATTTTGTGTAAAATTTTTAGATTTCTGAAAAATCATGTAGAAATATGAATTTCACATAAAAACTCTCTTATAAAATAAGATTATGTTGCAAAATACAAGCATCAAGCTAATTAAACACAATACGCGCTTTGTCCGCTTCATCTCCAGCTCTCCACCCGGCCCCTTGGCAGTTGGCACCAGGGGCAGCATTCCCCCCTGCCTACTTGCGTGGACGCAGTCCATGGCCCCGAAGGGAAGGTGTGGCCGTGTGGACTGTGGACCGTTTCTGTCTGGTTTCTTTTAATTTCGGTTGATTAGCTAATGGATATCAGGATATCTATTTTTTTAACTGCTCTTCTGATAAGTAAACTTCATGGCTATCATGTCTTCTTAAACCTGTAGTGCCATTTTGATTGTTAAGGTTTAGTGTTGGTGTAAAAAATTACGCTAACAAGTTTAAATATTCTCGAAGGGCTAGTTTAGAAAAAAAGGATTAGCTTATACCGGATCAGACCTCCGAGAGGGATAACAATCTCAATCCAGCTCAAGCGTATCGTATTACTTAGTTCTATATGTGTCTCCCCTTATTACAGTAGAAATGAATATTTATATGCAAGGATACCATAGGAAAATATTATTATGTTCCCTAGCTATAACCGTCATTGCGGACTCTATTCACAAGACTTCATAGAGATAGAATAGTAAAGACGTGTGTAAATGCAGAAATAAAGCGAATGTCTTATCTAGGTTTACGACACACCTTCCGAACGAAACCCTTTGACGAAACCTAAAGTCACTGCGGAGCTGTCTGGGGGACTTCAGGTGCCCCTACGAGGGCCCTTGGTACTCATGGGGAGAGACTTCAAATCCTTCACTTCAGTATATCCTTCGCTGTTACTATAGGACTTCGAACTTTAGGCTTTGAAACATACAACAGTGTTATTCGTCTAACCATAGTACTGACGGGATTATTTCCCCCAACATTTAGTTATATTTCCCTCGTAAAATCGAAGTAATAGTCACATATTGACTATTCTCTTTTTGTTTTATATTATAAGACTTTTGGCCTCAGTCCAAAATTATTTATAAATCAATGTATATATTTTGTATATATGTTTAGATTCATTAGCATTTATATAAATTTAGGCCTAACTAGAAAGTGTTAGGGCAACTACAATGGTTGTATTTCAAGTAGCATTAAGATGAGACCCATAAAAAAATAACATTTGTTATTGCCATGTGCACAATATAAAAAAAACTAAAAAAATGATATTAAAGTGGACCCAGCTTACGGCGGGACTCATAAAAAATAAGCACTTTATTACTTATGGGCACACCATAAATTTAGAGTGCACCTTAAAGTTTTTTTTTCTTACGTGGTTCCACGGTGTAACAACAATACTACTTCTAATACTTAAAATCACTTTTTCATGTACATTTCGATAGACTAGACAGATGAAGTAATAAACAATTTCGTCACACACCAAAATGGCAAAATGAGAAATGATCTATCAACTAAAAATGAAGTTACCATGGCCTCCAGGAATGAAAATATTTGCATGGATAGTTTTGATGAATTTAATCTTCCAAACATGTCTCTTTTCTTAGTCTCTTTGTCCTTGGCATTGCTAATTAAATGTATGTAGAAGCAAGGCCGCATCGTTCAAAAATTTAATTCAGCCTCCAAAGCTGAAAAACATGGCAAAATTCATTTCTGCAAGCAACTAATTCGTCTGCACATTTAGTCATCGATCGGTACGTATATTTTGTACATTACAGCTGACGCAACTAGGTTCAAATTTCTTGTGGATATATGTTTCTAACGAACGGTACACACGCCCTCTTTATTATAAAAAAAAGGAGAAAGGAGAACAAGAGTCTTAATATATTGTAACAAAAGTTGATGTCCGATTACGATTGCTAAGATAAACGTGCTACGACATCTTAATTCATGTATAAAAAAAGGTGACCGTTAAATCGCTGGACCCCGAAACTTAATTTAGGAAACTCCTTTTTTACTTTTGAAACATGTGATAGAAATAAGTTTTTTTTTATATATGCCATTACAAATTCGGTGCTTTGGAACTTTGCCACTACAATTCGTCTATTTGGATATATGCCATCGCAACTCTGTCTTTATCTTCACCATACCATTTTCAACGCTTAGTTTGACCATGGGCTTGCGCAAAGACAAAAATGCACTTATTTTCACCATGTGTGGCATGTGTGGGCGGCGACACAGAGGCTACGGCGGCGCGAGGGCTGCTGTAGGGGGCGACGACGCTCGTGCCTGCGAGGGCTACGGGGGCGGTGCACGGGCTGCGGCGGCGTGGCGACGCGCGTGTCTGTGAGGGCTGCGGAGGCGACGCACGGGGACGCGTGGGCTGCGGTTGGGGCGGCGCGCGCGGGGCCTACAAGGGGGCGGGGCTACAGCAGGGGGCGGTGGCACGCGTGTCCTACGAGGGCGGCGGCGGCGCGGGTGTAGTGGGGGCGCCGCTGGGGGGCTACGAGGAGTCGAATGTCGAGGGCAAGATGGGAAATACGAAAATACAGTAGAGCTGATAGAGAGCCCAAGGTCAAACCAAGCATTAAAAATGGTATGGTGGAGATAAAAGCATAATTACGATGACATATATCCAAATAGACGAATTGTAGTGACAAAATTCCAAAGCACCAAAATTGTAATGACATATATAAAAAAACCCTAGAAATAAAAACGTAAGAATATATAAGCAAGTGATCGAGTACATCTTGATCTTACTTTAATAAAAAAGTTTTTTAAAAGAATTTTTTTCATAAGCTAATCATGTTTCTCACTAAGTGGTTAACACTGGTGCGAGTGAGGCTGAAGGAGGAGTCAGTAATAAAGTGCTTAGGTTTGCTCCGTGCAAGACTTCATCAGGTCCAGGTCAGGGTGGAAAAGAATCTGTCGCTAAAAAGGTCTCCCCGAAGCATTCTGGGGTGTTCTCTGATTCTGTTAGCTCTGTAGCTAAATAGGGTGATGGTCTTCTTGGTAGTGTTCGGTTTATATAGGGTTGTTGCTTTTGCTGTAATCGTTTGTAATAATTTGTCCCTAGTATTGGCTGTGTTGTCTGTGATTGCCTTTATGCTAAACTGTACTGGTAGAGGTTGTTGTGGCTTATTTTGTATGTGTGTTGTGTCTGTAAAGTCCGTATCCCGATGGATATTCTGGTTACCACTAGCTTTCAATCAAAGCTGGGATCCCATTCTTGGGTATCCTATAGAGGAGTCACCTCCGCACTGAGCTCAGTAGGAGCTAAAGTCTGGTGTATGGTTGTTTTCATTTCTAAACCCCTAAATTTAATTTTAAATGGTTAGTTTAGGATCTCTCGAAGATGCATGCTATTAGACCTATTAATGTATAGAGACTACTGTAGCTATAATATTTTTCTGTCTAGCTACAACGGTAACAAATGCTTAGCGCTATATATCAATTTTCTTGTAGCAAAAATAATCAAATACACAGTATATATGCACTATCCAGTACTGTACTTTTTATTGTAACACACTATCTAATACACATCATATTGTGAAGTATTGCTCCCTTCCTCCGTCCCCCACAAAGATTTAGAAGTAGATCATTGTGAATTACCCTCCTTTTGTTCCTAAATATATTATTTTTATTTATTCTTTAAAATCTGTTCCATGAGATTTGTTTGTTTAGTTTGTCTTCTATTATTAATGTGTGCGTAAATAATTGGTTTTAGTTAAAAAAGTACTACATTCGTTTCGGAATATAAGTTATTCTAATCTTATATAGATTTATCAATAGATGAATAAATTTAGATACATACATAAAACATATATATTTATTTATAGATAAATTTAGACAAGATTATAATGACTTAAATTCTGAAATAGAGAGAGTACCACTAATTTGTATAAAAACTAGAGCTAATAAGATTAATAAACAAAACCTGAGATATTTCTATGTACTAATAATCTGCCTAATAAATACTAAAAACAATTTCTTCGTATAAAGAATAGAAAAAGTACATTGCAATGCACAATACTGTTGGTGCATTAGGGCAGTACATTGCCATGAATGGGGGCAACCGGAATCTGGCTCCCCAAGCCACAAAGTTGAGCCACAGAAGATCAGTACGCCGCGTCCACGCCCCTTCACCAACCTTGCTCGATCCTCCGTGGCGCTCGTCCATAGACCATACTACTCCACACTCCACGCCATGTTTGGAAACAAAGTTTTTCAAAACCACAGTATTTCAAATACCGCAGTATGCAAATGCAATGACATAATCTCAGTTTTAAATACCACAATTTTAGAATACCACAGTATTCAATACATGGAGGTGTTTGGGAACAAAGTATTCAACCAAATCATAAACTGAAAAAGAAAACAAAAACAAATAGCAACTCCCAGCCAGGCCGTCCCCATATGCAGCGGCAGAGCCCCCTGTTGCTGCCGCTTTCGTCGGCATTGGTGTCCTGGGCGCCGGTGTCCTGGTCGTTGGCCTCCCAGGCGGGCGATGGGCAGCCGGGCTCCCAGGCGGGCGGCGGGATTGAGCAGGCGGCGCTCCTGCTCCTGGTCGTTGGCCTCCTGCGCGGGCGGTGTGGGGGCGGCGTTCCAGGCGGGCGGCGTTCCCAGGCGGGCGACGAGGTGTGCGGCTGGAGTTCCCAGGCGGGCGATGGGCAGCCGGGCTCCCAGGCGGGCGGCGGGATTGAGCAGGCGGCGCTCCTGTGCGGAAGGCGCGGGGAAGCTGGACCGCCGCGAGAAAAGAGCCCGAGCGCTGCCAGCTGTGCGCGCGCTTTGTTTGTGGAGAAAAACTGAGGTCGGGACCCAAGTTTACAAAACTTTGAAACAACTTCAGTATTGACAATACTTTGGTTTAGAATACAGAGATTTTACCTCTATTCCCAAACACCCTTCTGTAAAATATACTATGGTATTCTCAAATACCACAGTATTGCTCCAATACTTTAGAAAAACTGGGCTCCCAAACACCCCCTTAGTTGTTACCCATGGCTCCGCTCGGCATTGACCTGGCGCGCTTCTCGCTATTATTAATACCCCGCGAGCTGCAGCTCCATGGCCGCATAGCACCAGCTCCCGCAGCTTCATCCTACTCCGGCGAGTCCAATACTCCAATCGTCTTGTTCGTCCGCGCGAACACGACCGGAGGTCCGGACTAGCCTGATCTAAGAAGTAAGATCCGATGGCCGTGCTGGTGGCGAGGCAGGGGCGCGAGCTGCAGCGGTACACGAGCTCCGGCGGGCGCATCGTGGTTGGGTGCATCCCCTACCGGGCTCGCGGCGGCGGCGGCGGCGAGCTGGAGGTGCTGGTGATCAGCTCGCAGAAGGGTCACGGCATGATGTTCCCCAAGGGCGGGTGGGAGCTCGACGAGTCCATGGACGAGGCGGCCCGCCGCGAGGCCCTCGAGGAAGCCGGCGTCCGCGGCGACACCGAGCAGATGCTCGGGTGCTGGTACTACAAGAGCCGCCGCTACGAGAAGACCTACGAGGGCATCATGTTCCCTCTCCGCGTCACCGACGAGCTCCTCCAGTGGCCTGAGATGTCCTCCCGCAAGCGCACCTGGGTGAGTACAAACAACATTGCCATTCAAATCGCCATCCTTACGACAAAAAGAGACCAGCCATGAGCCGACGAACACGAAATCTAAATGTGCATGCGTTCGCGATTGGATTGCGCAGGCCACGGTGCAGCAGGTGATGGAAGGTTGCCAGCACGGCTGGATGCGGGAGGCGCTCGAGCGGCTCGTCTCCCGGCACGCCATGCTGCAGTCTGCCCTGTAACCATCCAGCCAAGCTACGAGCATGCACACGAGCGGCGGTGCACGCACGTCGCCGATCGACGTCTTCTCCCGGCGAAGCGGCAGGCCGGCCTCGCTATAGCTCGACCCTATATATCGAGCGTATATTTTGGCCGCCCTTACCGGAGAGGGAGACGACGATGTACGTGTGCCCCGTGCGCGCGCGGATCGGAGCAGCCGAGCAGACAACTCTTCCTTGAGATGCAGGATCGTCGTCGTCGTCGTCGCGGCAAATGACGGCGCGAATTTCAGCGATATGATGTCAAGATTCCGCAGCATGCAAATTAACATCGAATCAGCTGGACAAACCAATCAAGCAACAACTTTAACGCAGAAACAATTCGAGATTCTTTCTTCGGTGAAGTGCAAAAAGAAATTAAACCCGCTGTAATTAATAACATTTCCTGCTTGTTAGTCCAATTAATGAATCGGTGGTAAAGCTTTAATTTTCAACAAAAAAAAAATCAGTTGCTCGCCCAACTCACACCACAGCTAGCTCGTAAAGCTGATTCGAGCTGAGACAGCAACATGTGGTCACGCTCGATCTTCCCTATACCAGCATCAATGTCTGTGCCCCGGTTCATCTTGATGTCTACCCATGGCTGGACTGAAACGATTCCTTTACATCTCGATCTCTTGGGCATCACATGATTGGAACAAAACAGTTGTGCAAGATCATGACTACACGTAATAATATGAACCAAACTCTCATCTTAGCTCTTAAGCTATTTACAGTGGTGGATTTCATAATACTGTTTTCTAGAGTCCACATCAGCTTTGCAACTGAATGAAATATCTTTTCTCAGTGAAGAGTTTCATTTTACTATTACTTAAGCTAATCAGTGTAATTAAATGCAACTAGCTCTCATGAAATACCCTCTCTCTGATGAAACGATTTGGCTCTCAGCGGACGTTTCATTTCGTTTCATTCATCTTAGAAACGGGTTAGACCATGTCATGGTGATGACACTACTTCATTCTCTTCCCTCATTAATTAAATGTCATGTCAATAAAAAAATCTAATGTGTCATGATAACACTACTTCATTAATTAAATGTCATGTCAATAAAAAAATCTAGTCGTCAATTATCTCCTCTCTTTCTCATCTATGAACCCCAATTATGAATAGCCTACATCAACAAAACGCATCATTTACGACTAGGCATATCTTTTCTAGATGAGAAAGAGAGGAGATACACGTTTCTCACTTTGTGCGTGGAGTAAATGACAGTTACATAGGAGCCATAAAACATAGGGACCTCGCATCATATATACATGTATATATATCCTGTACAAAAACAAGTTGAATCCATTGTAATTGACGACCCATTAGCTTCGAGAAGGACACAAGACGGTCAAGAAAAATATGTAGCAATCTCCTCCGATATATCCTTGTCAGCTCCTGTGTATATCACCTCGATCTCACACCTCCTTTTGTGTCAATGTCTCTTTGTCCTCTCTTAATTTTCACAACCCTAAGCACCGACACTAACACCAATAATAGAGTGAGAGAGCTTAATTTTGTGGATTACCGAAACATTTACCTTTAATTTCTTCTATTTAGAATGGATCCTCTCAAAATTGACTAAACAGATTGTCTAGGAGAGGGGGGTAGCGGTATTGGCGGTGGTGGGTTCGAGGATCGATGGTTAAATGACGGATCTAGATATTTATGGGTCACTAAAGATATATTTTTAGCGACGAATCTAGATATTCACATATCACTAAAGGTGGGTCTTTAGTAACGATTATAAATACACTTGTCACTAAAAGTAAATTAGTGACGTATGTCTTTTATCCATCACTAAAGCTATGTCATTTGTGTGGTAGTGACTCTACCTATTTCTTATTATAACTCAAAATCCAATCATAACTAAATCGAACACATGCATATTCGACACAAATCTAACCGCCTGGTAGAGCTCTCTAGTCACTTGATTCTATGGTAAAAGTGATTTTCTGGTAGAATTGATTAAGTTATAATTGTCCTTTTTACCCCGTGGTGTGTGGAGGTGAGGAATGTTGGCAGGAGCGTGCGATGGGTAGAGATTTTGCCCAATGACAATGGTGGATATAATATTCTATGCAGTTGATGGACTAGTCTATAACATGGAGAGGGAAACCTACAGGGAAGCAGATTTTTTTCCCACTCCTCGTGTGCCATGTGTAAATGATAGGAACTGAAGCTCACCAGGAGTCTGACTGTTTAATAAGGGAGCTTCTAATCTCGTGAAGAATCTGGATTGGAAGTTCTACCGAAACAGCCCTTAGGATTGTCAAAATAGCTACTGGGCAATTTAGGATGTGAATATAAATAATTATCTATAGAAGTTATTATATATCTACATTGTAAATATTACATCGTATGAGCAAACGGTATATATACTCGCTTTACATATATATAATTTTTAAACAAATTATATCTACCCAATATTCTAAAAATCGGGATTAGACGGGCGCCTAGGCGGGATTAGGCGTTGGGCACCACCCTAGCGCCGCGCGCGGAGCCTCTAGGCGACGAGCTAGGCGTCCCAGGCGCCTAGGCGGTCAACCGCGGCTCTAGAAGACGCTTGGGCGGTGTGGCGTCGTGGCGTCATGGCTCCCGACAACCAGATCCGACGATCAGAGACACGTGCACGGTCAGATTCGACGACGAGCGATACGTGTATGGCCAGATCCAGCGACGAGCGGCACGTGTATGGTCAGATCCAGTGACAAGCGGCACACGCGCAGCCAGATCCAGCGACGGGAGGTGGGTGCGCGCGGCGGCAGCGAGAGGCATGCGCATCCGTCTCTGCCGGTGAAGAGGAGAGCGGTGCATCTGGAGGAGGAGAGTGGAACGCCTAGGGGAGGAGGAGAGGTGAGCAGCTCCTGAGCTGGAGGAGGAGGTGAGGGGAGGTGTGTCTGGAGGTGGAGGAGGAGAGAGGAGGGAAGCCAGCGCAAGAAGGATGAGGGGAGGGAGCATCTGAAATGGAAGAAAAAGGAGGAAACTCCCCTTGCGCTAGGCGCCGGGTTTCCGTCCGACTAGCGCCTGACGTCTTTTAGAATACTTTCTATGAGCACTAATATCTTCATGTAAATATGTAATAAAAAAATTATCTATTGTTAAATGGATACACGGTAATCCATTGATATCCTCTCTAGCACAACGAGCCCGTGCCAAAAACTGAATTTTCCTCGACGGCGACTGCACCAGCGCGCCGCCAGTGGCCGTCACTTCACTTCGCCCCATGGTAGGATCTGCAGATAAGAACGGCTGGGCGCCTGGGCCATGTAACCCCCGGTGTTTCTCCTCTCAAATGACTAAACAAACAGCCAATCAACTTATCAACCCATGCCTTCTCGCTCGAGCTCGACGTCGACGGCGACGGCGACGGCGACCCCCGCTGCGCTGCTCGATCGCCTGAGGTTAACAATGCGGAGAGTGAGTCGATTTGCGGGGGAAAATAGGCCGGATTTGTATGAGATATGGCTATCTTGTGGGCAGGTCGGCAGCGGAGTTGTTACAAAAACATTAATCTCAGATCGGATGAGATGAGTATATGATTGCATGAGATGGTTCATCAATCTGAGCACGGGCGCTCGCTGTCAAGGCGTTAGGTGCAGTGCTCCGCGAGATGAACTAACTAGTCACGAGTACGTCCGCTTACGCGAGCGAGCCGGAGGATAAAAAATAACGTGTCACCCTCCGTTTTGTTTGCTTGCACAATGCGGAATTTTGCTGGCCAAGATTCCATATTTTGCTTGTACAGACGGATGAACCAGACGAAGATCAATATTTGCTTCGTCACCGACGCTGTGACATCTCAACCCGGCTAAAAGTCTTATTTTGGTGGGCTTTTATCTCTCTTTTTTTTTCTGCGGATGGGGTATTTCTTACTTCGACCTGGTGATTGATTGCTGTTCGTCAGCTGAGGGTGCCGAGTTGGCGGCGAGCATTCCGTCCGGTAGCTGAAGGCAGAATCGTCGCCGGTCAGGCCCGAGCTAACGGACGAACGGGCTCGTTCAAGGCGAGGCAGCTCGACCCGACCTGATCAAGACCATTGCGTGGTCCGGTAGCCGTTCTGAGCACAAGTGGCAACTTGACACGTTCAAGTCGCGGAGTCGCAGCCGGTTTGGCGGCGGCTCGACCGAGACCGCGGCGCTTGGCCTTGGTCCGTGAGCTCGGAGTCGACGTACCAGGCGATCGGTTGGCCGGCAGGGACCCTTTTGATTTCCATGTTGGCCCGCATGCGAAGGAACTGGGCCTTACTATGAGAAGGTCTATGGATCAGCCAGCAGCAGACAGATAAAATATTCATAGGTATTATCAGTTTATATAGAAAAAGAGGTATCCTAATTTTCGGTGTTAATTTTAATATTTTTTATAACTGAAAAATATGATATCTCTTGTACTTTCGATCACTCATTTATATAACTAGCCAAGGAGGTGCCCTTCGGGCACCCTATCAACAAGAATTATCAACAAGTATGTAGTGTTAGAAAAGGCAAAAAAAGCAAAAAAGAGCTCTTTGGAATTGAAGGTACTGAAAAGAGTTGAACATAGCTTGTCAGGAAAAGAAAGATGCAATATCATTTAAACTACAGTTGTGTAGCTAGAGAACAACCACTTTATGGTAGAAGGTGAATTCATATTAAAGTTTACCACTTTGTAAAGTAACCTCCTTTGTATGTATTCCTATTCAAAACTCTTTCAGATCTTGCCTATTCTATTAGCCTTTTCTTACCCTAGGATCATTACAACCTTGTTGACTTGAGTTCTCCATCTGGATGCTGCATGATTTCAAGTTTTGAACATCACAAAATGAAGATGAAACAATAGGGCATCAAATACATGGAGATTCTCTTAAGTAGAAAATGACTATGAGCAAATGCCATAGCACATCGAGAACATGAGATTGAACATTTGATACACAGATGAGACTATCTTGATAGCATTCCTAAACCAAGATCAATCAGGAAAAGCTTCTTCTCATCAACTGATCCAGGCTGACCAAGTAAAAAGTTCTCTGGTTTTATATCACCATGTAAAAAACTGACAACAATAGGAGGCACAAGAAGTGTTAACAACAATGAATAGAAAAAAACAGTGAGAACTTCCATGAAGCTTAACATAACTTTTAGATACATGTGACTTCAGATTAACCTTTTAAGTGAAGCTTCTCAAGAATTCATACGGCCTCCACAACAATGCAAGCAACCATATGAGCAGACATCCTGTTTGTGACATTGTTACTTTCAGTAAAAATAAAATCAGGTGGCCAACAAAAAATGTAATAAGATACTTACGTCTGTCCCAGAGAATTCTCACATCCCAGAGGCTAGGACCGACTACCGAGCATGTACATTACCTGAAATTTTAGTGTACTGGTTCAATACTTCAATAAAAAGATTCATTTGAGTGCAGAGACATTTTTGTGTGCATCACTAAAGTTAAAACTCATAAGAATGTAGTATTCTCCTTAACGGCCCTTAGAGTGGACTGATGGTATGCCATAACAACTATTGAGATAGTTCACAAAAGGTTAAAAGGTCTCTACACACAACTTAAACGTCTGAAAAGATTGGGTGAAATTATTACTAATTAACCTGAAACTCATATGGTGGGCCATAGGTGCATCCTTTAGACCTTTACTGCTCTGGTGCTCAAATTTCAGTGCAACCTACAGGACATTCATCCAGAGGAGATATAAGTGACTCAACAAACTGAATTTCAATGTCCAACTGAGGCAGTTAGAATTGAAACCTCTTGTGCATCTGGACCGGTGCTAGAACTTGAACCAGATACTCTTCCACCAACATAGACCTGACCAAATCTGCCTTTACCCAACTTCCTATCACTATAATCACACCAGCTGACATCTCCAAAATTGGATTATCATTTCTGTAGTAATGCTCAGTTTGCCTCTCCTAGTGATATCTTTTAATGACACTTTATGTGGTAGAGTTTTATCACCAGTAATTAAATATAAGCTGCAACTTCCCTAAATGCACCTTCCCCTACCAGTGTCCCCCTCTTCATGCCTTCTCCATCAGTCGACACTGGAAGCCCTCTTAGGTTGTTTTCAGCCATAGGTTCCTCATCGATAGGCTTAAAAAACGTAATATTTTTATCCCCCGATTCATCTTGCATGAAATAAACCCCACATGAGCCTTCTGCTGACATAAATGGCAAGTATCCATTCTCAAGACCAGCTATGGTTGAGCCAATCATTCTCATCACTTCAGGCGATAGATTCGCCTTCCGATTAACAACAATTGGTTCAACAAGTGCAGGCACACTGGCTGGTCTAGCAGGGTTCACAGCATGACCTTCATTTTGAAGGTTCAATTTCTCATGTGGTGTCACAACTGTAACAATAGTGTCTTTCTCAACTTGTTGTGTCTGTAACTTTGTTGGCTTGCGGATGAACAAATGAATGACAACATCATCCTTATTATTAATATCAGCAATCAACCGGTGATCCTCAAGTTCCTGGTCATCATGTACAAGCTTGTGATCCTCTAGGTTGCCAAGGTCTTCATCTCCTTCCACTGCAAGCTTGCTCTTGAGATGCTTGACATTACGACTTTGGTCCACTTGGAACTGAAACTTCTTCCCAGTGGCAGTCTCAATATTAATCACACAAAGATCAGCCAACCAGATAACAAGGTGCAGAACATTTCCATCAGCAAGCCCATAATCCTTGACATGGTTGTTGTTCCGTGCCAACTCATGCCCATCAAGCACAATCCGCTTCTTGTTAACCACAAATCCCTTGAATCGTTTAATGCACAACTTGACAGATGCAATGGACTCAGTTCCCAACACACTCATCGGCATCAGAGGAGCACCAGGCATAGCAAGAAAGATAAGAATCGAATCCTGCAACTGTAACTCGGACAAACAATGGGGTGACATGCTGCCATCGAAGCAGATGGGAAGGAGGGCAAGCTCTTCCGGAACTGGCCCAAGGGTAATCACACCAGCTGACATCTTCACAGGTGGCGGTTCGATCCGAGGCTACGAGCGCCATGGCACGAAGGATAGCGGTGGCCACATCGATTGCCTTCTCCCTAGCGGTGGCGGTGTCGGTGGTCGGGGGTTGGGAGCGGTGGTAGTGGATCTCTTGCTGGTGGTGGCGGTGTCGGTGGTCGGTGGTTAGTGGCGCTAGCGCCGGCTGGGGAGACCACTGGCAGTGGAGGGGGAGAAGAAGAAGAAGCAGTCGGAGGGGTCACCGATGGCTCGGGCACGGGCGAGAAGCAGCAGGCAGAGGGGTCACCGGCGGCTCGGGCGTAGGCGTGGGCGCGCGGCGGGTAGGGTTAGGCATGGGGGATGGGGGACGAGGGACGAATACAACCGAATGGGACGCAGGGGCTCAGGACCTTGGCGGTCGGCTGTTTTTCTAAAAACCCCTTTCATTTTCCAATTTTAGAGCGCACTACAATTTTATGAATTTCCTCTCCTTCATGTATAAAATATCAAGAAACGGAGGCTCATACGTAAAAAACTGAACTCACAAGAGAGTACAGTGCTGGGCCTTTCCGCAGTTAGTGATAAACAGGAGGGTTTTTTCACAAAAGCGTAGGCCCATCCGTGAGCGACGTGGCGAGCACTGAGGCGTCCACGCCAGCCAAAAAGCGCTGGAGGCCTATGAAATTACAAAAAAAACGAAGGGTTTTTTTGCAAATCGATGACGTGGCTGCATAAGGGGAGAGCAAACGGGAGAGGCTTTAAAGTATTAAGATTATCTGTTTGAAAAAAAAGACTATACTTATAGTCATGTGGGTAATTGATAATCGACGTGTCGTTGGTACATAAGGGTAGACCTACAGTAGAGTATGGGGTACAGATGTACCCTAATTTATTAGAAAAAAATAACTATGTACATGATTTATATATATTATTGAGCCTAATTTCATTTATTAGTCCAATAGCAATCCATTATTAGATTTTTTTAACTTATCTCTTCCACTCAGCGCCTCAGTTCTCAGCCTTCGGGCACCACCACGAAGCTCCGGCACACCAGCGCGCCTCAAGCCCTACCGTCCGGGCGTCCCGCCGCCCGTCACCCCTACCTTCCGCCCTCCTTGGCCCTCTGCTAGACCACCACAGCACAGCGTTGCAATCGCCACTCACCTGGCCCCTTCGAGCTTCCCCCTGCCATGGCGCACGCCGGCGTCGGGAGTCCGCCATCCGGCACTCCGACGACGCCGTCGGGAGCTAGCACGACAACACCGCTAGGTCATTGTGCATATATTACCGCGAAGATGCAATTTTGGTAGAAACCGCGAAGACGCAATTTTTACTCATTTTCAGACCAACAAATCACCTTGGTCGTTGTGTATATATTACCGCATGGTTAGGTATTTTTCGAACAAGACTTTGCAAGATTTGTAGAAATCAGTTCAATTTTAGTAGAAACTGGCGAGTGAGGCAAATGAATTAAACTCCATTGCAAACGATGCGAATGCACTGTACTTGGTCTTGCATTCTTGCTATACAAGACTTTAAAAAATTGAAAATTTTATAATTTGGGGATTTATAATATTAGAAATTATGATTTCAAAAAGAAATCTAATATTAGAAATTGGGATTTCAAAAAAATCTAGTATTTCAAAATATTTTGGGATTTTAAAAGAGAGGGCAATTTTTTTAGAGAGTTAAAAATAAAGAGAATGTCAGAGATGCTCCGATGATGTGCCACAGTATTGACGTCGGTAGCCACTGCCACGGATACAAACACTTTCTCTATCATGATATCGGTGTTGGTTAGTATCCTAGTGTCATTGTGGTAGCTATCATGGATTAATTAGGTTTAATAGATTTATCTCGTGAATTAGCCTAAGAGTTATGTAATTATTTTTATAATTAACTCACATTTAATCCTTCTAATTAGTATCCGAACATCTGATGTAATAGGGGCTAAACTTTAGCCTAGGACCAAACAACCCCTTAATTGTTATAGTAAGTTCTTGTCGGATTTTAGGTGTTTTGGCTTAAGATATAGTAATAGTCAAGTATGATAGTAGCAAATATAAATATAAATAGTACTTTTTATACCTATGTTTGTTTATTCGATGAGTATAACTTTATACTTATTTTATGTCTATGGATAGTGTCAAGGTTTTAAGAATAATTACTCACGGATAAATAGATTCATGCACCTACGCAAAATAAACAGCCATGTTTGCCTCACAACCGGTGCACCAATCCAATTCACCATGAGAACCGATACCATCTCCGTTTTTACCGCGCAAAGAGTAAGACTCTGAGAACACAGTTTTTAGAAACTACAGTATTTAAAAAACTACAATATAGTATGTTCATGACAATACCACAGTTTATAATACCACAGTTTTGGAAAAAATGTTTCGTACCAAAGTTTTCAATAGTGTAGATTGAGTACAGTATTTATAATACTACAGTTTACTTTACATAGATTTCGGATGGAGTTGGTAAACTCCTTGGAATTCGGGTTCGAAGAGGAACCCGAGGAAGGTGAGCATCATACGGAGCTCCCGGACGAAGCCCTCGTAATGGCGGCAGTAGCTGTGCACTTGGTATACCGGCATCTACAAAACAGCAAGTTGAATAAAAGTGAGGACAGGAACAAAGTTTATAAAGTAGATTTTCGAGAAATAATTTTCTGGGGCTATTGGCTAGGCGGGTCTGTTTGGCTTCCTACAGTCGAGTCGGCTCTGATACCATCTTGTAGCGCCCTGATTTAATCTGTATTCACTCCATTCAAAAATCTTCTATCTATTATTTTGCATCAAAACTAAAGATACATTAAATAGTATTTATATTGCATTAAATTTCTCATATATTCATCTTAATTTATTAAATATTACTACTATTGCATACATGAAACCACTTGGTTAGTGCCATAAACGATGCTCATTTAGGGGGTTGTTGGCGTAAAAGATTACGCTAACAGGTTTTTAAAGATTAGAAACTAACAAACGAAGTGTTTGTGAAGAAAACTATTCCAAGCCTCCGAAAGGATAATAACTTAGAATAGTTCGAAAGTGTGTATTGAATAACTTGTATTCGGTCCCTATTACAGGGTAAACGGGGGGTATTTATAGGCCCAAACATTAAGGAAAAGATCTTTTTACCCCTCTATTACAACCGACATAGTGGAAACTATTCGGTACCTTTAATAGGGCTAAAATGGTAAAAGACTAATCTAAAGAAAAAAAGATAAGTCTTCTATTTTAGCTGGCAAAGAAGCTCTCGGAAGAATCCACGTTCGAAGATATACTCCGAACCAGAGTCCGTCTTCATACTTCGAACTACCTTCAACGTACATCTGAGAATATACGTCGGAATCCTTTGACTTGATTTCTTGTCTTTGTCTTGTTACTGCGATAATCCTGAAGATGGAATATTTTCCCCCAACAGTAGCCCCTCGAATACGCTTCTCCGTTAAATCTGTGATGTTAGGGAAGCAGTATACGCAAGAAAACATATCCATGTGCAGGGATTAACAGACTTAATACACCTTCGAAATGTATGGAGATGCGAACTTGAAATTATTTTCTAAGTGAATTGCATTCGAAGTATTTTAGAATTAACTCGAGAAATCCGAAAGTCTTTTTAGACTTGGAAAAAATAGCCGTTGGCTTTTTCCTTCTGACGGAAGTTACGCAATGCGTTGATTTCGGAACAAAGTAACGGTCAGGAATGCAAAATGGCATAAGCAAACGGTAAAAAATTGGGGTCTGGGCTATAAATAGAGGGCCCAGACCTTTCTTGAGTACCTTTCCATTGCTTTCGTGCAAACAGACCAACTCTCGAGCCCTAGTCTCCTCTTTTCCTTCAAAACAATCCACGAGATCTAATGGCGAAAACCAGCTTCAAGGGTCCTGGAGCGACTTCAGCCTTGGCCCGGCAGCAAGCGGCAGCGGCGGCAGCGGCTGCATCATCGGCGACGGCAACTCCAAATCCTCTAGTGGCGGTAATGGCGCCGGTGGGTGGATGTAGCGCCCCGATTTAACAAATCGAGACATTATTAAATTTCATAAGAAAAACAATAATACAAGAGGTTCATCATGCGACAGCGTACATACGACAGTATTCATGGTACGCAGACCATATTTATTACATCAAAGTTTTGGTAAAAACAGTAATAAAGATAATTAAAATTCTGCATGACGAACGTCTTCTTCAGGATCGTTCTTCTCGACTGGGTCGCTACTCCAGACCGTCTTCGTAGTAGGCATCCTCTGAGGTGTTCAACGGATATGAGTACAAAAAGTACTCAACAAGCCACCGCAAATGCAAGTAATAATGCAGGATAATAAACAAGGATGGGTAATGGCTAAAAGTGCGGAAAATTACATTTTCAGTTATTGCATTTAGTGTAATCAATTTTATCATGCGGAAACATAAACATGAACATCGATAACATCATCTAACTCGAGGGGTACAGTCAGCCCCACCTCGCTCAACAGTCCTTACATGTCAATCCATCATGCACATACATATTCAAAGTAATCTAACTGTGGGATGTCACGCAACCCGCCCTTGACCGTGGGCTCGGCTTTTCGAAAAGATTTAAGACTCTGATCAGAGATGTACTACTGTACCCACAAGGCACGCACTCATCCCAAACGAGATGACCCATACCACGGGAACTCGTGCCAAAACCTCGGCATGAAATGTTCCAAGCGATAACCACCCGCTCTAGGTTTCGCCGGCGCGCCGGGCCGCATCCCGGCTAACGTCGCACCCCCTTTTGCGCCACATTGGTACAAGTCACCCGCAGGTGCAACTTGACCCATCTCCAAATGGTGGCCTCGGTTTGGAACAACCCATACCTTAGTTAGGACTTACCCACTAGACTTGTGGTTAGTACGTAAGTGTATTGCAACGGATCCCTCAGACCGGTCCTTATAGTACCTCGGGTGCTACCGACCAATGCCCTAGCTTGCACCCGGAACCCACCATGCATTCACTCACAACCACAACTCCAACACCGACAGAATTCCATAGATAAGAAACAATGGGATCATATAGTAGAACCATGTACTACGACTCATTTTTATCCTATAGCGATCGTGTCGATACATTGGACACTAGCTAATAACATTTATCATATGGTGACAAGGAGTTTAGGCTAGAGAGCATGGCTTGGGTTGCACATCAAGGTCGGGGGATCCTAAATAAATATATTGTAAGGGTTCATTTGACTAATGCATATATAACCTATGTGTTTTAGCGATAGTTTAATCAAACATGGGTTCAATATGCTCAAAAGATTGGTTTGGTGACTTGCCTTGATCAGCGAAGGGAGAGGGAGGAACTTCCGGGTAATATTCCGGCTCCTCGGTGACGTCGTAGTCTTTTCAATATAATGAAGTAAAATAAAAAGAACACAACATTCAATCAAACAATATAACATTACATGATAAGCACATAAGTTAAAGTTGGTTTGATTAAAAATAAGATAAATTCAATTGTTAAGGTTCTGTGATTTATTTCATAAATAAATTTTTAAAGGAATTAAAAAGTTATCCTTTTTAGAAAAGGGGTGTTTAAATGTGATTATTGTCATATTAAGTTCTCAAATAAATTTGAAATGAAAAGTTCATGTTAATTTATTGGTTTTCAGTACATGGACAGAAAGGAAATAAATATAATTTTTTCTGAAGTTTAAATATTTGAATTTATATTTTAACCCTAAAGGCATTTGAATATCCATTTGAATAAACATGAAATGTCCAAAGTAAACCTACTGTTTTTATTGAATAGTCATGTAGAGAATAATATTATGAATTTTCTGAAATTGGAATGGCAATTTTTAGAGTTCAAATGCGCCAGATATGAATTTTACAAGTTTTAAATCTTTTCTGGAATTTATTTTCAAAATTAAACCCTCTCGGGTCCACGGTGAGCCAGACTCACGGTGAACCCGCGCACTGTGCGCGTGCGCCAGATCGATCCGGACCGTCGGATCCAGATCCAACGTGCGTAGGCGAGGCGGGGCGCTTAAGTGAAAATGGACGGCCAGGATTAAAACACGCGAAAGTGTAGGACCGAAAGTAGCGACCAGAGGGGGGGTGAATGGGCGCCTTAAAAATTCTTTCGAATCAATGGCCTGTTCCCAATACCCAACGCACCTCAAAAGACTACGCAGCAGAAAATAAACAGAAGGCCTAAGTCTAAGGGTATCTAACCTAGAAGCAACTGATGATAAACAGAGAACTATTAAAGTAGTGCAACTAGGCAGATGAACACGGTGTAACAGGCCTAAACTTCCCAATGAAATGATCTAAGTATATGTAAGGTGAAATGAGAAGTTACTGTCCAAATTTGTCTCCTGTTCTGAACTTGGCGAAGCCTGCTTCGCCCGTCGAGGTCTGCTTCGGAGATGGTGACGAAGCCTGCTTCGGAGGTCAGTTGCGAGGCTTGTCCGAGATGCCAAAGGTGTTTCGGTCTAACCTAGTTCGAAGGAGCAGGGAGCGAAGTATGCTTCGGAGCGAAGTGATAGAGTCGGAGCCTGCTTCGAAGTGTGCACTTCGAAGACAAAACTTCGAACACAGCTTCGAACCGAATGCTTCGAAGCAAAACCTTCGAACAGACAGCTTCGAACACAACACACAAACGGACAACCTTCGAACAAAGAAGCGAAGCCTGTCACACGACAGAAAACCAAGTCCGAAGCCTATACTCTACCTCTGAAAAGAGCAAGCTTCGAAAAGAGAAGCGAAGGGTGACACGCCACACAAAAGTCAGTGCGAGGCCTATCGGAACTACAAGCTTCGAACCCAACTTCGAAAACTATCGAGGTTTGGACTTCGAACAGCTAGAGCCGAACCCCCTTTGCACTGTCGTTCGAAGTATGCGATGCTGTCCATTCAGAAATACTTCAAAGCTTAGCAACACAGGACGCAAACCGAAAATCGAAGATCGAACGAAGCCTTCGAAGGTGTTAGATCGAAGCCTGCCTCACGGAGCTGAGGGGCTTCGAACAGAGAAGGGCTTCGCCAGAAACACAGCTAGAAAAGGTGATAGAGCTTGTCAGCTTCGATCAAAAAGCTGTGCAGTAGAAGGTAAAAAGCTGGCAGCGAGTACTGTTGCTACAAAGTAGTAGTACTACTTGCAACAGCAAGAACTAGTACTACTTCTCATGAAGAACACACGCAACAGAGAAGCTTCTGTTCCAAATAAATTGACCGCAAGCACAGAGAATGAAATGCAGTGCACATAAATGCTTCGCACAAACAAAAACAGCCAGATTAAAATCTCCCAGACACCAAAGAATCACTTAAAACCTCAGGAAGAACAAGGCTTGTTGCCTGGCGGCGCACGCATGAACAGGAGAGGAGAGAGACAAAGCAAGAGACATAAAATGACCCAAAGGAATAGAATTGATTTCAGCCAAAAGGGTAGTCCAAACCCTAGGGATTGGGGTCCTATTTATAGGCTGCCCAACACTAGGAAAATTGTACCAGCCCCTTAGAGTTTTTACAGACTCAAGAATAAAGGAAAAGACTCTACTGCCCTTAGGTATTTTTACAGACACGACTGACTGACTGTGGGCCTAGAGTTACAGATGACTTATCCGGAAGCTTAGCTTTCGTAGTGACTACGGCTTCTCTTCTGGACAGTCGGATACAGAATCAACGGTTGTCAGTTTTGCGCCGAAACTGACAAAGCGTCCACCGGCTTTGCACCAGGTACCCGGATTGGGCCGGCCCGACTCCGCAGCTCTCTCAGTCCGGCAATCGCTCACCGCCCGTGTACCTGAGTCAGTCCTGGTCAACAGCCCAGTGGGTCTTCTACTGCTTCTGGCCCATGTACCCGGATTGGGCCAGCCCGACTTCGCAGCCTCCTCTGCCCGACAATCGCTTGCTGCCCGTGTACCTGAGTCACACGCGGCCCATCAAACAGCAGATCTCTTCTTCTTCTGTCCTCTTTGACTATCGTTGACAATGACTCATCACTTCTAGAGCCATGAGGCCCACGCTATTCAGCATGGCTCCTCAATCTCCCCCTTGATGAGTGCATTGTCAACACTCCTCTTCTTCAGCTCTTCAGCACCTGCGAACAAATGTGGAAACATGAAAACAAAACACAAGAAAACAAAGAAGAAGAAAAATAAGGTAAAAAATTTAACCCTAATGATCAAAAGCCGAACAAAAGCAAGAAGCGGTCATTATGGTTAACCAAAACGTAAAAGCTCAAAATGAGTGCGATTTCAGAATAACAAGGATATCAACAGAGTAAAAACTCCCCCTTAAACTCTGATCCCAAATTTTCTCCCCCTTGTTGACAAGTGAACTCATCAAGCACTCAATAGAGACACAGACTCCCCTTGAAATGCAACTCCCCCTTAAAATATGCAGTGAATTCAACTGGAGTGCATAAGGAGTGTAGAAAGTATGCTTCTCAAATATGATTGACTGCAATTACAGCATCTAACAAGTATAGCAAAAGAGATATTGTCTAAGACACATGGCATGATCAGTGCAACAGATGATATCTAAAGAAAGTCATTAGCACGCATTTTTCAGTTTTTGCAAACAAAAAGCATCACCACATTTTCCAGTAAACAAGCAAGGTAAAGCATGAGAAGATGATGCTGAATAGAAAAGACCAAGATCGGGCGCATAAGTAAGATACCTGAATATGCGCTTGACAGCTTGCCGATGAGACGCGCGTGGTGAAGACTGGAAACGCGCGCAAAGTCCCACGGCGAACTGTATGTCCGGTCTTGTTGCCGTCAAGTACAACAGCGAACCGATCATCCCTCGAAACTCCCTTTCATTGACCTTGACGCCGCTCTCATCCTTGTCCAGACCCCCAGAAGTGCCCATTGGGGTCATCTGCGGCTTCAATTCACCACCAAAGTCAAATTTCTTTAACATATCACGAGTGTACTTACCTTGGTGGATGAAGGTGCCGTCCTTGGTCTGCTTGATCTGGAGCCCTAAGAAGTACTTGAGCTCACCCATGAGGCTCATCTCAAACTCACTGTGCATCTGCTCAGAAAACTTGGACACAAGATCATTAGTAGTACCTCCAAAAATAATATCGTCCACGTAAATCTGAGCAACTAAAAAATGTGAAGCATCTCTGAGCAAGAAAAGAGTTTTGTCCACAGAACCCATCACAAAGCCCTTCCCCAACAAAAATTGCTTCAACCGGTCATACCAAGCCCTGGGGGCTTGCTTCAACCCGTATAAAGCTTTGTGCAACTTAAAAACATGTCGAGGAAACTTAGGGTTCTCAAAACCGGGGGGTTGCCTAACATAAACCTCCTCTTCTATGTACCCGTTCAGAAAAGCACTCTTAACATCCATTTGAAAAAGCTTAAAACCCTTCGAAACGGCAAAAGCTAGAAGAATACGAATGGACTCAAGACGGGCAACAGGAGCGAAGGTTTCTTCAAAGTCAATACCTTCCTTCTGGCAATAACCGTGGGCAACTAGTCGAGCCTTGTTGCGCACCACAACCCCATCTTAACCTTGTTTGTTCTTGAATACCCACTTGGTGCCTATGGGGTTGCATCCTGGTGGCGGCTCAACTAATGTCCAAACCCGATTACGGACAAAATTCTCAAGCTCTTCTTGCATAGCATTAATCCAATTAGAATCAGAAAGAGCATGAGAAACATCTCTGGGCTCAAAAGATGCAACAAACGCAGATTCAGCAAACACAGCAAGAGAGGCAGAAGAACGCAAAGTTCTCTCAGTCAGATCACCTATGATGAGCTCTGAGGGATGGTCACGCTGAACTGCTCGGGTTCCCTGGTGATCTGAAGTCACCTCACCAGAGTCAGCAGCTGGCACCTCTAGACTCGACTGAGGGGGCTCGATCGTAGTGGAAGAAGTGATCAGAGGTCCGCCCTCATCCTCAGTCGAAGTCTCAGAAGGTGTGGGCTCTGCGGGGGATGCAGAAGGCCCACCCTCATCAGCAGCTGGAGTATCCTCATCTTCCTCGAAGATGGACTCTCCGAGCTCATCATCACCAGAAAGCTCAAAAGAAGGAGTCAAAGAAGGCAAGGACTCATCAAATGAAACCTCACAAGTCTCGACAAGCAGCTGGGATTCGAGGTTCCAAACACGGAAGCCTCGAGAATGCAATGCATAACCAAGAAAAACACCATCCCAGCAACGAGACTCAAACTTGTCCAAATGCCCTCCCTTCTTGAGCACAAAGCACTTGCAGCCAAATGCTCGCAAGTGGCTCACCTTGGGCTGTCTGCCAAACCGCAACTCGTACGAGGTCTTACCTAGGTAAGCTCTGAGAAAAATGCGGTTGGCCAGATAGCAAGCCGTGTTCATGGCTTCAGCCCCAAAACGCCTAGGAGTCCTGTGCTCATCGAGCATCGTCCTGGCCATCTCGACTAGCGTGCGGTTCTTTCGTTCCACAATGCCGTTCTGTGGGGGAGTGTAAGGAGAAGAAAACTGATGGTCCAGACCCCGATCACTACAGAAGCTGACGAACTGAGAGTTCTTGAACTCAGAGCCATTGTCGGAGCGAATTGCTCGCATCCGACCATTGTTCTCATTCTTCAGCTTCAAAATCAGGTCATGAACAAATTGAAAAGTTTCATCCTTAGACTCCAAAAAGAAAACCCACGAGAATCGAGAAAAGTCGTCAACAATCACAAGTGCATACCATTTCCCACCGACTGAACGTACCCGAGCAGGACCTACAGTGTCCAAATGTAAAAGCTCGCCCGGATACGAAGTCATCACCTGAATCACAGGTGAGTGAGAAGTGGCAACCATTTTCCCATGACGACAGTGATGACAAACTAGATCCTTCTCCATCTTAAGCTTGGGCAATCCTCGGATGAGGTCCATAGAGCTTAACCTGACTAGCAGATCAAAACTCAAGTGACCTAACCTCCTATGCCACTTCCAGAGCTCAGAAGAAGATCCAGCAATCAAACAGCGAGAAGGGCCAAAAGAACTAGAGAAGTCAATTCGAAAAACTTTACCGAAAGGTAAAATCTGACAAATCAAAGACCCTCTAGAATCAACCACAGAAGAGTTGCCCTTCTGAAAACGCACTTCCAAACCATCCTCAAGAAGTTGCGAAACCGAAATCAAATTGAAGTTCAAATTCTTAACCAAAGCAACATTCTTCAAAGAGAAATGATCTGAAATGCGAATTGAGCCTATGCCACTCACTTTCCCTTGACCGCTGTTCCCGAACGTGATGTATTCTTTGGAGCTCGGGGGAGTGAGACTGGAGAACCATCTGCGATGTCCCGTCACGTGGCGAGAGCATCCTGAGTCCATGATCCAAACATCCTCCAGTCCCCGGTCCTGCACAATCAGTGGCTGTAAGTGGGAGCAAATGGTCCGGCACCAGGTTTAGCAAAGGAGCTAAACCAGTGTCGAGCCATCTGCTCAAAAGATGGAAAGTGAAAACCATCAAAAGAGTTTGGACCAAAACGCGGCTCAAAGCGTGGTCCTCGATTCTGCCTAACCCTGCGGCCACGAGGTCCAGAACCGTAGCCAACACGGTCTGGAACTCTGCTGGAATGGACACCACCAACTGGAGCACGGGCAAGAAAGTCGTCTCCTCTACCACCACCTACACGACGCGGCCTGGCCTCCAGCCTCTCCCCGCGCCGAGGAACACGCAGTCTACCACCCTGCTGGTAGAACTGCTCCTGATCACTACGAGCCCTCTCTGCTCTCTCAACCCGCTTCCTCCTGAAGCAGAATTCCGCAAGATGCCCGTCTCTCTGACAGTACTCACAATGATAGGTGGGCTTCTTGGGATGTGGTTTAGGCTTGGGATGTTTGGGCTTGGTAGTGTTTGGTGTGGTCTTCTTGGGTTGAGAGGGTCCAAGAAGAGAGTCTAGAGAAGAGTGGAGGTGTTTGGGCTTAGGAACCCAGATAGGTTTCTTGGGTGGAGCTTTAGGTGGTTCATGGATCACTCCATCCTTGGGCTGACAAGCCTGGGAAGACTCAGTGGAGTGAGTCTTGGGATACCTCTGCTCTGGAGTCATTTTACTCCACTCCACTGCCCGGCAAATGGCACTCTCAAAGTCAGCCTTGGTGTAGGTGTAACCTACCCCAAACCCATCCCGCCTCTTGAACTGCTGGATCATCATGCCAAGCTGTGGCTCTCTGGCACTGATCCAACTCAGGATAGAACGGAGGTAAAAGTTCTCATTCTGAGAGTCTGCTAGCTCCTCTCTCGAGGAAGCTAGAACCTCCACCTGAGACAAGCAGGTCTCACACTCACTCTCTACTTGGACAGACTTTTCGGCTTTTAGCTTAATCAACTCCATTCTAAGAGACAGGCAGTTCTCACAGACAGTGGGTGGAACTGACAGTGTCTCAAGCTCTAGCCTAGTCTGGGCAAGCTCAGCTCTCAACCTCTCCAAATCACCCAAATGCTCATCGCCCTTGGATTTCAGCTCAGCTAAGGCAGCTAGATGAGTTGGGCAATGAACACAGGGTGTGACGACAGTGACTTGAGCATCTTTCAGCTCCAGCTGAGCGCTTTCAAGCTCAGTGGCCAAAACATCCCTCTCATCAACCCTTTCTGTGTACCTAGACTTCAGAGTCGATAGGTCACACAGAAGCACCTCACACTTCGGGCACTTACTGCTATCACCCAAGCAAGGGGAAGAAGATAGACTCTCAATTCTGCTGTTAGCCACAGCAAGCTCACTCTCTAACTCATCTATCCTCTTCTTAGCCCCCCTAAGCAGTTTTCCTGATATTTCAACTCCTGACGATTGCTCTCAAGTAAATCAACGATTTCGCGCTCGTAAGATGATACCTTGTTGTCGTCGTCGTCAGAGTCGTCGGAGGAGCTCTTTTCTTCCCTATCCCCAAGAGCCATTGAACAGAAGCTCTTGCGGGATCTTCGGCGCTGGTGAGAGCGGCTCTTCGGCTTGTCTCCGAAGGCCATGAAGCAGAGGCCCGCCGGATCGTCCTTGTCCTTCCCCTTTCTGATGACGATCTCCTCATCGCTTGAGCTCGATGAAGAGGAAGAAGATGTGGACTGCTTGGAGTAGCTCTTCTCCATCTCGGCGAAGAAGGCCTTGTCGCGCTTCTTGTTCTCTCGCCGGTAGTCCTTCAGGACCTTCTTGAAGAAACGGGTCTTCGGCTTGCCCTTGTTGAAGGATGAGCTCTCGTGCTTGCCGGAGTCATGGAAGCTGCCACCGGTGCCCTTCTTGTATCCATTGCGCTTGGGGCAGTCGGCGATGAAGTGTCCTGGATCACCACACTCAAAGCATTCGGATTTTGTGCCGTGTCTTTTGAACATTCTCTTATCATAGACACGACGCACCCGGTTGTTAAAAAGACACAAATCATCATCTCCCAATAACTCTAGCTGGTCCTCAGTGATAGACATCAAAGAGAACCCAGCACAACTCACAGAAGAGGGATCAACAGAAGGTGTAGCAAGGGCCAGGGATTTTGATCCAGAACCAGTGAGATTTGATCTCAACTGGATATCTACCTCAGTGGCCTTCAGCTTGCTAAATAACTCAGAAATGGTCAAGGTATCGTAAGAAGTGCTCTCAACGATAGAGGATACCTTGATCTCCCAGATCTTTGGGTCCAAGGTATGGAGAACCTTGAGCGCCTGCTCGTGATCTGAGACTAACTGAGCACCCTCAGCCTTGTTGTCCCGAAGCTTGTTTATGATCGACTGAAAACGACCAAACAAAGCCTCAACAGATTCACCCGGCTTCTGTGTGAATTTTTCATATTCACGCCGGTAGGTCTGATAGAGCCGAGCCTTGACCTGTGCTGTTCCCTCACGGTGTGCCTTGAGGGTAGCCCATATCTCTCTCGCAGTGGAGAGATGACTTACACGCTCAAACTCAGTGGGACCTAAACCAGAAAATAGAATGTTCACAGCCTTACTGTTGCTCAGATGCTGAGCAATGATACCAGCAGTACCCTGCTCAGTAACTGGCAATATGACAAATGTGGTGTGAACGCAAATATCCCAAATGTCCGAACCCTGGCTCATAAGATAGGCTCGCATGCGAGTCTTCCAATAGTTATAGCCATAGGCTTCCAAGGACGGGACCTTGCCAGGAGACGTCATGGTCACTACCGGGGTTTAGAACCGGTTAAGGTATGGAAAAACCCTAACCAAGCTCTGATACCACTTGTAGGACCGAAAGTAGCGACCAGAGGGGGGGTGAATGGGCGCCTTAAAAATTCTTTCGAATCAATGGCCTGTTCCCAATACCCAACGCACCTCAAAATACTACGCAGCAGAAAATAAACAGAAGGCCTAAGTCTAAGGGTATCTAACCTAGAAGCAACTGATGATAAACAGAGAACTATTAAAGTAGTGCAACTAGGCAGATGAACACGGTGTAACAGGCCTAAACTTCCCAATGAAATGATCTAAGTATATGTAAGGTGAAATGAGAAGTTACTGTCCAAATTTGTCTCCTGTTCTGAACTTGGCGAAGCCTGCTTCGCCCGTCGAGGTCTGCTTCGGAGATGGTGACGAAGCCTGCTTCGGAGGTCAGTTGCGAGGCTTGTCCGAGATGCCAAAGGTGTTTCGGTCTAACCTAGTTCGAAGGAGCAGGGAGCGAAGTATGCTTCGGAGCGAAGTGATAGAGTCGGAGCCTGCTTCGAAGTGTGCACTTCGAAGACAAAACTTCGAACACAGCTTCGAACTGAATGCTTCGAAGCAAAACCTTCGAACAGACAGCTTCGAACACAACACACAAACGGACAACCTTCGAACAAAGAAGCGAAGCCTGTCACACGACAGAAAACCAAGTCTGAAGCCTATACTCTACCTCTGAAAAGAGCAAGCTTCGAAAAGAGAAGCGAAGGGTGACACGCCACACAAAAGTCAGTGCGAGGCCTATCGGAACTACAAGCTTCGAACCCAACTTCGAAAACTATCGAGGTTTGGACTTCGAACAGCTAGAGCCGAACCCCCTTTGCACTGTCGTTCGAAGTATGCGATGCTGTCCATTCAGAAATACTTCAAAGCTTAGCAACACAGGACGCAAACCGAAAATCGAAGATCGAACGAAGCCTTCGAAGGTGTTAGATCGAAGCCTGCCTCACGGAGCTGAGGGGCTTCGAACAGAGAAGGGCTTCGCCAGAAACACAGCTAGAAAAGGTGATAGAGCTTGTCAGCTTCGATCAAAAAGCTGTGCAGTAGAAGGTAAAAAGCTGGCAGCGAGTACTGTTGCTACAAAGTAGTAGTACTACTTGCAACAGCAAGAACTAGTACTACTTCTCATGAAGAACACACGCAACAGAGAAGCTTCTGTTCCAAATAAATTGACCGCAAGCACAGAGAATGAAATGCAGTGCACATAAATGCTTCGCACAAACAAAAACAGCCAGATTAAAATCTCCCAGACACCAAAGAATCACTTAAAACCTCAAGAAGAACAAGGCTTGTTGCCTGACGGCGCACGCATGAACAGGAGAGGAGAGAGACAAAGCAATAGACATAAAATGACCCAAAGGAATAGAATTGATTTCAGCCAAAAGGGTAGTCCAAACCCTAGGGATTGGGGTCCTATTTATAGGCTGCCCAACACTAGGAAAATTCTACCAGCCCCTTAGAGTTTTTACAGACTCAAGAATAAAGGAAAAGACTCTACTGCCCTTAGGTATTTTTACAGACACGACTGACTGACTGTGGGCCTAGAGTTACAGATGACTTATCCGGAAGCTTAGCTTTCGTAGTGACTACGGCTTCTCTTCTGGACAGTCGGATACAGAATCAACAGTTGTCAGTTTTGCGCCGAAACTGACAAAGCCTCCACCGGCTTTGCACCAGGTACCCGGATTGGGCCGGCCCGACTCCGCAACTCTCTCAGCCCGGCAATCGCTCACCGCCCGTGTACCTGAGTCAGTCCTGGTCAACAGCCCAGTGGGTCTTCTAATGCTTCTGGCCCATGTACCCGGATTGGGCCAGCCCGACTTCGCAGCCTCCTCTGCCCGACAGTCGCTTGCTGCCCGTGTACCTAAGTCACACGCGGCCCATCAAACAGCAGATCTCTTCTTCTTCTGTCCTCTTTGACTATCGTTGACAATGACTCATCACTTATGGAGCCATGAGGCCCAGGCTATTCAGCATGGCTCCTCAGAAAGGGTACTACGTGGACGCACGAGATCGATCGCGGGTTTTAAATGGAAATGAACGCGCGAGATTAAAACGTAACGCTTTGACCAGATCTGACGGTGCGGATTAGATCGCGTACGTGGGCTCACACGCGCCATCCGATCGCGATCGCACGGTCGGGATCAGATCCGACACGGCATGGGTACTCGACCCGTGCCGGTCGTCTTCTCCGGCGACGGCGAGCGGACCAGGGGCCACGGCGAGCGACTAGGGCCCTATCTAAGACTAGAAATGGAAAGAGGACACTACGGCGGTCACGACGGTACCTTAGGCGAGGCGAGGAGTCGACGGAGCGTGGCTGGCGGCGAGGGTAGACGCGTATGGTTCCTCGGGTACTCGACGGCGATGGCGATCCGGCGATCTCCTTGACCAGCGGAGGCGTGGCCGAGGTAGGGGGCGTCCTTGCGGTCACGACGGTGGCGGAGGCACGGATGGGGACGGTTCGAGGCGACGGCGAGCGGTGGCTGGAGGCGAAATAGGGGGATTGCGCTAAAAGGTGAAGTGTGGGTGCTCGGCTTGGTCTGAGTGCAATTGGATGCGTAAACCGAACGCGGTGGAGGGTCGTGGTTTATATAGGGGTACCGGCGGGGGCAGGGAGGACGCAATCGACGGTGGCCGGGGATAAATGCGCTTTGACGCCGGCGAGCTCGGGTTGAACGCGGTTCATCGAACCTGGACGCGAATCGGTCGGGTTTAATGGGGGGAAACGGTCACCGGAGCGCGGGGGTTTGATTTCCGGGCTTAATTCGAGGGGAGGGGGTCGGGGGCAAGGGATCCGAGGCGAGTAATGGCGTCGACCGGTGAGGGGGGGCGATTTGGGGGCGGATCTCGCGGGGACGAAGGACCTGACAAGAGGGGGCCACACGCCAGTGAATGCGAACGAGCGAGGGAGGCAGCTGACGGGTGGGGCCATGGGGTCGGGTGCGCGCGCGAGGGGAGGCATTCGGCGCCGACAGGTGGGACCAGGCTGTCAGCCTAAGGCGAGCGCGGGTGATGGGCTGGGCCGGCCGGGAGAGAGAGAAGGGAGGAGGAGGGCCCAATACTGTTTAAAATATTTTCTGATTAAAAATAATTGCAGAAATTGGTTTAAAATAATAGGGCTACTTCCAAGCTTGGTAAAAATTTATAAAAATTCTCAAAAATATATTTTAGCCTTGGGAGTTTATACAAAAATTTTCAGCTCCTGGTTTGGTCTTTAACTCTATGTTGTAGTTCAAAAGGGTATAAAAGGATATTAAAGGTATTTTCAGAAATATAAAATTCAGGAAATTGAATTAAATAATATTTTTATTGTTTTGGAAATTTGGGGTGTTACAGTGGAAATCCCCAAAATGCTGATCCTCAAGACCTATTTCCGGCATCGACGAAGTATGTGGACCAGTCTTATCAACTGGGACCATCAACCTGCAGAAGGGAATCGCTTGCGGCCGTAGTAGAAGGTAAGATTAGTTCGGGGGTGATGATTCGCAAACCTGGGAAGGAAATTATTCCGTCACCAAGACCCGGAGAAATGGTCGTCTTCGAAGCCTTCTTCGAAGCTGGCTTGGGGCTTCCGGCGATCGACTTCTTAGCGGAGGTATTGGACTTGTTCCATGTCACTCTCCCCCAACTCTCCCCGAACGCAGTAGCGCGCCTCGCCATCTTCGAATGGGCGTTGCGAGCCGAAGGTTGTGAAGGAAGGGCGGAGATCTTCGCAGCACTACACAGAGCATCATGCCAACCGAAGACCTTCGTAGGTCCCGGAGGTGAGAAGATAGTAGTGGCCTTCGGAAGTATCAACTTCAGACTCTGGGACGAATATGCTCTCCGGTTTCCTGCCAAGGCCATCAATGCCAGATTGTATACTGATTGGATCTTGAGATGGTTTTATGCCGAAGTTGGGGCGAGCAGCCGCCTAGCTGGACCTCTGCAAGAAATCCACTTCCGAAAGGAAGCCTTAGTGCACCCGGATTTAGGCCAACTCGAAGCTCGCCTGAGCTTGCTTCAGAAAATCAGTCATCGCTTGAGCATGCGAGACTTAGCCGAAGAATTCCTCGGGCTTCAAATCCCTCCCCTGATGGCCAACTGGCCGATCACCTTCGAGGAAGATTCGGAAGGCGATCTTCGAAAAATTTCTTCAATTTCGAGTCCTCCAGGTAACTTCGAAAACAACATACTCTATGTATATTTATTCGAAGAATTAACAAACTTAACTCGTTTTCCAACTTCTTCAGCCCCTATAACTTTGGAGCAAATCGTACGAGCTTCGGAGAAGATTTTGGGCGTTCCAACTCCGATCGAGAAAGAATGGAGAATCAAATTGGTTGGTAGTTGGGAACGATCCAACCGAGTTTGGGGGCTGCTCGAAATTGTTCCGCCCCCTCTGATGGATTGGATGCCTTTGGAGAAAGGGCCCAAGAAGAGGAAAACAGAAGCTGGAACTTCGAGCTCCGCCAAGACTCCGGTTAAGAAGGTGGCTTGAAAGCCAAAAGTTCCTGCGCCTTCAAGCCCAAGAGCTTCAATCTCCGATTCTCAAGAGGGTGAAGGTAGGTTGCTCGTGATGTTGATTGACGAGGATGCAGCCCAAAGAGCTGTACAAATTGACGAAACTGCGAACGTGCCGGAGTCTCAAGAGAATCTTGAGCAAGCGAGGACTCTGGCTGCTCAAGAAGATTTACCTCAGGACGGAGCCCCTGTGGATGAAAGCGAAGTCAAGGTTACTACAGCTTCGATTCCGGGCGAAGTAACAACGACTGTTCAAGAAGATGCTCCGACAGTCGAAGATTTGACGGTTGACTCTGACGAAGATCTTGCCTTCGACCCGCCAAGCAGTCCAATGCTCACCCGCCGCCAAAATGTCGAAGGTAAACTTTGAATAATTCTTTTATCCTTTTTTCCTGCGAAATTATATAATGTATAATACCTTTGTTTTACAGAGTCCATTTCCATGGAAGAGGTCCGTCCCGAAGATACAATTCCTGGACCTTCGACAACTTCGGAGCCAATTCCAGGAGCTACTCAAATGGGGCCTGGAAAAGGCAAAGGGAAGATGGATCCCCTCCCTGCTCCGAGCTCAGGATCAACTCCGTCTGAGTCAACAGACGAGAGCCGATCTACTGAGGAGGGCCAGTCTACTGGGGCTCCGAAGACCACAGCTCAACACTCCGGGCCTTCGCCAAGCGAAGATGACAAACAAGCCTTGAGCATGCTCCCCCTTCTAGCTCCTTTCTTGGAGCGAAGAACTAGGCTTCGGACTTTGCTCGAGCCTTTGGATCGAGCTAGTCGCGAAGTCGGGGAGACGGACTTGGTGGCTATCTTGAGCGAGGCGGAGAGTTCAGAGCTTAACGCTGCCATGGAACGCACAGCATACCAGGTACGAAGTATCTGCAAAACAACATCAAATTTATATACAAATAATTTCTCACCTTGGTTTTTTCTTTTCGTAGCAAACAGTCTTGGCCCGAGCTGCAAACATATCAAATGAACGTGGAAGCGTTCGCCTTTGAGAGGAAAATGCAACTTTTCAACAAAATCTTACTATCTCTGAAGGTCGAGTGGCCCACATGAACAGCATGGTTTCAACGGAGCGCGGGGCCAGACAAGGTTTGGAAGCTGTGAATAAAGAGCTCGAAGCGGAAAAAATTGTGCTTCGAGCAGAAATTGAAAAGATGCGGGCGGAGCACGCTACTGCAGGGGCCGAGCTTGTTAGACTCCTAGAAGAAGCTAGCCAACTACTGAATCATAAGAATTCTTTAACTACAGAGGCGGCTAGGCTCTCTGGAGTAATAGAAGAGCTAACTTCGACGAAGGATGCATTAATTGAAGATAAGCTGAAGTCTGAGAAGGTAGCTGCGGAGGTCATGGACCAATTGCTAAGCGTTCTGGAGTACTTCGGTACTACTGGGACGCTTCCTTCGGATGACAACATCTCCCTACTGCGTCGGCTGAAGAGGATTCAAGGAGCAGCGAAGCAAATGAAGACAGCAGGCATTCGTTACGGAGAAATCTCCGGACAAGTGGCTGTTGTTGGTCTACTTCGTTACTACGAAGATCTGGGTCGATCGATAACTCCGAGCGCAGGAGAGGGTCCCATTACCTTCGATGATGACCAACTTCTTACTCCCTCTGAAGGTGTGGCCGCTGCTTGGCAAGTCTTTCAAACTTCATGGAGAGCCGAAGGTCGCTCTGCGATCAAGGCCTGGATCGACGAAGGACAATGCCAGAAGCAGGCTCGGTCTCAAGCTTCGAGCAGTCAGCCTCCTCCAAACCCGCAGGTTTAGAATTACCTTAGGATTTTCAACTATGTAAAGCACTACGCTTTTGTACATTTATGAATGAAGATTTGTTTATCATGTTTTTAGGCTTTGCCTCATATGGAAGATGTCGAAGTGTTAAATGTTAACGACGAACTTCGCTTATTATGGGCTACCTTCGACATCTTAAAACTTCATAAGCGCCCTCGATTTCTAGTTCCTCGAGATAGTTCCGGAGCGATTACGTCCGAAATAAGTAAAGATATATTATCTTATATTAAAGAGGAAGAAAAAGAAGTTAACTTGGAAACTTCATCTTCTGAAGACTTTAGAGCTCAAAGTAAAAAACCTGAAGAACTTGGAAGCTGGGAAAGGAGCCCCGAACGGCTTCGAACTTGGGCCGAGCTTCAACAAGAACAAAAAGACTTTAGAGCTTCGAAGGGAGGCAGAAGAGTTAAACGCAAAGTTGTTAGAACTCCCGACACTAGAACTAGTCGTTCCAACCCTAGCTCTAGAGATCGAAGAGGTCTTCGATTCCTTCCTGGTATAGATACCAATTTTTCATGATGTAATCATATTTGTTCGAATAATAAATATCGATTTAAAATTGTCTCCCTATTTATTAGCCCCTCTTTGGGCGTAAGCAACTTCGAACTGTATTCAAAGATGGTTAGGCGCAAAGAAAAACTTAGGAGTACAATTTTGGGGGTTCGGAGCCCCTCAGTAATTTAAAGATCGACTAAAATCTTATAAAATGTCTTCGACTATTTGTAGTCTGAAGATTGGCAACTTAGTACCTTATGTTTTTGAAAGAAATCACTTGAGATAACTTTCCGGACACTTTAGTGTCTTAGATAATTTGTCACTTTGGACTTCCTTAACAGACATTCGAAGCTCATGGCTCAAACTCTGTTTTGTTTTGGCCTCCTTCGACTCTTTTTTGTGAATTCTGTCAAACCAATGATTTGGAGTTCGCAGTGGTCTCTTTGGACTCTTTTTACGGATGTCTACAAGCCGGTGGCTTGGACTCCGCATGATTTGGTCTCCTTGGACTCTTTTTACGGATGTCTACCAGTCGATGGCTTGGACTCCGTATGATGTGGTTTTGGGCTCTTTTACGGATGCATACAAGCCAGTGGCTTGGACTCCGGATTATGTCAGCCCCCACGTCGGAAACTTCGAACCAATGGTTCAAAGTCCGAAAATATGAGTCAAATTAATGACACTTCCCTCTCGGTCAACTCCACGGTTCCAGTGCGTCCACTTGGAAGCTGGAAGTTTATGAGGGGTAGGCACTATCTGAACCATATGCTTTATTGATTCGAAAAGTGATTACACATGATTACAAGAAGCCCTTATGCGAAGTATCGCTTTAGGTGCTCCACATGCCAAGTATGTGCTAACTCTTCACCTTCCAAATTAGCTAATTTAAAAGAGCTAGGACGTCCTGAACGAACAATTAAGTATGGACCTTCCCATTTATTTTCTAATTTTCCTGGAGCTATGATGCTTCGTAAAACGAGATGACCCGGTCTAAGCTCATTGATCTTAACCTTCGGGTCAAACCAAGCCTTCGTCTGCTGATGATACTTTGATAAATTGGCCACAGCTCGAAGTCTTGTCTCCTCTGTTAAATCCAACGAAGCTTGTCTTTCTCCTTCAATCTCCGGTTCGGTGCTGCGAAGTGATCCTCCTTTGAGCTCCGTTGGAGTCATAGCTTCATCCCCGAATAGCAATCTGAATGGAGTGAAACCTGTGGATCTTGTTTGGGTAGTCCGAATGGACCATAAAATCTTCGGAAGTTCTTCGGTACACAGTCCTTTTGCCAATCCTACTATCCTTCGATTTAGCCCTACCAAAATATTTCCATTGGCTCTTTCTACAGCTCCATTAGACTGAGGATGTCTTACTGCAGCAAAACATAACTGGATGCCTAGATCTTCGCAGAACTTTCTGAAAGGTTCTGCATCGAATTGTGTTCCATTATCAACTGTGAGTTGTCTAGGCACTCTGAACCGGCAAATGATACTCTTCCAAAAGAATTTCTGTACATTGTTCGAAGTGATAGCTATTAAGGGCTCTGCTTCTACCCACTTAGAAAAATATTCAATAGCTACCACTGCGAACTTTAAATTTCCCTTAGCTACTGGAAAGGGACCAATCAAATCCATACCCCATCTGGCCATGGGCCATACCGGAGCAATAACTTGAAGAGCTGTTGGTGGGCGATGACTCCGTCGACCCATCCACTGACATCCTTGGCATGTGCGGACTAAGTTCTCCGCATCTGCTACTATCGTAGGCCAATAAAGCCCCTGGCGAAGTGTTTTTCCTGCCAAAGCTCGAGGGGCCAGATGGCTACCGCAAAGCCCTTCATGAATTTCTCGAAGAATATCTTGTCCTTCGGTTTGGGATATACATCGGAGTAAAGGGGAACATACTCCGGCCTTGTATAAAATACCGTTGATTATTTGATAATTCCTGGCCTTGAGTTTCAATCTTAAAAACTGTGGCTCTTCAGACGAATTTGCTCCTCCTTGCAAAAGTTCCATGATTGAATTTCTCCAATCTGTACTTGGAATGCAAAGAATCTCTGCAGAGGGAATTTGTGGCACCGAAGGTGTACTGAGCTCCTCATAAAAAGTCTCTTCTGGTATATCTATAGCTCCGGCTGCAGCTTTTGCTAAGATGTCCGCTTGCACATTTTCTGCTCTTGGTATACTTCGAATGGAAATACCCTTGAATTGTGCTTCGATCTTACAGATTTCTTCTAAGTACTTTGCAAGCTGTGGTTGCTGAACTTGAAAACTTTTATCTACGTGCCCTGCTACTATTTGAGAATCTGTCTTTATAACAACTCTTGTAGTCCCTAGAGCACGTGCTTTTCGGAGTCCCAGTAAAATCCCTTCATACTCCGCTATATTATTGGTAGACTTAAAGTTGAGTCTTGCGGAGTACATTGCTCTTTGCCCTGAAGGTGAAATTAAAACTGCTCCAACACCTGCTCCGGATGCTTGGAAAGCCCCATCAGAAAAACAGTCCAAATTTCTTCGCTTGACTTCTCCGGAACCCACGTTGCAGGGGGAGTCCATTCTGCTACGAAATCTGCTAAGACTAGCGATTTGATTGATGTCCTTGCCAGAAAGGATATGCCGAAGGGTGCTAGTTCGACTGCCCACTTTCCAATTCTTCTAGTGTAGTCTTTACTTCGGAGCATATCTCCCAAAGGATACGAAGTTGGTACAATTACATTATGAGCCAAAAAATAATATCTCAATTTCCTCGAAGCCATTATCAGAGCATAAGTGAACTTTTCGAGCTCGGAATACCTTGTCTTCGCTCTTGACAATGCTTCGGACACAAAATAAACTGGATTTTGTACCAACTTCCCATTGAAATCCATTTCTCTAACAAGGACTGCACTGACAGCAGAGCCTGTAGCTGCAAGGTAAAGGAGTAGGGTTTATTCCGTAGTAGGCACCGTGAGTGTAGCAAGATTACTGAGATACTCTTTAATATCTTCAAAGCTTTTCTGACACTCCGGTGTCCATGCAAAATCATCGGACCCTTTCAATGCTTTAAAGATGGGCAAACTTCTCTCCGCAGACCTTGCCAAAAACCTGCTAAGTGCTGCCAGACGACCAGTCAGCTTTTGCACTTGCTTTAAATTTTCTGGAAGAGCCATCTTCTGCAGCGCAGTTATCTGAGTAGGGCTAGCTTCAATCCCTCTGCTTGAAACTAAATACCCTAACAACTTCCCAGCCTTAGCTCCGAAGATGCATTTCTCGGGGTTAAGACGGATCCCACATGCCCGAAGACTATTAAATGTTTCTGCTAAGTCTAGGCTATGTTGGTGCTTTAAAGCACTCTTTATTACAATATCATCCATATAGGTCTCTACATTACGACCTAATTGATGACCTAGAGTCTTAGCAACTAACCTCGAAAAAGTGGCCCCGGCATTTCTTAAGCCAAATGGCATTCTTACATAACAGAAGACTTCTGAAGGAGTTACGAAGCTTGTCTTGATTTCATCTTCGCGTTTCAACCATATCTGATGATAACCGGAGTACGCGTCAAGGAAACTTAATAACTCCGAACCTGTCGTGGAGTCGACCAATTGATCAATTCGGGGCATGGGGTAGGGGTCACGAGGGCATGCTTTATTCAAGGATGTGAAATCAATGCACATGCGCCACTTCCCGGAAGATTTCTTCCTGACGAAGACTGGGTTGGCTAACCATTATGTGTAAGCCACTTCTCTGATAATCCCAGTCTTCAGCAATTTTTCAACTTCGTCTTTGGCAAGAACAACTCTTTCTGCAGACATTTTTTGGAGTCCTTGCCGAACAGGCCGGGCCTTCGGGTTTACAAGTAAACTGTGCTCAATAATATCCCGACTGACTCCGGTGATGTCTTCGTCAGACCAAGCAAAGACATCTAAATTTTCCTCAACTACTATCTCCAAGGAGGTAGCAACTTCTGGAGGCAAATCTTTACCAAATTGAAATGAATATTCTTTGCCATCTTTAACAATAACCTTCGTTGCAATCTCTCCTTCAGGACTTGGTCTTGTGAAGGATTTCTTCGAAGATTCGCTAGGAGCAGAAAAATTTTCTTGATTATCTTGCACACTATTCACTTGTCTTCGATCAAGAGGGGGGCCGTGACCATACTCCGCTCTTCGGACGGTAGCTTGATCTCCGAAGATAGTGAGCACTCCCGCTTGTGTGGGCATCTTCATGCACAAGTAATTGTGGTGCGCCACAGCTCCAAACTGATTTAACATGCCTCTTCCGAAGATGACGTTGTATGCATATGGAGCATCCACGACGTCAAAGATTACTTCCTCTGTCCTGGCTAACAGCCCTTCTCCGAATGCATCAAGCGGAGGTCCTGCGAAGCCTTGCAAAGGACGAGCCGCTGGAAGAAGGTGCTTTCTGGAGATGCATAGTTGATCGAAGGCTTGAACAAAAATAATGTCTGCCGAACTTCCTCCGTCGATTAGCACTCTTCGAACCTCAGTTCCTACAATGTCGGCAGTAATGACAAGTGGGTCTGCATGTGGAAATTTAATGCCAGCTGCATCCTCTGCAGAAAAAGATATTGGTACATAGGACCATTCCGGCATAGCAGCTGCAGACGAAGAAGTTCCTATATGCCCTACTTCTCTAACATACTCTCTTCTCTGCCTCTTTGACATGCTTCCAAGAATCCCTCCTCCGGAGATTAGGAGGACTACTCTTTTTCCTCGATCTTGCCCTTCTTCCTGCTTCGGAGGTGGCATAACATTGACCACTGGAGGGCGCCTTGCTGGATTGAAGTTCTCTATTCGCGCCACAGCCTGGACAGGCTCTGGACGCACTTCGGCTTGAACTCGGTCAGTAGTACCTCGACCCGAAGTTCTCTCTAAATACTCTCCTCTCAGAGTAAGTATAGCTTTGCACGCGTCAGTTGCGTGACTTCGGTTCTCACCATGAATGCAGCAGAAGAAAGTTTGGCCTTTTCCGGCCGATTTTCCTGGAGGCCTCCAACTGCTGGTTTTACTTCCCGAAGGTTGTGGAGCTCTCTGGGCAAACTTTTGCGGAGGTGCAATGTTCAGAACTTCTGAACGAGGATGCTTTTGCCCCCTTCTCCTATCATGCTGAGCTTCGAAGACAGGTCCCTGCGGTTGTGCCGAAGTTTTCACTTCCAATTTTACTTCTTGCAGTATGGACGGAGTAGCTGCAGTTCTCCGAAGCCAGCCCTCTTCTGACCTTGCATATTCTTCAAAATAGGACATCAGCTGAGAAACAGAAGATATGCTTTTCCGGTGAAGTTTATCAAGTAGGCCTGGATGAATGACTCCCTCTCGAGCTGCGTCAACTACCAAAGATGTAGTTAACCCTCGAATTTGCGACTTCGTATGAGCGAAGCGCTTGAAGTATTGTCTTAGGGTTTCTCCAGGGAGCTGCTTCACCTGGAAAAGACTCCCCGTTGACATTGGAGGCACGAAGGTGCCCTGAAAATTACTCACGAACTTTTTCTTCAATTGCCTCCATGAACTGATTGATCCTGGTTTTAAAGACCAGAACCATCGTAAAGCCACTCCTTGAAGAACGAGGGGGAAACATTTTGCCATGGTGTCCCGCACTCCTCCACTGGCTTTAATCGCCAAAGCATAAGATCGGACAAATTATCCAGGATCTTCATCTCCGGCATACTTGCAAAGCTTCGAAGTCTTAAACTTCGGGTCGAAGCGTACTTTCTGCAGCTCGGGATGCAGCGGAGACTCGGTGTCAAAGGAGGCGTTCTCTGGGGCTTCAGGATAGATAGGTTCATCGTCTTCAGGCACTTCAGGAATAACCAGGATGGCTTGAGAGCGAAGCCTATTTGCAGCTTCTTGCCGCCATCTCGCTACTTCGGCTTGGAGACTGGCCATCTGAGTGGCCATATCGCCAAGTCTGTCTTCATCTCCTCCGGAAGGATCTTCCGGGTCTCGAGAACTGTAGGGATCGATTTGAAGTGGAACTTGGGGTGGAAGAGGGACTCCATCGGGCCGAAGTATAGATGGAGTTGGCGGAGGAACTCCGTATACTCGGGGAAGGGGCGTCCCTTCTGGGGTTTGATGTGGAGGAAAAGTCGAAGGTCCTCCGACCTCGACTGTATCTGTGGATCTAGCTCCGAAGGTCCGAGGAGACCTCCGAGTAGGATTACCAGCTAAACTCCGCTTAGGAGGCATGGTTTGAAAACTCGGTAGAGAACGAAGTTTCTTGGACTAAGTTCCCCACGGACGGCGCCAACTGTTGGCGTAAAAGATTACGCTAACAGGTTTCTGAAGATTAGAAACTAACAAACGAATTGTTTGTGAAGAAAACTATTCCAAGCCTCCGAAAGGATAATAACTTAGAATAGTTCGAAAGTGTGTATTGAATAACTTGTATTTGGTCCCTATTACAGGGTAAAACGGAGGGTATTTATAGGCCCAAACATTAAGGAAAAGACCTTTTTACCCCTCTATTACAACCGACATAGTGGAAACTATTCGGTACCTTTAATAGGGCTAAAATGGTAAAAGACTAATCTAAAGAAAAAAAGATAAGTCTTCCATCTTAGCTGGCAAAGAAGCTCTCGGAAGAATCCACGTTCGAAGATATACTCCGAACCAGAGTCCGTCTTCATACTTCGAACTACCTTCAACGTACATCTGAGAATATACGTCGGAATCCTTTGACTTGATTTCTTGTCTTTGTCTTGTTACTGCGATAATCCTGAAGATGGAATATTTTCCCCCAACAGGGGTGTTTGGTTCTATGGACTAAAATTTAGTCTGTGTCACATCGGATGTTTGGACATCAAATTGAAGGATTAAAAATAAACTAATTATAAAAATAATTGTAGAATCAGAGCATAATTCGCGAGACGAATTTATTAAGCCTAATTAATCCATGATTAGCAAATGTTTACTGTAGCATCACATTGTCAAATCATGATGTAATCAGGCTAATTAAATTCGTCTCGCAAATAATCCACCGATTATGAATGAGTTTTGTAAATAGTCTACATTTAATACTCTAAAATAGTATCTAAACATTCGATGTAATAGAGACTAAAATTTAGTCCCTCGAACTAAACACCCCCTTAATACTTATGTTTATGTAAACTATAAAAAGATATAAGATTTTTTGGAAAAAAACTAAAAATGTAATAAGTAGAAGATTTTTTGATGAACGGAGAATTTAACTTTAATTTGTGTATTACTATATCAATATATTAATACATAAATAACTATTTAGGTTTCTTACGGCCTCTAATGCCAGTTTTGACATAAAAACGAAACAATAATGAGTCACGGTTAGAAAAACAAAACTCACCAATGAATAATAAAAATTAGTTTCTTAGGTCCGTTTGGATACATGTTTGCATAGACTAAAACTAATTGTTAGTTAGAACTAATTTTTATAATACTTTAGACTAATACTTGAAAAAAAAGACTAAATGACCCTATTAACTTCTTAGTTCATTTTTGTGGACTAACGGGGGCTAATCATTAGTTGGCCATGAACTAATAATTAATTTAGTAATGAGTTAGACGACTAAAATTAGCTATTAATAATTAATTTATAAGATCGAGAGCCTTAATCTCAATGACGCATCTTTATCAACCACTAAAGCAAAGGAGTAATATCTAAACATATCTTAAAGTCGCAACTTGCTTTTTTTTTTAGTTTTTGTTCTTATGCTACAAAGTTGAGTGGTGTTTATCTTTTTGTCATATCTTGTGTGTCTGACAATTAGACTTAGAGACCTCATATCATATATTTATATGGTAAAAAAACAAATTTCACTAATTTATGTTTGACACGAGATCAAATCTCTCTTTTTTTTTTCGGGGCCGACCCCGCGCCCGGCTTGAAGAACATCCAGATCGAGGTAGTCTCACGCACACCGGCACCGCACGCCGCCCGGAGAGCAAGCGATACGGAGATATAGAAGGAGAAGGCCCAGCAGCCAACGCGCGACGCCGGCGACAAAAAGATGGATCCTCGACGACGGCGGTTGTCCCCGGCGGCAGCCGTGGCTGCTTTCCTTTTCTTCCCCGTGTTGTTCTGTAAGCCCGCTCTTTTTGCTCTTTTTCCCCCTCCCCTTTTGTCATTTTTGATCGCGGACATGTTTGATTGTTGGTGGCTCCTGCATCTTGAAAGGGAACCAGGGGGTGGCGGCGTACGGCGAGGGCTCCGGATACTCCGGCATGACGGCGCTGCAGAAGCACGCGGGATTCTTCGACCGGGACAACGACGGCGTCGTCACTCTCTCCGAGACGTACGAAGGTGATCTCACCGCTTGTAATCCCTCGTTTTACTAGTGATCTGAACACGGATTTCAGATTTGTTCGTGCTGTGTTTCTCGGTCAAATTTTCGCCTCATGTGTACACGTTGCATGCTTCGCAGGGTTTCGGGCCCTCGGAATTGGAACTGCCCTCTCCAGCTTAAGCGCTGCCTTCATCAATGGCGCCCTCTCCTCCAAGACCAGACCTGTACATCTCTCTGCCTCAAATGATTACGGAATTTAATTTTCCTGTTTAGCATTTTACTTCACTGAAAAGACAGGATGATATGTGTTAGAATATATTAGCATCAGCCCATTGGGCATGTAGGCCTGTGGCCCAACTACATGTATCTTGGCAGCCAAGTCTTCTAGACTATATAATAAAGTAGACACCCCTGTCAAGGGTGTGGTTGCAGCTCACTTTACATGGTATCAGAGCAGTCTCTGATATCCTCACCCACCCACCTTCTGCTACCTTCTCTCTGTTGTCTCCTTCTTTCTGGCTGGTGGCTTCTTCCTTCCCCCGGCGTTGCTGCTTCCAGCGCCTCTGCACCACCCGGCCGCCCGACCCTGTCGCGCCGCCGTACTGTGAAGCTACTCCGCCATGACGACGCCTTCGGGTTCATCAACTTCCGACGGCGTCCTGAACTCCCAGGACTCCGGTGGGCTGGGGCTTGCTCTAGCTCCTCCCGTCTTCACTGCATACGCTGCAGTCAACGTGAAACTGCACGTGCCGATCGACCTCAGCCTCGAGCGCCCTAACTACTCCAAGTGGAAGGCGTTCTTCACCGCCCTCTGCGCCAAGTACGGGCTGCTCGACCACGTCGACGGCACGGGGGTCGCACGTCCGGGTGATCCCATGTGGTCTCAGCCGGACGCTTGCATCCGTGGCTGGATGTACGGCTCAGTCGACGACTCTGTCCTCGACCTCACCATGGAACCCGATCAGGATGCGCGGGCTCTCTACCTCTCCATCGAGACTTTGTTTCAGGCTAACAAGGAATCTCGAGCTGTTGTCCTGCAGCAGGAGTTTCACAATCTGTCCCAGGGAGATCTCTCCATCGACGCCTATGCCCAGCAGATGAAACGCACGACAGATGCTCTTCGGGAGGTTGGCCACACCATCCCCCCCGCGCAGCTTGTGCTCAACCTGCTGCGTGGACTCAACCCTCGCTTCGCCAACACCGCCGACATCATCGCCACAACTTCACCTCTGCCTGACTTCAAGTCTGCCACCAACACTCTTCGGGTCAAGGAACTTCGTCTTGGCACCGAGAGCAGTGAAACCTCGGCTTCACTCTTTGCTGCCTCCACTACACCTCCCTGTCCACTGCCGGGCAACACTCGCACCGCGTCTGCGCCAACCCACAGCCGTGGAAACGGTGGCCACGGACGAGGGGGCAAAGGGAAGGGTGGTCGCGGCCGTGGCGGCGGTGGACGCCACAACCAGCAGCAACGTGGTGGCGGGTTTGGCGGCCAAAACAGTGGACCCGGCGGGCGTCCTGCACCGCCACCGGCTGCTGCTTGGGGTTGCTACAACCCTTGGGCCAACCAGTGGCCTCCTCGGCAGCAACAGTGGGGTGCGCCACCTCCTGTTCTTCCTCAGCAGTGGGGTGCGCCATCTGCACAGGCGCACACTGTGCAGTGGGGTGCGCCACCTGCCCAGGCGCATCCTGCCTTCGCACCTCACCCTCAGTTCAACGCTGCTGGGAGTCCTCCGGCGTTTGGATCTTCAAACAGCTGGGATCAAACTGCCCTGATTGCTGCCCTCAATCAGATGGCAGTCCAGGGAGGGCCCCCATCCTGGGTCATGGACAGCGGAGCAACTTCTCACATGTCCTCCAACGACGGTATTCTGCACTCTCATCTTTCCTCACCTCCGTCTTCCATTATGGTCGGTAACGGCCATTCAATTCCCGTTGTTAGTCGTGGCACTTCTCTTTTGCAACTTGCTGATCGTATTCTTCATCTTGATAATGTTCTTGTCGCTCCTCAACTCACCCGTAACCTGTTATCCGTTCGACAGCTTACTCGCGACAATAACTGCTCTATTGAATTTGATGCCTCTGGTTTTTCTGTTAAGGACCTTCAGACCAAGACAGTTCTTCTTCGGTGCAATAGCAACGGGGATCTCTACACCATTCCACACCATATGCCACCTCGCTGCCACGTCGCCGTCGCTTCTCCAGAGTTGTGGCACTCCCGTCTTGGTCATCCTGCACCTGCCGTCCTCAACACTCTCAAGAAGTTTTCAGCCATTCAGTGTAATACCGCAGCTTGCCGCCTCTGTTATGCTTGTCAATTAGGCAAACACACTAGGCTGCCATTTACTAGTTCTGTATCCAGTACCTCTGCTGCTTTTGAACTTGTCCATTGTGATGTCTGGACCTCTCCAGTTTTGAGCATCTCTGGCTATAAATTTTACCTTGTGATAGTTGATGACTACACTCACTTTTGTTGGACGTTTCCTCTCCGACATAAATCTGAAGTTCATGGGCACATTGTTCAGTTTGTTGCTTACGTTCACACACAATTCAGTCTTCCTGTTCGCTGTTTTCAGGCAGACAATGGGACAGAGTTTCTCAATTCAGCCACTGCCATCTTTCTAGCAGGTCGTGGCATCCTGCTTCGCACTTCCTGTCCCTACACATCTGCCCAGAATGGCAAAGCTGAACGGATGCTGCGCACACTGAACAATGTTGTTCGCACACTTCTGATCCATGCTGCCATGCCTTCATCCTATTGGGTCGAGGCCCTCTCCACTGCTGTGTTCCTGATTAACCGGCGGCCCTCATCATCTATACACAATGGTATTCCTTATCAGCTTCTTCACCACAAAATGCCAGACTACTCCATCCTGCGGGTGTTTGGTTGTCTTTGTTATCCAAATCTCAGTGCCACGGCTTCCCACAAATTGTCTCCTCGTTCTGCAGCATGTGTTTTTCTTGGCTATGTTGGAACAATTGCGTTAGTTCCAGCAGGTTTTTCTGTGGTGGAGTATGATATGGAGAATGAACCTCGATGGGTTCTCACAGGGAGAGATAGGGTTTATACTGGTTCGGGCCTCCCCTAGGGGATAATAACCCTACGTCCAGTTTGTGGTAGATTTGGCATGGTGTGCCTTGAGGTGGAGAGGGTAACTCCAGGGTCTCATGGCCCCCTGGGGCCTCCCCTCTTTACAAGGGCCTGGCCCTGCTTTTATAGGCACGCAGGCCTTAAGGAAAAGACCAAGATACCCTCCATGGGCCCTTAGGCTCATAGGGGTAAACAGGGAAAGGGGGCTGGCTACTGTACACGGGTACCAGACAGCTTTACAGCTTTACAGCTTTACAGACGTGTCAGGCTGCGCCAGCCTTTGACCAACTAAACGACAAGCTAGGAGCGGAGGGGGCTTCGGAGTGCACCCGAGGGGGGGGCTCCGAAGCGCTGCTCCGGCGAGTGGCCTCCGGTCTTGGCTTCCGGAGGGTGGCCTCCGGGCTTGGCTTCCGGAGGGTGACCTCCGAGCTGGACTCCGGAGGGGGGCCCCCGGGCTTGGCTTCCGGAGGGTGGCCTCCGAGCTGGACTCCGGAGGGGCGGCCTCCGGGCTTGGCTTCCGGAGGGTGACCTCCGAGCTGGACTCCGGAGGGCGGCCTCCGGGCTTGGCTTCCGGAGGGTGACCTCCGAGCTGGACTCCGGAGGGGGGCCTCCGGGCTTGGCTTCCGGAGGGTGACCTCCGAGCTGGACTCCGGAGGGCGGCCTCCGGGCTTGGCTTCCGGAGGGTGGCCTCCGAGCTGGACTCCGGAGGGCGGCCTCCGGGCTTGGCTTCCGGAGGGTGGCCTCCGAGCTGGACTCCCTGATTCGGGGGGCTTCGAAGCTACAGGCCTCGGGAAGCATCTTGGGACCTGGAAATAATACTCGAAGAAAACAGGCTCCGACAGAACCTGGCTCTGGGTCGAAGGCTGTCGGAGGCTGACGTCATTTGGCCCCTGTGTAAGGGAAATATATTCCCCCAACAGTAGCCCCTCGCGTGTAGGCCTTCGGAACGAAGGGGTGCACGCGTCCTTAGGACAAATGACCTGGAAACATAACTACAGAGAAAACATACCTTCGGCGCCTGGACCGAGGGCGGCCTTGACCTCCGGGAGCAATAAATGCCCGCGCTTACCGTCAGAACGGCCTCGGGGCTCGGGGAGTCCGCACGGCTCCGCAACGGTCGAAAATGTTACCGTTACCTTGCTCTGGGCCGGTTCGCTTTTGCTGAGGGCCCATCTGGCGGTGGGTTCGGCCCACGACGGTTGGAATTCTTACCGCGCCTATAAATAGAGACTTACCGCGTGCGGCTTCGGCACACCTTCATTTGCTCTCTTCTTGTTGCCTTGCAAACTTCGCTCTGCTCCTCTTCTAGCTTCGCTCCGAGCCCCCCCTTCGCTTAGCTTTAGCTCTTCGCGCCGAAGTCCCAACGACATGCCGAAGAAGGCGGTGGCGAAGCCTCTTGCTTTGGGCTCGAGTTCGGGCTCCGCCCAGGTGCAGGCGGCGGCTGCTGCGGCGGCGAAGACTGCGCCCAGGCGAATGGGGCCGAGGGACCTTCGGACCCCCTCCGACAAGTTCGAGCAGACCCTGGAGATGAGGGCCTCGATCTCCACGGAGGAGTCGGTCCGGAGGGCCTGCGAAGGGAAGATTGCGGCGAAGATCCAGCTTCGGGTCCCGGAGAAGTCGGAGGCTGAGCCGAGGCCTCGCGCTGATGAGGTGGTGGTGTTCGAGGCCTTCTTCGAGGCCGGCCTCGGCCTGCCAGCGGTAGGGATGCTGAGCGAAGTCCTCAAGGCTTACAACCTCGAGCTTCCACAGCTTTCGCCCAACGCCGTGGCGAGGTTAGCCGTTTTTGAGTGGGCCATGAGGGCCGAGGGCTGCGAGGGCCGCGCGGACGTCTTCGTTGCCCTCCATGATGCCAACTGCCAACCGAAACCGCGGGAGGGGCCGGACCGCGTCAAGAGGGCGCTGGCCTTCGGCAGCGCCAATTTTCAACTTCGGAAGGAGTATCAGGACGCCTTCCCGGCGAGGGCTGTCAACAACAAGTGGCACTCGAGGTGGGACCAAGAGTGGTTCTATGCCTCCGTCGGAGCCAACTCCCCCCTTCGGAGCACCAACGCCCATATTTTGTATCGGCGCGAAGGGGTGGTGAAGACCAGCGAAGGCCTCCTTCAATCGAGGATCTCGCTGCTCCGAAGGGTGGCAGCGAAGATGAGCATGAGGGACCTCGCAGAGGAGTTCCTCACCCTTCGGCTAAGCCCCCTCGCGCGCTCTTGGCCGGAGGGTCTCTTCCAGGCTTCGGATCGAGGTGAACTCAGCGAGCTGGCCTTCGACCGCTTTTGTAAGTCTTCGCGCTCTTCTTGCTTTTAATACTTAGAATACTTTGCTCCTAACTTCAACCTTTTCGCGTAGCCGACCTCGACATGAGGACCCCGGAGGAGGCCATCGCAGCGGCGGACCGAGTCGTCGGGACTCCGACTCCCGAGGAGCAGAACCAGCGCCTCGCCCTGGTGGGGTCCTGGGAGCGCTGGAACAGAGTGTGGACCGCGCTTGGCCTCGGAGGGCTCCCCGCTCTGCCGGACTTCGCCCACCTGGCTGCCTCGTCGGCCGGAGCCAAGAGGAAGAGGGGGGACGAGGACGAAGCGGACGCCTCGGGGGAGGTTGCGGCGAAGCCCGCAGCTACTCCGACCCCCAAGAAGGCCGCGAAGCCCCTGGCGGCGAGGGCTTCGGAAGAGGAGGCCGATGCGCGCACTCCGGCTGCCAGGGAGGCCACTGATGCTCCGGCGGAACCAACTTCGGGCGCGAAGGTGGATGCGCCAGCTTCGCAGCGAGGGAGCTGGAGGACACACTTAGCCCCTGGTTCCTTCCAGGAGATCTCTGATGATGGTGAACCCTTTTTTCTCTTTGCAAGCCTCTCTTCAATATGCAGGTTTTGACTTGGCTTTTCGCAGAGGATGAAGGTGATGCGAGGCCCGCTGCGGCGAAGCCGGCCGGCGAAGGCGGGTCGAAGTCCGCCGAGGCGGAGCCCGCGGAGGCTTCGAGCAGCAGCAGCAGCGAGTCGGAGTCCGGGAGCACTTCGTCTGACGGCGAAGGCGGCGGGGGCCGCGTGGACCCTCGAGGCGAAGAAGATGTCGACGTGGTGGGCTTGAGCCCCGCTTCGCCGAAGCCCGCGGAGGGGACCGTGGCCGTGATTCACCCTTTCAAGCCGAGGGGAGGTGTGACGGTGGCGGCGATCCGCGGTTTCCGCGAGGCTTGTGCTTCTGCGGAGGAGGGGGACTTGGTGGCCCAGCTTAGCCACCAGGACCCCGCGGATCTCTTTGTCAGCTCGAACGAAGTCCTCCTGCGGGTGAGCGAAGCCCCTTGCAACTTCGAACTATATGTTAGCTTTTCCTTGGTACTTATGACTTCTTCAACTTCTGCAGGCCTTCGCACTGAACGCAGCCGCTTCGACTGCTGCCGACAGGCGGTTGGAGCGCCTCGTAGCGGAGAAGGAGGCCCTTCGCCGCGAGGTTTCAGAGGAAGCCGAGGGGCGGAAACGGGCCGAAGCTTCGGCTGCGGAGGCGAAGGAGGCGAAGGAGGCCTTGGCCTCGGAGACGGCTCGGCTTCGCGCGGAGCTCCAGGCTTCGAAGGATGCTGAGGCCCGACAGGCGAAGGAGATCGAAGAGCTACATCAACGGGCTCGGGACCTCGAGAGCTTCGTCGTGGCCAACCTTGACGAGGCCACCCAGAGCCTGACCGAGGTCCTTGAGAAAATAGGGACCGAGTGCCGGGCTCCGGAGTTTGGCGACCAAGACCCGATTGGGGACCGCGCTGATTATTTGAAGACGGCGGCTTCGATTGCGGACGAAGCACTGACAGGCTTCGCTCTCATGGCCGGTCGCGTCGCCGGTCAAGGAGTGTTGCACATGCTCCACGCCGCGGGGTGTGACCACCTTCGGGCGGCAACCTCCGTGGCCCCTGTGGCCTTCGGGGGTCCGCACTTGGTGACGCCTCCGGGCGAAGTCCGCGGGGCCTGGCGGCGGCTGCAGGATCCCTGGAAGGAGCAAGGCTGCGATGCAGTCCTTGACCTTATGAAGGCCCTCCGACAACGCCGGTTCAAGGGGCCCACTGACCCGGACAAGCCTTCGACCTCGACGCCTCCGCCTCCGAAGGTGTAGATCTCCTTAGGCTTCCTTGTAATACCTAGCTGTAGGCTTGTAAAGACTTATCAGTTCATTAATACGAATGCGGGGGTTTTTTATACCTGCCCAGGCTCAGCCTTCGAGCGTAGACCTCGAAGTCCTCGAGGACTCTGAAGAGCTTCAACAGCTGTGGGCGATCCTTGAAGTAGCTAGGTCCGAAGGTCCCCCTCGGTTTAAGCTGCCGAGGGGGCCTCGGGGCGAAGCCATCTCCGAAATAGCTCAGGATTTGCTAGCCGCTGTGAAGACGGAGCCCCTTCAAGGTTCTTTACCCTTGCCTCCTCGAGCGGCCTTAGCGAGCGACGAAGCCCTAGATTTTTCTGCCTTCGACACGGCACCGCCTGCTTCGCGAACTTGGAGCGACCTGCAAAGCGGAAGCCGAAACCTGCAGGCTTCGGAGCCTGGACGAGCCGGTCGAGGGAGAGCGGGCTCCGACGAGGCAACATCCAGCCGAGGGGGCCCTCGCCGAAGGAGAGGCAAGCGAGGGTTGGGGCCTCGCACTCGGTTCTTCTTAGGCTTAGATACAGATTACTCGTAGTTTGTCTTCGAAGTATATTTGTAACATACTTCTCAATTCTCTTAATGAACGGAGTTTATTATACTTGCATACTTCGTTTGTATGCTTCGCATTGTTTGGCTTCGAACGTTTAGCTTGTCACGCTTGTATGGTGCATTACACTCGCACACCTCGCATACATTCTTCCCCCCTTTTGCTCGTGGCAGTTAGGGACTTAACCGTTGCTGGTGCGGGCAAAAAATAAACATGCGAAGGGGTGCGCCTTTTCGGCGGCTTCGGATACTTGGATTTGTACCGAGCGAGGGCCTCTTTGGGCTTCGAATGCCTTAATTGGGTGCGAAGCAATGCTTCGGCTGCTGAAATTCACTGAGCGGAGCCCTCTTTTGGGCTCCGTACGCGCTAACTTGGTGCGGAGCAGGGCTCTGGCATAACCAAGTTTAGCGAGGCATGCTTCGGCACGCTAGGGTTTGGATGTTGTGCATGAGCGAGGCTCTGGAACGCACTTAGATTTTAGCGAAATAAGACTTCGAGACGCTCGGACGTATATTATATTAACACGCGAAGCAGGGCTTCGGAGCGTGCTTGGGTAACGAAGCTGGGCTTCGGAGCTTGGTCTTGTAATGAGAAGGATAATTGGTGTGGATTCACCGAACCTGTGATAATGTGAGCCACCTTCGACTCTGAGCCACCTTCGACTCTGGGTCACCTTCGACCCTGGGATGCTTCGGGTGCGGAGCCCGGAATCCCTGGGATGCTTCGGGCGCGGAGCCCGGAATCCCTGGACGCGTCGGGCCAGTGGCCCGGAGTCCTTTTAGCCCACTGCTACGGGCCCGGGGGCACTGTGTAGCCTTCGGAGGGGTACTCCGGGTTTTATAAAGCGAAGCAAGACTTCGGTTTTAAATAAGGCGAAGCGTGGCTTCGGGTTTAAATAAGACGAAGCATGGCTTCGGTTTTTGAACAAGGCGAAGCGTGGCTTCGGTTTTAAATAAGGCGAAGCGTGGCTTCGGGTTTAAATAAGACGAAGCATGGCTTCGGTTTTTGAACAAGGCGAAGCGTGGCTTCGGTTTTTGAACAAGGCGAGGCGTGGCTTCGGTTTTTGAACACGGCGAAGCATGGCTTCGGTTTTTGAATAAAGCGAAGCATGGCTTCGAGCTTATGTTAATGTAACTGCAGGTTGGTGCATCGAAGTAAGGCTTCGGGCGGTACTTACCTTGTAGCCCTCGGGCTCCGATGACCTTTGAAACGTGGAGCGGAGCCCCTTGCCGGAGAGTGGGCTCCGGTCTGCGGAGGATGGAGGAAGGCGAAGGTGGCCTTCGATCTGCCCTCGAAGCCCCTTGCCGGAGGGTGCGCGAAGCGAGAAAGCCTCGATGCTCCCCCCTCGGGCGCACTTCGGGTTGCAGGCAGTGGTAGAGAACTTAGCTTCTAGGACTAAGTTCCCCACGAACGGCGCCAACTGTTGGAACAATTGCGTTAGTTCCAGCAGGTTTTTCTGTGGTGGAGTATGATATGGAGAATGAACCTCGATGGGTTCTCACAGGGAGAGATAGGGTTTATACTGGTTCGGGCCTCCCCTAGGGGATAATAACCCTACGTCCAGTTTGTGGTAGATTTGGCATGGTGTGCCTTGAGGTGGAGAGGGTAACTCCAGGGTCTCATGGCCCCCTGGGGCCTCCCCTCTTTACAAGGGCCTGGCCCTGCTTTTATAGGCACGCAGGCCTTAAGGAAAAGACCAAGATACCCTCCATGGGCCCTTAGGCTCATAGGGGTAAACAGGGAAAGGGGGCTGGCTACTGTACACGGGTACCAGACAGCTTTACAGCTTTACAGCTTTACAGACGTGTCAGGCTGCGCCAGCCTTTGACCAACTAAACGACAAGCTAGGAGCGGAGGGGGCTTCGGAGTGCACCCGAGGGGGGGGCTCCGAAGCGCTGCTCCGGCGAGTGGCCTCCGGTCTTGGCTTCCGGAGGGTGGCCTCCGGGCTTGGCTTCCGGAGGGTGACCTCCGAGCTGGACTCCGGAGGGGGGCCCCCGGGCTTGGCTTCCGGAGGGTGGCCTCCGAGCTGGACTCCGGAGGGGCGGCCTCCGGGCTTGGCTTCCGGAGGGTGACCTCCGAGCTGGACTCCGGAGGGCGGCCTCCGGGCTTGGCTTCCGGAGGGTGACCTCCGAGCTGGACTCCGGAGGGGGGCCTCCGGGCTTGGCTTCCGGAGGGTGACCTCCGAGCTGGACTCCGGAGGGCGGCCTCCGGGCTTGGCTTCCGGAGGGTGGCCTCCGAGCTGGACTCCGGAGGGCGGCCTCCGGGCTTGGCTTCCGGAGGGTGGCCTCCGAGCTGGACTCCCTGATTCGGGGGGCTTCGAAGCTACAGGCCTCGGGAAGCATCTTGGGACCTGGAAATAATACTCGAAGAAAACAGGCTCCGACAGAACCTGGCTCTGGGTCGAAGGATGTCGGAGGCTGACGTCATTTGGCCCCTGTGTAAGGGAAATATATTCCCCCAACAGGCTACCCTTCTTCTCAGAAAGGGTACCGGTGCTTTGATCTTTCCACCCGCAAGATCATCATCTCCCGCCACGTTGTTTTTGATGAGACTCACTTTCCGTTCGCGGTTTCCAAACCCCGACCGGACTCTTTTGATTTTCTGTTACAGGACATTCTTCCCGCACCTACCCCATCCACCTCGGACGATCGACACTCGCGGACCACGGTGGCACCTGCCTCATCCGCACCAGATGATGCCAGCGAGGCTATTGGGTTGGACCCTGCCATCTTATGGCACGGTACAGCTCACCAGCTGGGCCAGGCACCCCGGCAGGCTACATCCTCATCTTCAGCCTCACCACCACCTGCTGCAGCCATCCGAGGACGGTACGGTATCTGCTACAACCGTCGACCACGACCAGCAGCGGCAACAACACCAGAAGACGTACCTCCTCCAGCTTCGGTACCGCAAGAGGTGGTGCCCTCGGTCCCGGCGCTCCCTGCACGGGAGACCCGTTCCCAGACGGGCTCACTGCCGCCGCCCATGCAGCGGTATGGCTTCACTGCTGCGACCTCCAACCTGGCTTCTCCGCTGCCAGGCAACATTCGCGCCGCGCTCGCCGATGCAAATTGGCGCGCAGCAATGGCTGACGAATACAAGGCGCTCATGGACAATGGTACATGGCGTCTTGTCCCTCGACCGCCATGCGCCAACGTGATCACCGGCAAATGGGTCTTCAAACACAAGCATCATGCTGATGGCTCTCTGGCTCGTCATAAAGCCAGATGGGTCGTTCGTGGGTTTTCGCAGCAGTACGGCATCGACTACGACGAAACATTCAGCCCGGTTGTCAAACCGGCCACCATTCGGGTTGTCCTCAGCATCGCCACATCCCGCTCTTGGCCAATTCATCAGTTGGACGTGAAGAACGCCTTCCTTCATGGTCATCTGGACGCGACAGTCTACTGCCAGCAGCCGCCTGGTTTTGTGGACGCGGCCGCTCCTGACCATGTCTGCCTCCTGCAAAGGTCCTTGTATGGACTCAAGCAGGCACCCAGAGCATGGTACCAGAGGTTCTCCGGCTTCATCCAGCGGAGCGGCTTCACCGCTTCGACCTCCGACACCTCCCTCTTTGTTTACAAAGCGGGTACCGATATCGCCTACTTGCTGCTCTACGTCGACGACATCATCCTGACGGCTTCATCGACCTCACTTCTTCATCGCATCCACGAGCTTCTTCACTCCGAGTTCGCCATGACAGATCTCGGGGATCTTCATCATTTCCTTGGGATTTCTGTCACGCGCTCTGCTGATGGGCTCTTCCTCTCCCAACGGCAGTATGCCATGGACCTACTACAGCGCGCCGGCATGGCTGAGTGTCACTCTACAGCAACACCTGTGGACACTCATGCCAAGCTCTCTGCTACGGATGGCGCTCCGGTAGAGGATGCCACTCAGTACCGCAGCCTCGCTGGAGCCCTGCAGTACCTCACGCTAACGCGTCCAGATCTTGCCTATGCCGTGCAACAGGTTTGCCTCTTCATGCACGACCCGCGCGAGCCTCACCTTGTGATGCTCAAACGTGTCCTGCGGTACGTCAAAGGCACCCTCTCCACCGGGCTTCACATCGGTGCAGGAAACATCACCAGCTTGACCGCCTACTCCGACGCTGATTGGGCCGGGTGTCCAGACACTCGGCGCTCCACTTCAGGCTATTGTGTCTTTCTTGGCGACAACTTGGTCTCCTGGTCCTCCAAACGACAGACTACGGTCTCTCGTTCAAGTGCGGAGGCTGAGTATCGTGCTGTGGCACACGCCGTGGCGGAGACATGTTGGCTTCGTCAGCTACTTCAGGAGCTCCACGCCTCCATCTCTTCTGCGACAATTGTCTACTGCGACAACGTCAGTGCTGTCTACATGACCGCCAACCCAGTTCATCATCGTCGCACGAAGCACATTGAGATAGACATTCACTTTGTCCGTGAAAAGGTTGCCTTGGGACAGGTCCGAGTGCTCCACGTTCCTTCATCCCATCAGTTCGCGGACATCATGACCAAAGGGTTACCTATACAACTGTTCACTGACTTTAGGTCCAGTCTTTGTGTTCGTGACACTCCAGCTTAGACTGAGGGAGGGTGTTAGAATATATTAGCATCAGCCCATTGGGCATGTAGGCCTGTGGCCCAACTACATGTATCTTGGCAGCCAAGTCTTCTAGACTATATAATAAAGTAGACACCCCTGTCAAGGGTGTGGTTGCAGCTCACTTTACAATATGCCATTTTGAAATTTTAGATATGTGTGAGGCTAGCAACTTCAGAACATGTTGATGTGTTGAAATCCCAACTCTTCAAAGGATGACATGTCAATTTGAAATTTTAGATATGTGTGAGGCTGGAAACTTCAGAACATGTTGATTTGTTGAAATCCCAACTCTTCAAAGGATGACATGTCAATTTGAAATTTTAGATATGTGTGAGGCTAGCATCTTCAGAACATGTTGATGTGTTGAAATCCCAACTCTTCAAAGGATGACATGTCAATTTGAAATTTTAGATATGTGTGAGGCTGGCAACTTCAGAACATGTTGATTTGTTGAAATCCCAACGCTTCAAAGGATGACATGTCAATTTGAAATTTTAGATATGTGTGAGGCTGGCAACTTCAGAACATGTTGATTTGTTGAAATCCCAACGCTTCAAAGGATGACATGTCAATTTGAAATTTTAGATATGTGTGAGGCTGGCAACTTCAGAACATGTTGATTTGTTAAAATCCCAACGCTTCAAAGGATGACATGTCAATTTGAAATTTTAGATATGTTAGGCTAGCAACTTCAGAAGAAGTTGTTGTGTTGAAATCCCAACTCTTCCTTGCACTGTCCTAATCAAACCTCTATTATCGTCAGTTTTGGTACGAGTGTTAGATACAGTAAAGCGAATTAATCGCGCGGTATGATAAGGATGAGCATCAAATCATAAGGATTTCTGGGAAGGTTTGTTTTCACATTTAGACCGTGCAGTACATGAGTGTGAATTCAGAATTGCGATGTAGGCATGCCATATTGATTAGCAGGATACATTGCTGCTACCCTTCATTTAAATTTACTGTGATGTTCCATAATTGATTTTAAATGATCCATTTTTATGAATCAGATGACATGGGGAAAGAAGTTTAAATTAACAGTTGAATCATGCTGAATCCATGCAGGAAAATGCAACATCATCCTTTGATATCTACATAGAGAACATCCAGAAAGGGATTCATGGAAGTGATACAGGTGCTTACGACGCTGAAGGAAGGTAATGAAGCCTGCGATTTGCAGACTCATTCCCAGGCTGCTTTCAGTTGTTTACATCTTCTGATTCATCGCAGTACAGGATTTCATTTCGAAATTCTCAGTTTTCACTGTGGTGAACATATATCATCCAGTTTGCTAATACTTCAAGATTGCAGGTTCGTTGCTGAAAAGATTGACGAGATATTCGCCAAGCACAGCAAGACCGTGCCTGATGCTCTGACATCGAGTGAGATAGACGAGCTGCTTCAAGCGAACCGAAAGCCCGGTGACTACGATGGATGGTATGTGCTATGCAGTCCTCCCTCTCGCTTTGTCCATAATATTATAACATGGAATCGGATTTGATATTTTTTACTATAACGAATTTGGACAGTGACATTGTCATAATTCATTGTAATCTAATACAAACTTATAATGTTATGGAACGGAGGGACTACTAAATTTTAGTAGAAGTCTGAAATAGTATCTCTGACTGAACTCTGTGTGATCGTACTGTCTATGTACTCTGCTGCTGTGCCTACACGAAATGCAGGGTTGGTGCAACAATGGAGTGGAAGATGCTGTACAAGCTCGGAAAGGACGAGGACGGCCTTCTTCACAAGGACGCCGTAAGAGAAGTCTACGATGGAAGCCTGTTTGCCAAGCTAGTGCAGAAGAGGGGATCCGCGGAAAGCTAAGCATGATTGCTGTCAACCTGACGAGAGCATCTCCACTGATTCGATCTCTTGAAAGCATCTCGTATCGTATGCCCACTGTACAAGGGAATAGATTGAGATGAGGTCTGAACACAAAAGATATAGATGTATGAACAAGTGTGGATAGAATCTGCAGATAGGGACGAATCCCTTGATTACGGTACGCTTTGTTGGTTTCTTGTGGATATGTATGTCTATAACTGTAGTACTGTACACATTTGGTCGCTTGCCCCTCACCCCGTGATTGCGTGATGCTTCGTTATCTCGAAGAGTTTCGCAAACAAGAGATTTTGAGAATTTGTCGTGACTTTTACAATTTTTGCTATCTGGATCTACTATTCAAGTGCATGAGAGTGACAAATTATTATTTTTTTCTTTCGCGAATATGATCGCCTGGTCCTGTTAACAAAAACCTTGTTTTGCATCAAGTCTGCATATATCGGACATTAGGGGTCCAGTGAGTTCTTGTATCATATCTTGTTATATGTTTTTCAATCAAAATTAGATTTGTGTGTTATTTTTAACAAATAAAAAATTATATGGCTTTTAAACAAAATTGAGTTACATGCTTTTCAATCAAAGCCACACTTATATGGTCTTCTAAAAAAACAAAAAATTACATAGCTTTCAAATAAAGTCAATCCATGTGACCTTATTAAAAAATCTTAATATGAAGCGATCTGACAATATGTAAAACATAATTAGAAATGACACGTTATATTAAGGATTTTTTTAAGTTTGAGATTATATTAATCCAACTTATTTTTATAAGTTAAAACAAACACATCAACTTATTATAATACGGAGTACGAATTATAACAATTTATTATTACAATTCCAAGCTGAAACAAACATGCTAAGCAAAGTACCTCAAAAGATGAAGATTTTAAGAAACGATTCAGGAACGATCGATCAGTCCAAGCCTAAGGCCAACCAGTTCTTACGGCCTGTTTGGTTACTTTAGGGATTAAACTAAACTTTAGTTTTTTCTTTTTTATAGAACTAAACTTTAGTTACTTGCTGTTTGATTTTAAGGACTAAAAGACTAAAAGAGAGTGAGGGTTGAGAGATAAGTAGTACTTTTAGTCTCCTTTAGCAAAGTTTTTGGGGCTAAAGGGCTAAAGTTTAGGGACTAAAGTTTAGTCCCTTTTAGTCCTCATGTTTGGTAATTTAGGGACTAAAAAGTACTAAAGTTTAGTACCTAAACTTTAGCAACCCCAAACCAAACACCCCTTATACTTCTTAAGCACAACTATCAACATAGGTGTGGTGATTTTGGAGATATATTCGAGGGCGGCCTCCAAAGTGCAGAAGAGGCGACGAGTGGATTCTACATGGGCTCGATCCAGTTAAGCCCAGATGATACGACCAGTCCAACCGTGCCGGTCGCGCGGGCCATCACACGGAATCCAGCGTGATATCGTGGGCCGGACTAACATCTTTGGGCCATCCGGGCCCATCTGCCCTTCTGTACTAATGATTTGTATTAATAAAGATTAAAAAATATATTATCTTTTTTCGAGATGCTGAGTAATAAAGTAATAAGGGTATTATACTTTATAGATAAAAGTGATCTTTTATTAGTACGAAATTATTATATTGGACATAACTTTTGAATTAAAAAGTAACGTATTTTTGAACGGAGAGTTCCTCTTTAAATTGTGATTTGCCTGTCTTTACAGTAAAATCAGTCACTGATTAACGAGGACTCAGCTGTTAAAATCAGATCATATTAACGGTTTGCGCGACAGTTTTGACGGTATTTTGGTTCGAGTAGAAATTTTTTACGTCGGAATGGAAATTTATTTGAGGTGAAAGTTTTACATGTTTGCGAAGAAAACTTTCTTCGATTTGGACAGAATATCATTAGAGAATAGGTATTCATAATAGACTAACTATAAAATATCTCGAAACACTCTTCTTTCTTTCCATTTTATCTTATTTATTATTATTATTAGCACGTGTAAGTTGGCTCTGGTATAAACGCTTCTTTTCTTTTTTTTTTGTATCCTATTCTACTGGTATCAATTCGATTGATGATGCATGACATTGTGGTACTTAAAATAGTATATAATAAATAATGTACCGTTCTAGTTGTAATATTTATCAGTAGCGAATAATCCAATCAATTTGACCATTTTAATTTTAGGTCAGATTTTGCTGTATCAACTATTCCAATAGACCAATACCAACCTCAACTTATGATGTATATATGATACTTAAAATAAGTTATATACTTATTATATTCATGTTATAAACTATATACACTTATTCAGTTATAATTATATATATATACACACATGGAAACGCTATTCTACACTCAGGAGTACTATTTTTAATAGTAAATTTCTCAGTAAAATAGCAATTGAGTATTATTTTTTTCTCAGTAAAGATTTCTTAGTAGAATATCTATTCTACACACGTGGTGTAGAATAGTGCTATATACATACGGGAGCGCTATTCTACACCACGTATGTATAATAGTTATTCTACTCCAACTACTTTCAGTAGTAGATTTTTTCGTAGAATATCAATTGTGTACTACTTTTTCCAGTGGTAGATTTTTCAATAGAATAATTATTCTACACATGTACGCAAAATAACATTTGTATAAAATAAACTTATTTTTTTAATAAACCGTCTACTGCCGATTGCCCTTCACCCGTGCAAGCAAAACCTCTCGCACGCTCCCGCTCCGGAGGATTTCACACCTCTCCCGTAGAGCGCACGGCGAGCAGACGAAACTAGCATGGCTACGGCTACGAGCGTGGCGGCGACGCTCCTCCTCTCGCTTCTACTGGCGCGCGCACGCGGCGGCGACGACTACTTTGGGTTCGTGTACGCCGGCTGCTCGCAGGGGCGCTACGACTCAGGCTCACCGTACGCGTCGGGCGTCGAGTCCGTGCTCACATCGGTGGCCAACAGCGCGCCTTACAGCCCCTACGGTAACTTCACCTCACCCTCGCCGTCGTCGTCCTCGGTGGTCGGCCTCTACCAGTGCCGCTCCGACCTCCCCGCAGCGGTCTGCAGCGGCTGTGTCCGGAGCGCCATCTCCAGGCTGTCCTCGCTCTGCGCCTGGGCCGCCGGCGGAGCGGTGCAGCTGCGGACCTGCTTTGTGCGCTACGGCAACGACACGTTCCTCGGGAAGCAGGACACGACCGTGCTTTTCAAGAAGTGTGGCGGCTCGCCCGGGGACGCCAGCGGCGCCGCCATGCGGGACTCGGCGCTCGGCGCGCTCGTGGCCGCGGCGGCGCCTGCCGGGGGTGGCTACCGCGCCGGGGGATCGGGGGGCGTGCAGGCCATGTCGCAGTGCGTGGGGGACCTCGACGCCAAGGCCTGCTCAGACTGCGTCTCGGCGGCTTCCGGGCAGCTCAAATCCGGCTGCGGCTACGCCACGGCCGGCGAGGTGTACCTCGGCAAGTGCTACGCGCGCTTCTGGGCCAACGGTGGCGGCTTCAGCAGCGGCGCTGCCGGGAGTAATGGGTACAGATTTGGGCCTATCGTGTACGGCGAGCACGGCGGGAGGCTCGTCGTCGCCGTCGCCGGCGGTTTCTTCACTTGCATGGCCTACTTTACGCTTGTACTCATGTAATTACTGAGTTCCAGTTGCAGTAAGACACCAAGGCTAGAGTATAGTGGCTGTGAGCTTGTGCGTGCAGTGGTATGTAATCAACGTCAACCTGTGCGATGCAGTGAAGGTTTGCTCTTGCACCTGAACAAATCAACAAATTAAGCGTGGTGCTTTTGTAACTTAATGGAGTTCATAACTGTAAATTAATTTGATCTGTTAAATTATGCAATTATTATCCGTAGCTCTGTCTATTTAGCCTAGCTACTCCGTGAATTGTGATCATTTTAGATTCTAAATTTCTGTTTTTAGATTCTAAATACAAAACAAATGATTTAAATTCTAGATTTAGATTGTGAAAATCACTCGATGAATTGCATAATCTAGAAATGAATTAGAATTCAAAAGCTGAAAAAAAATCATCTTCTCTAGATTCTCATCAATTTGATGCTCAAACTATCTATCTATTCAGACTAACTAGCTGCTGAGAATCTTTATTTACCAGAAGCTAAAACAAACATGTCCTTAGAGTTATTAGTTGCGATAAAATTTTGTTCAATTCCATGCATTTCAATAACTTAAAAAATATGACGAGATTTTTATAGACTTATTAAAGTATAACAAAGAAATTGATAGCTCCAACTTAAATGATAATTTGTAGCTAGCAACCAAACAATTTAACCTCGTAAAACAACATCAATACAAACAGAAACCTGGTAATTCACATGCCACATCTCTCTCCCATCTTCGCCATTTTTGCTTACAAACATACACTGCTATTAGAGAAGCAACCTCCACAAAATCATTCAGAAAGAAAGCAAGTTGCTTACTTGCTTTGCCAGAATCCCACAAAACCATAACTCGACTGAAATTTCAGTGGCCAGATCAGAAAGCATACATTCATTCAGTTCAGTTGTCTATAATTGCCAGCATCGTCAATAATTCCAACATATATAAACAGAATACTTTGACATATCACCTCCATGGTGACCCCTGGAGACCTGGACTGAGCTCTGAACTCTGAAGGACTGACCACACCGTGCTCAATGGCATGCCAGTGGTATTAATGTATTATGCATGCACAAGATCAAAAAGAGCTTTAATTTTGCTTGCCTTTATCTTTGCTCTGAGCTTTTCTTGCTAGGTTCTAGCTTTTGATGTGGACTCGCTTTATTGTTGTCACTATGAAGTTTCAAGTTTGAGTGTATCTCAGAGTGGATTCAGATGATTCAGCTTTTCGAGTGATTATAATTTGGAACGGAGGGACGTCGCTGGTATCCATCACTGATCACACTGTGAGCTTGCAGCTTAGTGTGGTTGCTTTTTGTAAGCTTTAGGAGGTACTCCTAGCTGTGAGCCCTTTCATATATATACTACTTTGGACTAAGTTAATCAACAGTAGTTTACTGAACGCCATCTTTGTCCAAGTTTCGGAGTACATTTGTTAATTCCAGTGCAGGATGTTGAGCAGACGACTGGCTTTACGCTGGAACGCCGCCTTTCCTTTTCCTGTCCTTGCCTGCCATGCAAATGCAGTGCCTTCTCTTTTGGCATGCAATGGGTCAAAGCAATAAGCAGTACAATTTTACCGAACCACGGTTCCGTCGGTTAACAACGGCAACCATATCATTTGCTACTAATTGTCGATGTAAACACCAAGGTTGGACTCGTGAGTAAGGGGGTATTTGGTTCCGTGACTAAATTTTAGTCCGTGTCATATCAGATGTTTGGACATCAATTTGAAGGATCAAACGTAAAGTAATTATAAAAATAATTACAGAATCATAGGATAATTCACGAGACGAATTTTTTAAGCCTAATTAATCTATAATTAGCAAATGTTTATTGTAGCATCACATTGTCAAATCATGGCGTAATTAGGCTCATTAGATTCGTCTCGTCGATAATCTACCGAATATGAATGAGTTTTGTTAATAGTCGATGTTGGGGGAAAATATCTCATCTTCAGGGTTATTGCCAAAGCAGCATGAAGACAGCCAACTAGTTCGAAGATTGTCCGAAGACCTTCTTCGAAGATGCTCGGAACCTAGTTCGAAGCCCGAAGACAAGCATTAGTTCGAAGTATGTCTTCGAACCAAAGCCCTTCAGGATCTTTTCTGCCAGCTAAGATGGAAGACTTATCTTCTATCCTATTAGATTAGTCTTTTACCATTTTAGCCCTATTAAGGAAACCGAATAGTTTCCTTAATGTCGGTTGTAATAGAGGGGTAAATAGGTCTTTTCCTTAATGTTTAGGCCTATAAATACCCCCCGTTTCATCCTGTAATAGGGACCGATTACAAGTGATTCAATACACACTTTCGAACTATTCTAAGCTATTATCCTTTCGGAGGCTTAGAACAGTTTGCTTCGCAAACACTTCGTTTGTTAGTTTCTTTTCTACAGAAACCTGTTAGCGTAATCTTTTACGCCAACAGTTGGCGCCGTCCGTGGGGAACTTAGTTCAAAAAACTTCGTTCTCTACCAATTTCTTACATCATGCCTCCTAAGCGGAGCGCACCTCGCAATCCTACTCGGAGGTCTTCTCGGATCTCCGGAGAGATACCCTTCGACACAGTCGAAGTCGGAGGGTCTTCGACTATCCCTCCACCTCAAACTCCGCAAGGGGCTTCTATCCCTCGAGGATACGAAACCTCTCCGCCAACCCCTTCCATACTCCGACCGCCCGGAGCCACTCCGCCACCTTCTATTCCGATTCGAACTGATCATACCAGTTCTCAAGACCCGGAAGGTCCTTCCGGAGGAGATGAAGATAGCCTTGGAGACATGGCCACTCAAATGGCCAATCTTCAAGCCGAGGTAGCAAGGTGGCGACAAGAGGCTGCGAACAGACTTCGCTCTCAAGCCACCCCAGCTATCCCCGGAGTGCCCGAAGACGACGATCTTGATTATCCCGAAGCCCCGGAGAACGCCTCTTATGACAATGAATCTCCGTTGCATCCTGAGCTTCAGAAGGTTCGCTTCGATCCGAAGTTTAAAGCTTCGAAGCTCTGCAAGTATGCCGGAGACGAAGATCCTAGTGAGTTTGCACGTTCTTATGCCCTAGCGATTGAGGCTAGTGGCGGAGACAGAGAAACTATGGCGAAGTGTTTCCCGTTAGCCCTTCAAGGAGTGGCGTTGAGATGGTTCTGGTCTTTAAAGCCAGGATCAATCGCTTCGTGGTCACAGTTGAAGAAGAAGTTTATAAGTAACTTTCAGGGCACCTCCGTGCCCCCCATGTCGACAGGAAGCCTTTTCCAAGTGAAACAGCTCCCCGGAGAAACATTGAGGCAGTATTTCAAGCGCTTCGCTCACACGAAGTCGCAAATTCGGGGGCTGTCCACATCCTCGGTGGTTGATGCGGCTCGGGAAGGCGTCAGTCATAAAGGCCTTCTGGATAAACTGCATCGGAAGAGCATCACCACAGTATCACAGCTGATGTCGTACTTCGAGGAATACTCGAAGTCAGAAGAAGGTTGGCTTCGGAGGACTACTGTTACTTCGACAGTATTGACAGAAGTTAAAGCAGAGGTGAAGACTTCGGCACAGCCGCAAGAACCAGTCTCCGAAGTGCAACATGATAGAAGAAGAGGGCAAAAGCACCCTCGCTCTGAAGTCTTAAACATTGCACCCCCACAGAAGTTTGCACCAAGAGCTCCACAGTCTGCGGGGAACAAGTCCAGCGGCTGGAGGCCGCCATGGAAAACGGCTGGCAAGGGCCAGACCCTTTTTTGTTGTATTCATGGAGAGAATCGAAGCCATGCAACTGACACCTGCAAGGCTATTCTTACCCTTCGGGGAGAATACTTGGAGAGAACTTCGGGTCGAGGTAGTACCGACCGAAGTCCAGCAGCAGCAGTGCGCCCAGAGCCGGTCCAGGCTGTGGCGCGGATAGAAAATTTTGATGCTGCAAGGCATCCTCCGGTGGCCAATGTTATGCCACCTCCGAAGCAAGAAGAAGGACAAGATAGAGGGAAGAGAGTAGTTCTCCCTATCTCCGGAGGAGGTACCCTCGGAAGCATGTCCAAGAGACAGCGAAGAGAGTACGTTCGAGAAGTAGGTCACATTGGAACTTTGTCATCTGCAGCTGCAATGCCGGAGTGGTCTCATGTTCCAATATCTTTCTCTGCGGAGGATGCAGCTGGTATCAAGTTCCCACATGCAGATCCATTGGTTATTACTGCTGATATTGCAGGGACAGAAGTCCGAAGGGTGCTAATTGACGGAGGTAGCTCGGCAGATATCATATTTGTACAAGCCTTCGATCAGTTATGCATTTCCCGGAAGCATCTCCTCCCAGCGGCTCGTCCTCTGCAAGGCTTCGCAGGACCTCCGCTAGATGCACTTGGCCAGATAGGCCTGGAAGTAACCTTCGGAGAAGGTTTACTAGCCCGAACTGAAGAAGTTATCTTTGATGTGGTAGATGCCCCGTATGCTTATAATGTCATCTTCGGACGAGGCATGTTGAATCAGTTCGGAGCTGTGGCGCATCACAACTACTTGTGCATGAAGATGCCCACACAATCAGGAGTTCTGACAATCTTCGGAGATCAAGCCATGGCTCGGAGGGCAGAATATGGTCACGGTCCTCCTCTTGATCCGAGGCAAGTAAACAGTGTTCAAAATGATGAAGAAATTTTTTCAGCCTCTTCCGAAGCTTCGAAGAAGTCATTTCCAAGACCAAGTCCCGAAGGAGAGATTGCAACGAAGATCATTGTCAAAGATGGTAAAGAATACACTTTTCAATTTGGTAAAGATTTACCTCCCGAAGTTGCAACTTCCTTGGAAAAGGTCGTAGAAGAAAATTTGGATGTCTTCGCCTGGTCTGACGAAGATATCACCGGAGTCGATCGGGATATTATTGAGCACAGTTTGCTTGTAAACCCGAAGGCCCGGCCTGTTCGACAAGGGCTCCGGAACATGTCCGCAGAGAGAGCTGCTCTAGCTAAGGACGAAGTTGAAAAACTGTTGAAGGCTGGGATTATCAGAGAAGTGGCCCATACAGAATGGTTAGCCAACCCAGTCTTCGTCAGGAAGAAGTCCTCCGGAAAGTGGCGCATGTGCATTGATTTCACATCTTTGAATAAAGCGTGCCCACGTGACCCCTACCCCATGCCCCGAATTGATCAACTAGTTGACTCCACGGCAGGTTCGGAGTTACTAAGCTTCCTCGACGCGTATTCCGGTTATCATCAAATTTGGTTGAAGCGCGAAGATGAAATCAAGACGAGCTTTGTAACTCCTTCGGGAGTCTTCTGCTATGTAAGAATGCCCTTCGGCCTAAGAAATGACGGGGCTACTTTTTCAAGATTAGTTGCTAAGGCTCTAGGTCATCAACTAGGTCGCAATGTGGAGGCCTATATGGATGATATTGTAATAAAGAGTGCTTTAAAGCACCAACATAGCCTAGACTTAGCAGAAACATTCAATAGCCTTCGGGCATGTGGGATCCGTCTTAACCCCGAAAAATGTGTATTCGGAGCTAAGGCTGGAAAGTTGTTAGGGTACTTAGTTTCAAGCAGGGGAATTGAAGCTAGCCCTACTCAAATAACTACGCTGCAGAAGATGGCTCCTCCGGAAAATTTAAAGCAAGTGCAAAAGCTGACTGGACGTCTGGCCGCACTTAGCAGGTTTTTATCAAGGTCTGCGGAGAGGAGCCTGCCAATATTTAAAGCTTTGAAAGGGTCCGAAGATTTTGCATGGACACCAGAGTGTCAGAAAAGCTTCGAAGATATTAAAGATTATCTCAGCAATCTTGCTACACTCACGGTGCCTATTGCGGACGAAACCCTACTCCTGTATCTTGCAGCTACAGGTTCAGCTGTCAGCGCAGTCCTTGTCAGAGAAGCAGATATCAATGGGAAGTTGGTCCAAAATCCTGTCTATTTTGTATCTGAAGCATTGTCAGGAGCGAAGACAAGATACTCTGAACTTGAAAAGTTCGTTTATGCTCTGATAATGGCTTCGAGAAAGCTAAGACATTATTTTTTGGCTCATAATGTAATTGTACCAACTTCGTATCCTTTAGGAGATATGCTCCGAAGCAAAGATTCCACTGGAAGGATTGGAAAGTGGGCAGTAGAGCTAGCACCCTTCGGCATATCTTTCCTGGCAAGGACAGCTATCAAATCTCAAGTCCTAGCAGACTTCGTAGCAGAGTGGACTCCACCTGCGAAGTTGATTCCGGAGAAATCAGATGACGGAGTTTGGACTATTTACTCCGATGGGGCTTTCCAAGCATCCGGAGCAGGCATTGGGGCAGTATTAATTTCACCGTCAGGACAAAGAGCAATGTACTCCGCAAGACTCAACTTTAAGTCTACCAATAATATAGCGGAGTACGAAGGAATTTTGTTGGGACTTCGGAAAGCACGTGCTCTAGGGGCTACAAGGATAATTATAAAAACAGATTCTCAGATAGTAGCAGGGCACGTGGATAAAAGTTTCCAAGTCCGACATCCACAGCTTGCAAAGTACTTGGAAGAAATTCGCAAGATCGAAGCACATTTCAAGGGTATTTCCATTCGGAGTATACCAAGAGCTGAAAATGTGCAAGCGGACATTTTAGCAAAGGCTGCTGCCGGAGCTGTGGATGTGCCTGACGAAGCTTTCTATGAGGAGCTCAATGTACCTTCGGTGCCACAAGTTGCTTCTGCAGAGATTCTCTGCATTCCTAGTGCAGATTGGAAAGATTCGATCATAGAACTCTTGCAAGGAGGAACAAATTTGCCCGAAGAGCCCCAATTGTCAAGATTAAAGCTCAGAGCAAGAAACTATCAGTTAATCAACGGTATATTATACAAGGCCGGAGTATGTTCCCCTCTACTCCGATGTATATCTCAAGCCGAAGGCCAAGAAATTCTCCGAGAAATTCACGAAGGCCTTTGTGGAAGTCATTTAGCCCCTAGAGCTCTGGCAGGAAAAACACTTCGCCAGGGGCTTTATTGGCCCACAATAACAGCTGATGCGGAGAGCTTGGTCCGCACTTGTCAAGGATGCCAGTGGATGGGTCGACGGAGTCATCGCCCACCAACAACCCTTCAAGTCATTGCTCCGGTATGGCCTATGGCCAGATGGGGTATGGATCTAATTGGTCCCTTTCCGTTAGCAAAGGGAAATCTGAAGTTCGCAGTGGTAGCCATTGAATATTTTTCTAAGTGGGTAGAAGCAGAGCCCTTAACAGCTATCACTTCGAATAATGTACAGAAATTCTTCTGGAAGAACATTATTTGCCGGTTCAGAGTGCCTAGATATCTCACAGTTGATAATGGAACACAGTTCGACGCAGAACCCTTCAGGAAGTTTTGCGAAGACCTAGGCATTCAACTATGTTTTGCTGCAGTGAGACATCCTCAGTCGAATGGAGCCGTTGAGCGAGCCAATGGAAATATCTTATCAGGGCTAAATCGAAGAATAGTAGGACTATCAAAGGGACTGTGGACCGAAGAGCTTCCGAAGATTCTGTGGTCCATTCGGACTACGCAAACAAGGTCCACAGGTTTTACTCCGTTCAGACTGCTATTCGGAGATGAAGCTATGACTCCAACGGAGCTCAAAGGGGGATCATTTCGCAGCACCAAACCAGACATCAAAGAAGAAAGACAAGCTTCGTTAGATTTGTCAGAAGAGACAAGGCTTCGAGCTGTAGCCAATTTATCAAAGTATCATCAGCAGACGAAGACTTGGTATGACCCGAAGATTAAGCTCAGCGAGTTAAGGCCAGGTCATCTTGTTCTACGAAGCATTATAGCACCAGGGAAGTTAGGCAATAAATGGGAAGGTCCATATCTAATCGTCCGCTCGGGGCGCCCTGGTTCATTTAAATTAGCTAATTTAGAAGGTGAAGAGTTAGCACATACTTGGCATGCGGAGCACCTAAAGCGATACTTCGCATAAGGGCTCCTTGTAATTCGTTTGTAATCACCTCTAAATTAATAAAGCATACACCCTGATAGTTGCCTTCCCCTTGACACTCCTAGTTTCCCGAGCGGACGCGCTGGGACAGAAGTCGATCGAGAGGGAAGTGTCATTAAGCTGGGCTGTATTTCCGGACTTCGTACCCATAAAGTCGAAGCCTCCGGTGTGGTGGCTGAAATCCATCCGGAGCCCAAGCTGATACCTTGTAGGCATCCGTAAAAGAGCCAATACCACATTCTACGGAGTCCAAGCTTCGGCTGGTAGACTTCCGTAAAAAGAGCCGAAGGTGGCCAAAATCTACGGAGTCCAAGCTGCAGCTTGTCAGACTTCCGTAAAAAGAGCCGAAGGTGGCCAAATTCTGCGAAGTCCAAGCTCCGGCTGGTAGACTTCTGCAAAAAAGAGCCCAAGGTGGCCAAATTCTGCGAAGTCCAAGCTTCGGCTGGTAGACTTCTGCAAAAAAGAGCCCAAGGTGGCCAAATTCTGCGAAGTCCAAGCTCCGGCTGGTAGACTTCTGCAAAAATAGCCGAAGGTGGCTACAATTTCTGCGAAGTCAAAGCTCCGGCTGGTAGACTTCTGCAAAAATAGCCGAAGGTGGCTAAAGCAAAACAGCATTTAAGCCATGAGCTCCGAATGTCTGTTCATATAAGTCCAAAGTGACAAATTTCTTAAGACACTAAAGTGTCCTCGAAGTTATCTTAATTGATTTCTTTCGTAAAGCAAACAAAGGTACCAAGTTACCATTCTTCTGACTACAAATAGTCGAAGATATTTCATAAGATTTCAAAAGATCTTTAAAATGACAGAGGGGCTCCGAACCCCCAAAAAATTGTACTCCGAAGTTTTTTCTTTGCGCATAACCATCTTTGAATACAGTTCGAAGTTGCTTATACCCAAAGAGGGGCTAGTAAATATGGAGACAATTTTAAATCGGCATTCATTATTGAAACAAATGTGTTTACAGATTACATTATGAAAAATTGGTATCTATACCAAGAAGGAATCGGAGACCTCTTCGGTCCCGAGAGCTAGGGGTGGAGCGACTAGTTCCAACATCGGAAGTTCTAAGAACTTTACGTTTAACTCTCTTCCTCCCCTTCGAAGCTCTAAAATCCTTTTGCTCTTGTTGAAGCTCGGCCCAAGTTCGAAGCCGCTCGGGGCTTCTTTCCCAGCTTCTAAGATCTTCAGATCTTTTATTTTGGGCTTCACCTTCGTCTTCGGACCAATTAGTGTCTTCAGAAGACGAGGTGTTTGCGTCAATCTCTTTATCTTCCTTTTGATATAAGACAATACGTCTTTGATTACTTCGGGCGCAATAACGCCGGAGTCATCTCGAGGAATAAAAAATCGAGGACGCTTATAACTCTTTAGAAGTTCGAAGGTATTCCACAGTGAGCGAAGTTCGCTGTTAAGCTCTAACACTTCGATATCTTCCATAAGAGGCAAAGCCTAAAAATATGACAAACAAGACTTTCATTGATAAATATTTACAAGCATCAGCTTTACGTAATCAAAAAATCCTAAATAATCCTAAACCTGCGGATTCGGAGGAGGCTGACTGCTCGAAGCTTGGCTCCGAACTTGCTTTTGGCGTTGGCCTTCATCAATCCAAGCCTTGATCGCAGATCGACCTTCGGCTCTCCACGAAGTTTGGAAGGCTCGCCAAGCAGTAGCTACGCCTTCGGAAGGAGTCAAAAGTCTCGCGTCGTCGAAGATGATGGAGCTCTCTGCGCTCGGAGTGATTGTTCGGCCCAAATCCTCGTAGTAACGAAGTATTCCAAGGGCAGACACTTGTCCGGAGAGTTCTCCATAACGCATGCCTGCCGTCTTCATTTGCTTCGCTGCTCCTTGGATCCTCTTTAGCCGGCGCAGCAGAGTTACATTGTCATCCGAAGGTAGTGATCCAGTAGTACCGAAGTACTCCAAGACACCTAGCATCTGTTCGATGACCTCCGAAGCCACCTTCTTAGACTTGAGCTTTTCCACATTAAGTGCATCCTTGACCGAAGTCGTTTCTGCTAAAACTCCGGAGATTCTAGCATTCTCCGTAGTCAAAGCATTCTTCTGAGTCCGGAGTTGGCCAGCTTCTTCTTGTAGCCTTACAAGTTCAGACCCTTTGGCAGCATCCTCCGTCCGCAGTCTTTCAATCTCTGCCCGAAGCACAATTCTTTCTGCTTCGAGCTCTTTCTTCGCAGCCTCCAAGCTTTGCCTAGCCCTTCGCTCCGCTGATATTACATTGTCCATCTGAGCTACTCGACCTTCGGAGAAGTTGAAATTTCTTTGAAGAGCTTCGTTCTCTTCCCGAAGTTGAGCAATTTCGTTTTCGTTCGATAAAGCCGCAGCGCGGGCTAAGACTGCTTGCTAAAAAAAATGAAATAAGAAATTATTCATATATAATTTGCTATTTGGTTCGAAGATGTTTTATACCTGATAAGCTGCTCTTTCCACAGCAAGGTTAAGCTCCGAACCCTTCACTCTGCTTAAACGGGCTACCAGTTCTGTTTCCCCGACTTTGCGACTGGCTTCACCCAAAGGTTTAACCAAAGTCCCAAGTCCGGTTTTCTCCTCCAAAAAAGGAGTTATGAGAGGAAGCATTACTGAAGCCTTCTGATCAGCTCGGCTTAGTGAAGGTCCGGAGAGTTCTTCCGAGGCCCTTGGAACTTCTGAAGATGGCCCCCCCTCAGTTGATTCACTTTCATCCGTTGAGTCAGATGAAGTCGATCCTTGAGTTGGAGGCTCTATGTGTCTTTTTCCTCTTCCAGGCCCCGGTAGAGTAACCTCCGGTCGTGGCTCCGAAGTTGTCGAAGGTCTTTGAATTGTATCTTCGTGAGATACTTCGACAACAGGAGGCTCTGCAAAAACAGAAATATTATACATTGTATAATTTTGCAAAAATTGATAAAAATTATGCAAAATTTACCTTCGACATTCTCTGGAATATCGAGTATCGGACTGATCGGAGGATCAAAAGTGTAGTCCTCATCCGAATCAGCCGTTAAATCGTGGACTGCAGGAGCATCGTCCTGGGGAGTCCTCGTTACTTCTTCAGGAATCGAAGCCATAGTGACTTCGACCCCACCTTCGTTCGCAGGAACTTCGTCCTGAATTGTATCTTCTTGAACTACCGAAGTCATTGGTTGATCAGCATTGTCTCCAGACTCCGGTACGTTCGCAGTTTCTTCGGCCTCATCTACACCCATAGGGGCTTCATCTTGTTCTTCATGGGTATCCGAAGCTCTTACTTCTTCGATGTTGGCTCCGGTATACCTGCAGTATCTTCAATGTGAATACTTCGTTGAGCTGCATCTTCCTCAATCAATTTCATTAAAAATATACCTTCGTCTTCTTTAGAACTAGAAATCGAAGCTCTTGAGCTCGAAGGTGCGAGGTTCTTCGGCTTCCGAGCCACCTTCTTCATCGGAGTCCTTGCGGAGATGGAGGCTCCAGCTTCAGCTACTCTCTTCTTGGGTCCTTTTTCTTGAGGCACCCAATCCATCAGAGGGGGCAGAGTTAACTCCAACATTCCCCATACTCTGTTAAATCTCTCCCAACTCCCGACTAATTTAACTCGCCATTCTTTCTCGGACGGAGTTGGGGCACCAAGAATCTTCTCCGAAGCCCTTACAATTTGTTCTGATGTAATAGGGTCTGAAGAAGCTAAAAAATAATTCGAGTTAGTCTTTCTTCGAAGTAAATATGTACAATGCATGTTGGTTTCGAAGTTACCTGCAGGGCTCGAAGTATAATTGATTTTGCGAAGGCCGCCTTCGGAGTCATCTTCGAAGATGATAGGCCAGTTGGCCATCAGTGGAGGAATTTGAAGACCGATGAATTCTTCAGCCAAGTCTCGCATACTGAGCCTTCGGCTAACTTTTTCAAGCAGGTTCAGGCGGGCTTCGAGCTGGCCTTCGTCAGGTTGTACTAGGGCTTCTTTCCGGAATTGGATTTCTTTGAGGGGCCCAGCCAGAGGACTGCTAGCTCCGACTTCGGCATAAAACCACCTCAGTACCCAATCGGTATACCATCTAGCATTGATGGCTTTAGCAGGGAATCGCAGAGCATATTCATCTCGAAGCCTAAAATTGATGCTTCCGAAGGCAACCACTACTTTCTCACCTCCGGAGCCTACGAAGGTCTTCGGCTGACAAGTCGCTCTGTGCAGTGCAGCGAAGATTTCAGCCCTCCCCTCACAGCCTTCGGCTCTCAGCGCCCACTCAAAGATAGCTAATCTAGCTACAGCATTCGGAGATAGCTGGGGGAGGGTTACATGAAACAGGTCAAGAACTTCGGCCAAGAAATCCACAGCAGGGAGGCCCAAGCCTGCTTCGAAAAAAGCTTCGAACACTACGACCTCTCCGGGTCTTGGTGATGGGATTGCTTCTTTGCCCGACCTCCGAACCATAACCCCATTGCTAATCTTACCCCCTGCTGTGATTGCCAAGGACTCCCTTTTGCAGGTCGAAGGTCCCAATTCAAAGGACTGATCCAAATATTTGGTCGATGGAGGGCACAGACCTTGGTCATCGGCGATTTGGGGATTTCTCCCCCCTGCCGCCATGGATATTGCCGCCTGCATCGAGGGTGTCGCCGCCAATGTCGCCGCCGCTGCTGCTGCGGCTGCCTGCTGCCGAGCCAAGGCCGAAGGAGGCGCAGATCCCTTGGTCTTCACCATCGCGATTGCCGGATTGATTTGAGAGAATGGAGGCTAGGGCTCAAGAACTCGAAGGCTAGGGCTCAAGAACTCAAAGGGCTCAAAAGGCTTTTGACTGAGAGGAAGCGGTGAAAAGGTAATCGAGTAAGTTCTGGAGTTCTTTATTTATAGCCTAATCTTTCCGTTTGTTACCGTTTGGGCTCTGCCCTTTCGCATTCCCGCCTGTTATTTTCCTCCGAAAATAACGCCTCGTATAGCTTCCGTTAGAAACAGAAACTAACGGCTATTTTTTCTAAGTCTAAAAAGACTTTCGAACTTCCTGAGTCAGTTCTAAGATAGTTCGAAAGGTAATTACCTTATGACTGATTCGAAGTTCATATCTTCATGCATTTCGGAGATAAAACGAAAATCAATAACCCCTATGATTGGTTATCTTTTCTTTCCGTATACTGCTCTCCTAACGTTACAGGTCGAACGGAGAAGCGTATTCGAGGGGCTACTGTTGGGGGAAAATATCTCATCTTCAGGGTTATTGCCAAAGCAGCATGAAGACAGCCAACTAGTTCGAAGATTGTCCGAAGACCTTCTTCGAAGATGCTCGGAACCTAGTTCGAAGCCCGAAGACAAGCATTAGTTCGAAGTATGTCTTCGAACCAAAGCCCTTCAGGATCTTTTCTGCCAGCTAAGATGGAAGACTTATCTTCTATCCTATTAGATTAGTCTTTTACCATTTTAGCCCTATTAAGGAAACCGAATAGTTTCCTTAATGTCGGTTGTAATAGAGGGGTAAATAGGTCTTTTTCTTAATGTTTAGGCCTATAAATACCCCCCGTTTCATCCTGTAATAGGGACCGATTACAAGTGATTCAATACACACTTTCGAACTATTCTAAGCTATTATCCTTTCGGAGGCTTAGAACAGTTTGCTTCGCAAACACTTCGTTTGTTAGTTTCTTTTCTACAGAAACCTGTTAGCGTAATCTTTTACGCCAACAGTCGACATTTAATATTCTAAAATAGTATTTAAACATTGGATGTGACATGGCCTAAAAATTAGGCCTCATACTTTGGAAAAAATTGATAGTTTGCCGCTCTTAAGATTGCCCTTCTATTATAGTATGTGGACTACTTAGGTCAATAATATATGAGTTAGAAAGACAAAAATACGAAGTTATTTTTAGATGGTTGTAAATTATCAAATCTCTCTACACTGGTAGATGACACATGCGTAGGGGTAAAACGGATCAGACGGATAATAATATTATTATATTTTTTCGGATTCAATTTTAGATTAGGAAATGGATAACTTGATGCAGATACAAAACATATACAAATATAAATCGAATATAAATTAGCGGTAGCGCTATTCTACACCACGTGTGTAGATTAACTATTCTACACCATCCACTTTCAATAGTAGATTTTCTCAGTAGAATAACAATTGAGTACTATTTTGTTCTCAGTAGTAAATTTCTCAGTAGAATAACTATTCTACACCCGTGGTGTAGAATAGCATTTGTATATAAATTAGATACAAATAAAATTATGAATATTTATTATAACAAGACAAGAATCATCTACCATACGGACACCAAATATTCTCCTAACTCAGAATTTTCTCGGTCTTCTTCCATTTTAAAATCTCAGTTAAAATGTTTGATTTTTAGCCACGAACAGAAAAGAGAATTCCATCATATACCCATTTTTTAGATAAAAATTGAGAATTTATTCACCGTATCTCAATGACATATGAGGTTCACATAGATCAATGACATGTAGTTCAGAAAGATAAATCTTTAATTTTCATTTAAATAGAGAGTATATGATCAATTTTTACCGAACAAAAATGTCTTCGTCAGGTAGTCAGGTTCCAGAAGGATCCAACAAAACGAAACGTGTTTCGTCTCAAGTTCCAGCCTTAACATCGAAGCAAGCAAAAAAAAATAAATTCCCCATTTTCGGTGGGACCCACACGCGCAGTCCCTCATTCGATCTGAGCCGTCCGCGTGGTCACCCCATCACCATCGGTCGGCAGGAGATTTCGCGTTACCCATCCGTCCATGACTCAGCCGTCCCTCGAACGTGTCGGGGAGTCGGGACTCCCATCTAAAATCTGGTGCTCTTCCCTACACCGCGTCTACAAGAACCGCGGCAAAGCGCTCCCCTCTCTCCAACTCCAAGCAGCTTCGCATCCCGTGGACCCTTTCCACCCAGAACTACTAATCCGCCGCCTTCTTCTCCCGGGCGATCCCCAATCTAGCCCGAGGTCGAATCGATCCGGCGCGGTATCAGACCGAGCTCACCACCTCCGGTTCGGCAGCGATGGCGCTGGAGTGGGTGGTGCTGGGCTACGCGGCGGGCGCGGAGGCGGTCATGCTGCTGCTGCTGACGCTGCCGGGGCTGGAAGCGCTCCGCCGCGGGATGATCTCGGTGGTGCGGAGCGCGCTCAAGCCGATGATGTCGGTGGTGCCCTTCTGCCTCTTCCTGCTGATGGATATATACTGGAAGTACGAGACGCGGCCCACCTGCGACGACGAGCACGCCTGCACCCCATCCGAGCACCTCCGCCACCACAAGTCCATCATGAAGTCGCAGCGCAACGCTCTCCTCATCGCCGCCGCGCTGCTCCTCTACTGGATCCTCTTCCACGTCACCTCCCTCGTCGTCAGGCTTGACCAGCTCCAGCAGCGCGTCCACAAGCTCAAGAAGCGCGACGACTGATCTGAGTCCGTTACCTGATCCAGCGCGTCCACTGACTTGCCGGTTTCATCTCTCCTCTGTTTCTCCCTACTCGTTTATGTTCTCTGATATATCATGCGGCTGTGTTCTTTTTGTAGTATGGATGCTTGACATCGTGATCCCGATTTGAGCGTTCCATTGTTTGCTTCAGATCTTAGTTCCATTAGTTTCAGGTCTTTATGTTACAATGGCCGTAATAGAACAAACTCTCCAAAAAAAATTGTTGCAAATGTGAGACTCTAGGTTGATTTTGAACATGAGTAATAGTTTACCTGTTTAATCATGAATCACTGTTGATGTTGTTAGTCATAGTTGAGAGATTTAGCACAGAAGACACATGAAATTCGTTGTTGTTCAATTACTTATGTCATCATGGTTGAGTGCTTGAGAATTCACGTTAGTGTCCAATAATAACTTGGTATGCATCTACACTGAAACAAAATGTAATATATTTATCGCCAGCATGGTCAAATGATGTATTCCCTTAGTTTCTAAGGTCCGTTTGGATAACAAGAATTTAGCACAGGATGTGAATGCTAATTAGAATGACTAGAGCTAATTATAAAACGATGTGAATGCTAATTAGAATGACTAGAGCTAATTATAAAACTAATTGTATAAGCTCTAGACTAATTTATGAGACGAATCTATTAAATCTAATTAGTTCATGATTTGAAAATGTTGGACTACGGTAAACATGTGCTAATGTTGGTTTAATTAGATTTAATATATTTGTTTTGGTTCATGAAATTAGTTTATGTTTAATACTTATATTTAGCATCTAAATTGCTAAATATAAGTACTAAACTTTAGCCCCTTCATTTAAACGGGTGCCTAAATAGCCGTAGAATTGTAGACGTTTTGGTTTTGGTAATCACGAGGTCATTTTGCACTCATATACCTATGTATATATGCAAACTTACTAACTACAAGGCTATTCACAATGATAGGTTTCGTAACACTGTTTTCTAGAATGCCACATCGGTTTTACAATTGAATGAAATACACTCCCTCAGTGGAGAGTTTTATTTTACTATTTTCTAGACTAACTAATGTAATTAAATGCAACTAGCTCTCGGGTTAGCACCATGTCATAGTAATGACATTATTTCCTTCTCTTTTCTTATTAATTAAATTCATGTCAGCAAAAAATCTGATGTGGCATGGTAATTAATACCATGAAACATGCATCCTATGAAACCTCAATTGTGAATAGCTTAAGTATAACACAAACACAATAAATACAAGCAAACTTACTAACTATAAGTATAACACAAACACACTTAATATGATTTAGACAAAAATATGATAATTAATTGTTTCTCGTACGTCAGAACATGTCAAACATGAGAACTATGGAACAAGAAGAGTAAGCTGTTTTAGCTATGATGAATGCTCCATTGCTGGTTTTCAGTTAGGGATATGTTTTTGTGGGAAAATGAACAGGGAGTTGCTCATGGAACAGTGGAGGAAATGGTAGCTTGGCCAAAACTGAGAAAGCCAGCTGATTAGAGCACAGAGGGTTACGCTAATCGTACCGATAGTTAGAAAAGGGATTCATTTGTGGCAAGAAAAGAGAATGCGGTCACTACCGTCTACCAACGCCAAATCTGTTCGGCTCGCCTATATAACAATTTAATTTATAAAAAATACTGGGTTAACTTTTGTATAAGCTAGATTGTTATAATTCAAAGTCGTGGCATATTTATTTCAACTTTGGATTTAATTTATAAAAACTGTTTATTAGATTATTATAATTTGTACTAGATTATAATACGTGGGAGGAAAAAAACGAAATTGTTATAATCTAAAGCACGAAATTGTTATAATCTAAAGCGCAGGGCTTTATCTACAGTAAAATTGCTGAATCTGTCACCTATTTATTGAAACTATTTTATATTAAAAAAACCAATAAAAACAGGAGGATACATATAATTAAAAGATAATAATATATACCATATAAATTATATTTAATTTATTTTAAACAATATTATAATTGGTAGCAACCTATCTCAAAAAAAAATCTTGATTCGGGAAGGAAACACAGAGCTTGCTATTACTGGCTACAGCATACAACGCAGCAGGCTTCTTTAGGTCTTATCACGGCCTGTTCATGTTTTATGAAAGTTGGTTTGTCTTATTATAATTTTGTGATTTCAGAAAAATATAATTAAAATTTATATATTTAAATTCATACCATTACAATTCTACAGAACTCCTAACTACATCGTTACAAATTTAGAGAATTCTGAAATATTCCGTTACATTTTGAGAGAGCTAATTTCCAAAATGATATAAATCTAAATATGCGAATTGTAATAGCATTTCTCTAAAGTTACAAAATTATAATAACATAAATCGAATTATTCGTTTTATCAAAGCGGATTAGTAGTTGCCACTTGGATAATATATAACTTGAAAATATTATTTCTCATTTTACCAAAGCAGGAAGTGGTTGGGAAAAACGGTACATGTTTTCCCTTTTTCATATTTTGCGAGGAGAGCACATTTGGTACTGCTACTCCCCGTTCCATAATATTACAATCTAAAATTAGATTTGATATTTTATAGCATAATGAATATAACAAATATAATTTTAAGTAATATATATACACACATACACAATTAGGGATCATTTAGATTGAAAGAATTTTATAGGAATTATAAAGTATTTAGAACCTTTGAAAATTTTCTTGTCTAGGTTATTTGGAGTTTCAAAAAACATATGATTAGAGTTTCAAAAATTCTTACCATGTTCTTTCTTTGTCTTTGCCCTGTCACTATGAGTTTATATATTTATTTCGTATAAATTATCAAATGCATTATTTTTAAATATGAAATTTTTAGATTTTTATATGATTTACATGTATATTCCTACTATCCTATAGACGCACGCATGAAAGATTTACTATTTTAACACTTTAAAAATATGCACTTTGTTATAATAACACTTCTGAGACTAACCTGTAAGACCAATGAAAATAAATCTATCAAAAATACAAAGCAAAGTACTACTAGAATGGCAAATCTTTATGCGTGGGAGGTCGCATGGCCCAGCAACACGAGTACACGACATGACCTCGTCGCGGTGCCACCTGGCAACATCTTGAAACCTCTAACCCATTCGCAGCATCGATCAAACGCCGCTCCCAAAAATCCCCAAAAACCACGGGGGAAATAGAGGAACATGAACTGCTTGAAGAACTCGCGCTCCGTCCTCTCCCGACTCCTCCTCCACAAGCCTGCCGCCTGCCCGCGGCCGGTGCAGGCGCCGCCCTCTCGGTACTATCTTACCTCCCTGCGGCGCCCGGAGGTCGTCCACACCGGCAGGGGACTCCTCCGCCAAAAGCCCGCCGTCTGCCCACCGCCGCCGCCCACTCGGTACTACTACACCTCGCATCGACAGAGGGTCATCCATTTCGATCGCCGCCGCGGCGGGTCCAGGTGGTACCACGACCGGCGGAAGCTCACCGCGGTGGTCGTCATCTCGGGCGGCGCTGCGGCGGCTGTCTACTTTGGCAACCTCGAGACCGTGCCCTACACCAACCGCACCCATTTAATCCTCCTCTCGCCCCCGCTCGAGCGCCAGCTCGGTGAGTCCCAGTTCACAGATCTCAAGAAGGAGCTCGCGCACAAGATCCTCCCCCCGCTCCACCCCGATAGCATCCGTGTTCGCCTCATCGCCTCGGAGATCGTCCGCGCCGTCCACCGCGGCCTCGTCGACCACCACTCCTTCGCCGCAGATGACGCCTCTTACGGCGACATCTCCTCCGACCTCGTCATCAAGAGCCGCGACGCCAACGCAGACGAGGTGAAGCTCAGCCAGTCCCGTGGCAAGAACGCGGGCGTTAGTGCTGCCCAGCGAGACGAGGAGGTTCTGGATGACAAATGGGTCACCGAGAGCCGCAACCGTGGGAAGGCACGGAGAGCACAGCCACAAACAACACATCTTGATGGGCTCAATTGGGAGGTGATTGTTGTCAGAGATGACCTTATCAATGCAATGTGCTTGCCCGGTGGCAAGATTATAGTCTTTACTGGATTGCTCAACCATTTCAAGAGTGATGCTGAGATTGCTACTGTGCTTGGGCATGAGGTGGAGTTGTTGGATTTCTGGGTTGATGTGTGATTTTGGGTGGTTGCAGTGGATTGGGGATTTGGAGCTGACAGTGGTGCCTTCTTTTGTAGGTTGGGCATGCTATTGCAAGACACTCAGCCGAGATGATTACAAAGAACATGTGGTTTACGATCCTGCAGATTGTCATCCTGCAGTTCATTTACATGCCAGACGTTATTAATGCAATGTCGACATTACTCCTAAGGTTTCCCTTCTCACGGAGGTATTCACTTCTTGCTTTTGATATTGCTCTTGGTGATTTACAATATGCATTTGATAAGTTGCATATTTCATGGGAAAATAATACTACCAATTTGGTAAAGCCATAAAATTCCATATGATGGAGATTTGTTTGTATAAATAAGTAAGAAACATTGCTATAAGTTGTACGCATCTGGGTTCAAGCTCCTCCAATTCTATCAGTAAGCCACAACAAACTAGATCTCTGGTCAATGAGCACCCATCTAGGTAAAAGACAGAACTTACATCCCACACCAGGACTTCAAATGGGTTCAAAACTTCCTCATTATCATTGATATTGTAGTTGAGTTGGTGCAGTTAGAAAGACTACTATCAAGTGCCACCTGATTAGGCAGATAGTTTGAAGAAATATATGCCTGTAATCCAGATTTATGACTTCATGGAACAAAAACAATACTGGAGTATGCAATACATGAAATCATGTCCTTTTATGGAGAAAATGCAGACATGGTAAATTTGGAATATATAGAGGCAACCTTAAGTTAGCATGCTAACGTTTTCTTTTATAGGAGCAGTAAGTTGTCATGGAGTTAACAGAAATCTTACATTAACTCTTTCTACTTGAAAGTTGAACTTCAAAGGAGTTTATCGTTCAGTTCTTGTCCAAAGGAAGACTTAGTGAGACATAAAAATCTTCAGTTTCTGCACTTTCTTTTGGAATTACAGTCTTTTTTTTTTGACGAAAATCAGTAGGAGAGGCTCCTACTAAGATTTTGTATTAAATGAAAAACAAAGCGGGGACTACAATAGGGGAAGGGAAAAGATTACAGCGGGGTATGAAGAGACTCCAACCAGGAGCCAATGGAGGATCTCAGGGGAGGGGAGAATCTACTAGATTGGATAGAGAAATTTACATAAAAAAGATTCAGCCAGGAAGAGAAAGTGGGGGTAAGTCCTTCGAAGATACATTTGTTTCGAAGTAGCCAAATTGCCCAAGCACCAATGATGAACACCTCCATGGCGAAGGTTTTGGAGAGGGAGGCCCTGGCAGCAGAAATCTTGATATGAACCGATGGATCATCCGACCAGTAGATGTGCAAAAAATTCCAGCAGCGACGACTGAAGGGGCATTCGAAGAAAAGGTGACGGGTAGTCTCCTCCAAGTCGAGCGAACAAAGCCTGCAATCCCCTGTCTCCTCTGCGGGAAGGATGTGGCGACGTTTCAGCATATCCTTCGAGGACAGGCGGTCCACCAGGACGAGCCAGAAGAAGACTTTGAGCTTGTTGGAACATTTGGACTTCTAGAGCCAAGTGAAAACCTTAGGGGGGTTGGGTTGCTGGAAGTGATGATCATAGAACTTTTTAGACTTGAAGGTGGAGGAGCCCCAAATGAGGGACCAGGTGTCTGGGGCCGGCTGCAAGGGGGGGCAGTCCCTCAGAAAGAGCGACCAGGGTCTGAAGTTCATCAAAGGCTTCAGCAGAGAGGGGGATAGTAAAATGGTCAACCGGGTGAGAAAGAGAGAAGAAGTGGTGGACTGAGCAGGCGGGTCTAGAGGCGAAGGAGAAGAGTCTTGGAAGGAGAATCTTCAGCGGGGACTGAAGCCAGCAGTCGTGCCAGAAAGACACAGAGCGACCATTGCCAACCAGGGGGCGTGCAATGCCAAGGAAGGTAGGGGAGAGTTTAATGACGTCTTTCCACCAGCTAGAGCCTCTCAGAGGGCCGATGGAAGGCGTCAAGGGGGAAGAGGAGTAGAGTCTCCAGACGAGGTTAACCCAGGGGATGTTTTGGTGCGAGACAAATTTGTGGAGGTGCTTGAGCAGGAGGGCAGTATTCTGCGCGCGGAGGTTAACGACTCCAAGGCCTCCCATTCTTTTGGGTCGACAGACTAGTTGCCAATTGGCTTTAGGGTGAGAGGAGGAGTTGGTGTTGAAGCCTCGCCAGAGGCAGTTTCGGCGCGCCCGGTCAATCTGCTTAATGAGACGGACGGGCAGTTTGAAAGAGCACATGGCATAGGTGGGGAGGGCGGAGAGGACAGAGTTAACAATCTGCAGTCTGCCAGCCATGGAAAGGCAGAAGGAAGTGTGAGCAAGTCGCCGTTCGACATTGTCCATAAGAGAAGTGAAATCAGTGAATCTGGGCTTTTGAAGGCCGAGGGGAAGACCAAGGTAGGTGAAGGGGAAGGAGTCAAGAGAGCAGCCAAAAGTAGCCGCAAGGATACGGGCCTGGTCATCCGGGACATTAATGGGAATAAGACTGGATTTGCTGAAGTTGACATGGAGCCCCGTGGACGAGGAGAAGGTGTTGATGAGGGCTTTGAAGAAAAGGATGTTCTTTTGGTTGGCCTCCAGGAAGATCATGGTGTCGTCGGCATACTGAATGATAGGGAAATCAATATCACCAGGGTGGCAGGTCGGGGGGTGAATGAAGCCCAACGAGGCCGCATGATTAGTAATGTACTGCAGGAGATCCGCAGCAATAATGAAGAGAAGAGGGGATAAAGGGTCCCCTTGCCTTACTCCCCTTTTGCAGTGGAAAAATTTGCCAGGGGAACCATTAATTAAGATGGCCGAATGCCCGGAGGAGAGAATCGCCTGGATCCAGCGGAGCCATTTTGGGGGGAATCCCAGGTGGAAAAGCATGAGGATGATGGTGGGATGCTCAATGGTGTCAAAGGCCTTCTCGAAATCTAGCTTAAGGATGACCGAGGCTTTCTTGGAAGTTTTGCAGAGATTGCAGTATTCCAGAGACCAGGCCAGGCAGTCCTGGATGGATCTGTTCTTGATAAAACCATATTGGTTAGGGTGGACAATCGAAGAGATAATAGGTTGGAGACGATTAGCAAGGATTTTGGTGAAAATTTTAATCGAGGTGTTGAGGAGGGAGATGGGCCTGTAATCCTGGGGATTAGCGGGATTTTGTTTTTTGGCAATGAGCGTGATGTAAGAGCCGTTGATAGGCTGGAGATCAATGTTCAGCGAAGAGGACAGGTGGCCACCGAGAGCATGGAAGTCATCTTTGATGATGGGCCAACAGGATTTGAAGAAGAGCCCGTTAAAACCATCCGGCCCGGGAGCTTTTTCAGAGGGGAGATTGTTAACCACAGAGTCGATTTCTGCGGCAGAAAAATCTTCAGCTGAGTGGGCCAGGTTGTTGTGGCGACGCACCAGAGAGGCCAGATCAAAGGCCATGTGAGGATGCGAGGAGAAGCCCATTTTGGAGAGGAAAAAATCCAGGAAGACCTCAGCTTTGTCCACCTCGGAGTAGGCCCAGTCCCCGGTAGTCGTTTGAATGGCGGGAATGTTGTTATGGCGCCTTCTGGAGCTAGCCGCGGCATGAAAAAATTTTGTGGATTCATCCCCTAATTTGGTCCAACGAATGGTGTAACGCTGCTTCCAATAGGAGTTTTTAATTTCCAGAAGGGACGAAGTGTGGGATTTGAGCAGCTTCCTGAAGTTCCACTCCTGGACAGACAACGCCCGATGTTCTTCTGTGAGGTCGAGGAGGTTGAGGATGATGGAGTTGCGGATCCAGGAGTCAATCAGCCCCAGGCGCGTGCCCCAACGAGACAAGGATTTTTGCAGGGATCTCATTTTGCAAGCAATACGGAGGACGGGGTCCGGAGGGAAGGAGCCATTGTGCCAACTGGATTGGACGATGTTGGTGAAACCGGGGAGCTTCGTCCAGAAGTTTTCGAACCGGAAGACAGGGGAGAGAGCAAAGGAGGATCTAATGCGGACTAAGCAGGGGCAGTGGTCCGAAGCCGCGTTAGGGAGGGCACTGAAGGTGGTGTTAGGGAAGGAGTGAATCCAGTGAGACGAGGTGAGGCACCAGTCAAGCTGGATGAGGAGGGGGGAAGGTTGCATGTTGCTCCAGGTGTACTGACGGTTGTTGAGGTGAATTTCCAAAAGCCCTTGATGGCTGATGACATCGTTGAAGAGCAGAATTTTAGAAAAGTTGGGGCAACCCTGGTTGCGGTTGGAAGGGGAACGGTAGAGGTTAAAGTCGACCACAAAGAGCCAGTCGTCAGTCGGGAGGATGTGGATGTTGGCGAGCCAATCGGCAAAGGAGGATCGATCATGATCACGACAGGGGCCGTAGATATTGGAAAGGGTCCAACGCCGGCCATTGGAAACGGAAAGGAAAGAGACAGTGAGCTGGTGCTGGGAAGACGAGAGCAAGGCGCCGGAGAACAAGGAGCTGTTCCACCCAATGAAGAGCCCCCCCGAAGCACCGATAGAGGGCACAAAGGCAAATTGGTCAAAGCGCTTCGGGAGGAAACGACGGACAGTGGAGTGATCAAAGGTGGTCATTTTGGTTTCCTGCAAACAGATAATGTTGGGGCGGCAGGAGGTGACTAAATCTCTAATTGCAAGGCGCTTGGGGTGCGCATTAAGGCCGCGGATGTTCCAGCTAAGAATTTTCTAATCGCGGCGAGAATTCATGATCCAAAGATAAGGTTGGGATGAGCAAGGCGCAACCGGCAGAGCCAGAGCGCGGAGAGAAAAGAGAAGAAAAGCGGCAATAACAGTAAGAAAGAATAACCACAGACGGGGCGAAGCCCGCAAACACCAGGAGCGCGGTCAGCAACAGTAACAAAATACATAGTTCCGATCGGGCGAAAACAGTACGCCCCAACAAAAGATAGAGGAGGGTGCTTCATCACTGGCGATCGGTGGCCTGGGTGGCTTGGGCCGGCCTTGGAGACGAGGCAGAACCAGGAGCAGTCCTGACCTCAGGAGCCGACGCCAGATCATCCGAATCGCTGGCAAGAAGGGAAGCAGAGGAGACTTTAGAGGCCGGAACGCCACAAAGAAAGCAAGCGGAGTGTTGGATCTGTTGAATTGAAAGAGAGGGGAGAATAGAGTTGGACCTCGAAATGTTGATGAAGTCTTCTATAGCTGGGAAGGCCTGGAGGGAAGGGCCTGCCTTGGAGGAGGAGGCGCCTTTCTTGAAACCCAGAGACTTGATTTTGAGCCGAAGGCTCCGTCTGAGTTCTTTGTCCGAGAGGGGAGTCTTGTTCTTGCGTGGAGTTCCCATGGTGACGGGAGTTGGCTCTGTCGGCTAGGCAGCAAGGGCCGAAACCGGGGGCCCAGACGCCTTAGGACGCCTGGAGTAGACCAGCCTGATGGGGGGCCGCAAGAGTTGCGGAGGATCGTGTTGAGGGGCCTGGGCGGCCGGGAGGTGAATCGGGAGGATGAGGTTGGCCTGGCCAGCATCAACGGATGGTGGAGGTGGAGGTGACGGCGGGGACGGGGGAGGGATCGCTAGGACGACCTCCATGGAGGATTCGGAGGAGATCCCCGAAGCCGCCACACTGTTCTCCGCCGCTTCAGCCTCAGGAACCATGGGTTCTGGATCATCCTGGCCGAAGTGGAAGAGGTGGAGCTGCTCTTCTTCCTCCGCCAAGTTGGCACCCGGCAAGTCCTGATGGAAGTGGGGGGGGTGCCACTGGTTCGCCAGCGGGCCGAAAAGTTGCTGATCGGTCCAGTGTTGCACCCATTCTGGTTCGCCCGGCTGGACAAGCTCCAAGAAGGGGTGAGGATTCCCGTTGTCTGGGGGAGCCGGATCCTCGTCGCCCGGCCAGTGATCGGCGAGATCAGATTGAAGAAGGAACACCGGGAAGGTCCAAGAACGGCCAGCGCCGTCCAACTCCCGCCCGTGCTTGACAGTGAGACTTCGGGGAACGTCAAGGTCGTCATCATAGAGGACCTTGACCAGAACCCTAGCGAAGCTGGGGTCTTGGGTGTGCCAGAACAGGAGCTGACCGAACGAAGAGCAAATTTGCTGAAGGAAGTCCAGCGATTTGAGGTCCAAGGGGAAGCCAAGGAACATGAACCACCTAGCACGCGCGAACGGAGCCTGCTTGCAGTTTTTGGCTTCATTGTGCTTGACGAAGCGGATCATCCTATCGTGGACGACGAAGGGGGGGGGAGTTGACGATGAAGTCCCGTTCGACCATGTTGCCGAACTTGAAGATCCCCACACCTAGGGGGTGGAGGCTGTACCGGTCCACTTCGAGGAGCAAGTTGTTGACGACATGATGGCGGATGGCGATCAGCAGGTCCATCCGATCGGCGGGGGGGGGGGGGGACAACGCCATCACACTCGGCAATGGCGAAGCTCTCATGGCGGGGAATGATGTCCCCAGAGAGGGCAACATGAGCCCGTTGCTTGCGAAGCTGCCCGCCGCCATCGCGGAGGGTGCCACCGAAAGGGAGGAAGGGGAGGGGGTTCACCGGGAAGTTAGCCATTGGGGGTGGGGGAAGCGGAGGAGAAACCGATGTGGAGAAAGGCACGAGCGAGGAAGGAGAAGGTAGAGGCGGGAGTGCTAAGGGGGCAGTTCCAACTTCCGAGGCAGGCGGGAGTGGGAGCGGCAGGGGGCAAATTGCAGATGGGGGGCAGATTGCAGATGGGGGGCTGGAGGGTTGCGAAAAAACACAGAGGGCAGGAGAAGCGTGGCGGGGGGACGGGAGGGAGAGGAGGGAAGAAGGCTGGGGGGTAGGACGAAAAAAGCCCGGCTGACGGGAGCCATAAATGCTGGGCAGCGGAGGGGATTTAGGCGTGACCGGGGGCGGGACGGAACCCGGGGCGACAGAGAGAGGGGGGCGGCGAGACAGATCATGATGCAGACGAGAGAAGATATGGCCTAGAGGGATTTGGCGCAGAGGAGCCGGAGGGGGAACAGTGCCAGACGTGACGCCCGAGGAGAACTTGCCGAGGATGGAGGGCCTGGCACTGTTCAATTTGAAAATGACAGTAGCCGAGGGGGGTGGAGGGAGGGTCATGTCGGAGGCAGAGCGGCAAGGCGAGGGATGACGAGAAGCAGTAGGGCAGGCGACTAGGGGGCAGGAAAAGGAGCCCACAAGGATTGACGGGGAGGGGACAGAGGGCGAAGGGGACAAGCCGAAGACGGTGATCTTCTCCGAGAAGGAGACCTTTTTGCGAGGACGGGGAGGGACCAAGGAGCGTCTCCGCGGGGTGGTGCAACGACGAGGACGAGGGGGCAACCGACGAACCGGAGTCCAAGCAGAAGCTTCCTCGTCGTTCCAACGAGCAACCTCACGGGGCCAATCGGGACCGCCATCCCGCCAGAGGTGGAAGTAGACATCGAAGTGATCAGTGATGATCCTACGGAGGCGGATGACAGAAAGACCAACAGCTTTCGAAAAAGATGAAAATCTAAAGTGCCTTTCTTGAACAAAAGAGACATGAAACCCTGCTGGAGAACCACCCAGACAGGCATGCAAGGCCATGCTAACAGAAGAGACGGTTAGCCGGAAGGTGAAACGCCTGAAAACCGCCAGGAGGGAGAAAGAACCTGCCGGAGAGGAGGAGGGGTGATGAACCGGGGAGGAGAAGCGAGAGAGAATGGAGCGTTGGAACCTCCAACCCGGCGAGAAGTCCCAGGAATGAACTAGCTCCCGGAGAAGGGGGTCCCGGTCGAGCTCGACTAAACTCAGAATAGGGGCCATCGGCGGGAGGGCCGGTGACCGGACACCAGGGGAGCAGGAGGACTGACCCGGAGGGGGAGGTCATGGCGTAGGTCGGAGAAGCGGGCCGCAGGTTCCGACGGAGAGGAGGGCGAGCGCGGGAGCCATGTCCAGCACGTCCATAAGGATTCGACTGTCCGGACCTCGAGTTTATTTTTAGTCGGATAAGGTTCACACAAAATCTTAAAATGTGCAGCTCCTTCAATTCTTTTAGAATTAGACCTATAGGTTTCAAGTAGCACATACATAATTTACTAGGTATACTTCTTGCACTACTATTAAAATTTACAACTCAGTTAGAAAGGAATTATCATTTAAAGTGCTATTATTTCTCTATTAGTTTGTCTCTGTAGTGATTGGGAGAGCTCCCACTATCAGTTTAGATCATGCATGTGCATAAACTGAATTGCTTCTTGACATGGCCTAGGCTGCCAAGCATAGCTGTTGCCAGACCTTGCCAAGCAATCCATCAAAAAAACATGTCATGTTCTCCATAATAGAGGTGTATGCCATTCGGCTATTAGTCATGAGTATTTTATTCATTTTCTGTTATAATAATTTAGGGCCTCTTTGGTAGAGCTCCAGATCTTGAAATTTAGATTGGAGTTGTGGATCTATGTGTGATCTGTGTTAGCGTGATGTATAGGCCCACGGGCCCAGGGGGGTTCGGCTGGAACCCTAGAGGTGCCTCCCTCCCTGGTTTTGGTAGTTTTTATATTTGGCAAGGATTCCCTAGATTATTTGGCAAGGATCTCCTAGATTAGCTGGATTAGCTCCTTCCTTGTTTAGCTCTTTCCTTGTTTAGCTCTTTCCTTCTAGATTAGAGCTTTCCTATTTCCTGGGACATCCTTGCCTATATATATTGAGCCTTGGGCTCCCCCATAATCAATCTACTAATTTTCCCAGCCATCCTCTTTCATGGTATCACGAGACCGGGACTCTTCCCTCTCGCCCTTCCGCTGCCCCTGCGCACACTAGCTGTGCACCGGTATGGTTGGGACTCCTCCCCCCTCCCACGTCGATCCTGCTGATCAGCCTCGCCTAGATGGCGATGCTTCTTCGCAGACCGACGCCGAGGCTCGCCGCGCCCTCCGCGAGGCTGCTCTGGCCGCTGCTCAGGCCGCTGAGCAGGAAGCCGCTGCCGCCTCCAACGAGCGCGACGCCGCCGCGGAGCGCGTCCGCGCTGCCCTCGTTCGGGCGGCCAAGGCCCGGGCCGACGCCGCCGCCGCGGTTGATCCCGTCGATCAGCCTCACGCGGGCGGCGACATGAGCGTCACCCACGCCATGATGCTCCACGAGGCCGCTGCCGTCCTCAACCTTCACGCCCAGGCAGTCTCCGTGCAGAATGCACGCAGCCTGGTGCCAACCGTCCTCGACACCGCCGGCAACTACCCCCGTTGGCGCGAGCAGTTCCTCCTCGCCGTCACCAAGTACTCGCTGCTGGATCACGTCCACAGCGACTCCGTCTCGGCCCTTGCCGACTGGACTCGGATGGACGCCGTCGTCAAGTCATGGCTCTACAGCACGGTCTCCGCTGACCTCGCCGACGCCGTGATCGACCACCGCGCCTCCGCCCGCGAGGCCTGGCTCGCCATCGAGGATCACTTCCTCGGCAACCAGGAGACCCGTGCCCTCCACCTCGACGCCAAATTTCGTGCGTTTGCTCAAGGTGATCTCTCCATCACCGAGTATTGCAAGCGCTTCAAAAAGATGGCCGACGATCTCGCTGATCTCAACGAGCACGTCACTGACCGCACCTTGGTCCTCAACGTGCTTCGTGGGCTCAACGAGCGCTACAAGGACATCGGCGTCCATCTCAGGCGCGGGCGCCCGTTTCCCTCCTTCGCCGCCGTCCGCAACGAACTCCTTCTCGAGGAGATCAACATGGTGCAGCACCCTGTTGCCCCCTCCACTGCTCTTGTCGCCACTGGCTCCTCTCGCCAGCCTGCAGCGACCGGCGGTGGCCCTCCTCGGACCGGTGGTGGCGCCCCCAAGCCAAAGAACAAGAAGAAGAAGGACCGTCGGGCTGGCAGCACCTCTGCTCCAGGTCCCAGCGCTCCCTCCTCCGCACCTGGGACGCCTGCTGGGTCTGGCGCGACCTGGCCCTCCGTCTACAATCCGTGGACCGGGTCCATTCAAATGTGGCCCGGTCCCCGGACTCCCCCGCTGGCCCCGCTCCCTCAAGGCCGTGTCGGCCCTCAGCAGCAGGCGCTGCAGCAGGCTCTGCTGGCTCAGCAGATGCAGCTTCCCCAGCCGGCCTACCTGCCGGCCCCCGGCGTCTCCGCCCAACAGGCCTTCCAGCCGCAGCAGCTGGCGTCGTCCCACTACCAGCCCATGGTAGGCTCTCCGGTTTGGGACCAGAACTCACTGGCCTCTACATTCAGTACCATGACGGTCACTCCGCCGGTGAACAACGACTGGTACCTTGACACCGGTGCTTCCTCCCACATGACTTCTGATGATGGTACTCTCTCTCACTCCTCAATCCCTCGGTTTCCCTCTCCCACATCCATTGTTGTCGGTAATGGTTCGCTCTTGCCCGTCACTGCCACCGGCAAGGCGCAACTTGGCCCCCTTGCTTTAAATAACGTTCTTGTTTCGCCTCAGCTTATCAAGAATCTTATTTCTGTTCGCCAATTCACTATCGATAACAATTGCTCTGTGGAGTTTGACCCGTATGGTTGTTCTGTGAAGGATCTTCTCTCGCGGAACGTGATCATCAGGTGCAATAGCTCCGGTCCGCTCTACCCCTTGCAGCTGCCTGTCGCTCACTCCCTTGTCGCCAGCTCTTCGCCACCCTACCTGTGGCACCGTCGCCTCGGCCATCCCGGTCGCGAGGCCCTCTCCAAACTCGCTTCAGCTATTCCGGCTTGTAATAAAAGTTTGGATTCTCTATGTCATGCGTGTCAGTTGGGACGACATGTTCGTCTTCCTTTTGGTACTTCAGCGTCTCGGGCGTCAAACAACTTTGATCTTATTCATTGTGACCTATGGACATCACCTGTTGCTAGTGTCTCTGGTTACAAATATTATCTTGTTGTTCTTGACGATTGCTCACATTACTTGTGGACATTCCCTTTACGCTTGAAATCTGACACTTTTACCACTCTGTCTAACTTCTTTGCCTATGTGTCTACCCAGTTCGGCACCCGCGTTAAGGCCATCCAGAGTGACAACGGCAAGGAGTTCGACAACTCCAGCACCCGCACCTTCTTCCTCACTCATGGTGTCTTGTTTTGCATGTCGTGTCCCTACACGTCCCCACAAAATGGCAAAGCGGAGCGGATTATTCGTACCACTAATGATGTCATCCGCTCTCTTCTGTTTCAGGCAAGCATGCCCCCTCCATATTGGGCCGAGGCGTTGCACACTGCGACCCTCCTCCTTAACATCTTACCAACCAAGACGCTCGATTTCTCGACCCCGCACTCTGCCCTGCTTGGTAGTGCGCCGTCCTACGATCATCTCCGCGTTTTTGGTTGTAAGTGTTATCCCAATCTCTCGGCAACTGCTCCCCACAAACTTGCACCTCGTTCTGCCCTTTGCATCTTCCTTGGCTACTCCACTCACCATAAGGGGTACCGATGCCTTGATCCTACCACCAATAGAATCATCATCTCTCGTCACGTTGTCTTCGACGAGTCCACCTTCCCTTTCGCCAAGCAACCCTCGCCACCCACGGCTACGGACTTCACCTTTTTAGATGAATTCCCTAACCCGACAGTCCCTTTAGGACTGCCGACCATGTCTTCTGCAGGATCTCCAGGCTCTCGTGGTGTCGTTCTTCCTGCACCCCCAGTCCCCCCGGGGTTCCCCGCACTCCCACGTGCGGGCATGGTGTCACGTGCGGCCTCGACTCCCTCCTCGCCGACCGGGGCGCTGTTGTCCTCGCCAGGCGCGACCACGCCGGCCCCCTCCGCACCCCCACGTGCGGGACAACCGGGCGACTTCCCCGCGCTGCCACGCGCGGCACCGTCTCCACCAAGCGCGCAACCCCCAGTTCTGCGCGTCTACTCCAGGCGCCCCAAGCCGGCCGCTCCAGCCCTGGCTGGACCGGCTCCTGCGCCAGCCCCTACAACACCGGCTGCTCCCCCAGCACCCGGCCCTCTTCCCCGGGGTGCTGTCGCCGTCCCACCTACAGTCAACCAGCATCGCATGGTGACTCGGGCCAAGGATGGCTTCCGCGTGCCGGTACTATACCATGTTGCGCCCCTGTCTCCGGTTCCGAAGACCTTCCGTAGTGCCCTTGCCGATCCCAATTGGCGGGCTGCTATGGAGGAAGAGCATACAGCGCTTCTCCAGAACCAGACTTGGGACTTGGTTCCTCGCCCGCGACATGCCAACACTGTCACGGGCAAGTGGATCTTCAAGCACAAGTTCAACGCCGATGGTTCTCTGGAACGCTACAAGGCTCGTTGGGTCCTTCGTGGTTTCACCCAGCGTCCTGGAGTTGACTTTGCTGAGACCTTCAGTCCCGTCGTCAAGCCTGCCACAGTCCGCACGGTGCTCTCTTTGGCTCTCTCCCGCCAATGGCCAATTCACCAGCTCGACGTCAAGAATGCCTTCCTCCATGGCACCCTGACAGAAACGGTGTTCGCTGCTCAGCCCTCCGGATTCGAGGACCCTGCTCACCCCGACTTTGTTTGTCGCCTGAACAAGTCGCTTTATGGGTTGAAGCAGGCCCCTCGTGCTTGGTACAGCCGCTTCGCCACGTACCTGGTCTCTCTCGGCTTTATGGAGGCCAAGTCAGACATTTCGCTGTTCGTCTACCACCGAGGATCTGACACGGCCTATCTGCTCCTCTATGTCGACGATATTGTTCTCACTGCTTCTTCGACACATCTTCTGCGGAAGGTCATCCTGGCTCTCCAGCGGGAATTTGCCATGAAGGATTTGGGAGAACTTCATCACTTCTTGGGGATGCAGGTTCAGCGCACTGCTGATGGTATGGTTCTCTCTCAGCGGCAGTATATGTTGGACATCTTGGATCGTGCTGGCATGGCGGAGTGCAAACCTTGCACTACGCCTGTTGACACCAGTCCCAAGACCTCAGCCGACTCTGGAGCTCCAGTCGTCGACCCGTCAGATTACCGCAGTCTTGCTGGCGCCCTGCAGTACCTGACCTTCACACGGCCCGACATTGCCTACGCCGTGCAGCAGGTCTGTCTTCACATGCATGATCCGCGAGAGCCTCACCTGTCCGCTCTCAAGCGCATTCTTCGGTACATTCGGGGTACTCTTCACCTGGGTCTTCATCTCCGACCATCGACTCAGGATGACTTGGTGGTCTACTCTGATGCTGACTGGGCTGGTTGTCCCGATACGCGCAAGTCCACCTCGGGCTATGCTGTGTTCCTCGGCGACAACTTGGTCTCCTGGTCCTCCAAGCGTCAGAATACTGTCTCTCGCTCCAGTGCAGAAGCTGAGTACCGCGCTGTCGCCAATGGTGTTGCTGAGGCTTCTTGGCTACGCCAGCTCCTCCACGAGCTCCACATTCCGCTTCGCCGCGCCACAATTGTCTACTGTGATAATGTCAGCGCAGTCTACATGTCCTCCAACCCGGTACAACATCAACGGACGAAGCACATCGAGATCGATCTTCACTTCGTCCGTGAGAAGGTCGCCATGGGTGCCGTGCGGGTTCTTCATGTTCCCACGACATCCCAGTTCGCCGACGTCTTCACGAAGGGGCTGCCTTCTTCGGTGTTCACTGAGTTTCGATCCAGTCTGAATGTCCGTGGCTAAGCACCGACGTTCAAACTGCGGGGGCGTGTTAGCGTGATGTATAGGCCCACGGGCCCAGGGGGGTTCGGCTGGAACCCTAGAGGTGCCTCCCTCCCTGGTTTTGGTAGTTTTTATATTTGGCAAGGATTCCCTAGATTATTTGGCAAGGATCTCCTAGATTAGCTGGATTAGCTCCTTCCTTGTTTAGCTCTTTCCTTGTTTAGCTCTTTCCTTCTAGATTAGAGCTTTCCTATTTCCTGGGACATCCTTGCCTATATATATTGAGCCTTGGGCTCCCCCATAATCAATCTACTAATTTTCCCAGCCATCCTCTTTCAATCTGGAATAGGTCAAAAATGTTTGGTTGAGCAGAGTTGTTCTAGAAATCCTGGAATACTAAATTACTAATATAACACAAAATTGCATTTGTACATATGAAACAAAAGTCCATCATATATCAATAATAATATAAGTACCACAGTCATCCAGATACATTAATAAAATACGTACAAATCTATTTGCATAAATCATATCTATTATCCTGCAATGGGACAAGCTAAGTCATCATGGAAAGCATCCATAAATACACCACTTGCACCCTCCGTTCATATATCGGATGCATCTTGAGAAATGACAAACGTTCTATATCTAGATGAAATGGTAGGCACATAATCCGGATTTCAATCGAAACTAAGAAAATGCATATCGGGCGCATCATGATCACAAATAAAATTATGCAATGCCATTGTTGCCGTCACAATCATCTTTTATTTCCATAGTGGAAAGCTAGGCATCTTGAGTAGAATTCTCCACTTCATCTTCCACACACTAAAGCATCTTTCAATAATATTGCACAAACTTGAGTGAAGAAAATTAAAATTTTCCTTCTCACCACTTGGTCCTGATCCTCTTCTAAATTCTAGCACGTGGTACTGCTGGCCCTTGTATGAAGCTAGGTATCCACGGCGGTTTGGATACCTTAGGGTTCTTGTTTAAAACAGTGCTGTTTTAGTGCAAAAATCAGTGCTATTTTAGTTGTAATTTCAGACAAGATAAATCAGTGCAAACAGTGATAAAATCAGTGCATGCATACAGCTGGGCCGCCGCCGGATCTACCGCCGCTGCGTCAGCTGCCGCCAGATATGGTGGCCTGGTCGTGCGTGCCAAGCCATAGGCAGCAGATCTAGTCGCCTGCCCGCAGGTCGCAGCGTGGTCGCTAGCCGCTTGCTGCCCGACGCTAGCGCACGCAGCCTGAGCTGCTCACCACTAGCACCTGCAGCCTGGATGCTCGCCCTAGCAAACGTTGCATGCCGCCTGCCACTCGCCACAAGCGCTTGATTTTTTCCTGGTTGGTCTGTGTTTGCACAATGGCAGTGTGGGTAATTTTTTCTGATGGCAATTGCGGGTAATTTTGTGGAGTTTTCTGGAGTGAGCAGTTGGAGCTGGTTCAACTCTGCTCCATCTCCACAATGCATTTTTCTGAAGCGCTCTAGTTCAGATTCATTGGCTAGCAAATGTGTTTGGTTCTGCTCCGGCTCAGGAAGGTAAAGAAGTTAGAGCCGGAACCCTGCCAAATGCACCCCTCAGTTGCATTTACAAACCAGTTAGGATTTCTTGAGCGTGTCTTGTTTTTGTCCAGTTTCATTAGAAGCCAGCAAGCCACTGCCGTCTTTCAAACTTTTGTCCGATGGACAAATCATATTTACCAAATAGGACAAGCACAACTTCTGAATAAGAATCTTACCTGAATTAATTTCTGTGCTGTGCAGTTATTGACATTGTTTATTGCTTGTCTGAAGCCCTTTGATTTTGTTACCCATGCAGGATGGAGATAGAGGCAGATCATATTGGGCTACTTCTACTTGGTGCTGCTGGTTACGATCCACGCATAGCTCCATCAGTCTACGAGAAACTAGGAAAGATCGCAGGAGATTCAGCTTTGAGTAATTACCTCTCCACTCATCCTTCGAGTAAGAAACGGGCACAGCTTTTAACCCAAGCCAAGGTAATGGATGAAGCGCTTGAATTATACAGAGAAGCTAGTTCCGGCAAAGGCACTGAAGGTTTCCTCTAGGTTCCAGGGCTTCAAATTTCGAACTCTCGAGCTGGTTACGAATGTTTCTAGTTTTTTTTTTTTGAATTGCGAGCGAGAGATTCGCCGCAGGAAATATATTAAGGGGGGTAAAAACCCAAAAGAAGGCAAGTTACAAACTTTTTAAATATTCAGTTGGAAGAGGCAACACTAAAATTGGTGAAATCGTGGATAACTATCTCACTAATTTGGGCCGAAGAAGCGTAGAGAGATTGGAAGACACGCCTGTTGCGTTCCTTCCAAATATTCCACCAGACGTAGATAATCAGCCCGCTAAGACGTCTTCACTCTCGTCCTGTTAACGACATATGCGCCGAGCGCCACCAGTCTTCGGGTGAATCTGTAGGTAGAGTGGTCCCTGGTTGTTGGATGTGGAAGTGTCCTGCAACTAGGGACCAAACTTGCACCGTAAAGGTACAGCCACAAGCAAGGTGCCTTGTTGTTTCTGGTTGAACTAGACATAGGTGGCAAAAAGGGTAGCACACCCAACCACGCTTGGCGATGTTATCTGCTGTTAGGATTTTCTGTTTAACCAATGTCCAAACAAAGAATTTGCACTTGGGCTCCGCTTTTCCTTTCCACAGGCACCGCCCGATTGGGTCTTTGGTCAGTCCGATGAATTGGCTCTGGTAAGCAGACTTAACAGTGTAAACTCCGTTCGCTGTCCATCTCCAAACGGTCTCATCAGGTGTTTGGTCATGTAAAGCGATGTCCATAAGAGCTAAAGCAGTGTGTACTAACTCGCTCAGTTGTTGTACCGATGAAGCTCGCCGAACAGTCGTGATCCAATAATTTTGCTCTAGCGCCTGGCAAACAGTTAAACGCTTTTTCGTGCAGATTGCAAAAAGGTGAGGAGCTACAAAGCAAAGAGGTTCCGAACCCATCCACCGGTCTTGCCAGAAGCTGGCCTTTCGACCATTTCCCACTGTGATTCTCGTCGAAGCACGAAAAAGGTCTTCGTCTGTCGCGGAAAACGGCGGAAGGAGGTTTGTCCATGGCCGAGTCGAGTCTTTCCAACTAAGCCACAGCCAGCGGAGCCTTAGAGCGCGACTGAATCGCTCAATGTTTATGATCCCAGCCCCCCCATACTCCTTTGGGATACAAGTCTGTGTCCAATTAACCAAGCATATCCCTCTCGTGATGTTTGTGTCGTTTGTTTTGCCCCAAAGGAAGTCTCGACTTATTCTATCAAGTTGTTTGAAAAGCCATTTATTTTCAGGCAGCACTGAAAGATGAAAAACGGGGATGGCTGAGAGAGTTGACCTTATCATGGTTTGCCTTCCTGCCTTGCTTAGCATTTTACCCTTCCAGCTAGCCAACTTTTTTGTTACTTTGTCAATGAGCGGTTGAAGGTGATTCTTGCGAGTTCTACCATGGTGTAGTGGGAGCCCGAGGTATTTGCAAGGGAAATTTGCCAATTTAGCTGGGAAAACCTCGGTTATAGCACTTAGGTCCGTGTTATCGCAACGGATAGGGTAGCATTCCGTTTTGTCGAAATTTACCATGAGACCTGAGGCGCTACCAAAAGTGTCCAGGAGCCTCTTCATGCACAAAGCTTCCTCTTGGCGCGCATTCAGAAAGAAGCCAACGTCATCAGCGTAGAAGGATGCTCTCACTTTAATGATGTCTCCGGGGAATGGCAAAAGCAAATTTCTTGCTTCGGCAAGCTTTATCAGACGTTGCAAGGGGTCAATTGCTAGTAGAAATAACATTGGTGATAATGGGTCACCTTGTCGAACACCGCTGCCATGGAAAAAATTCTCTCTCGGGATGCCATTTAGGATGACGGACGACGATGATGAGTAGAAAATATTACAGATCCAGTCAATCCACCGTTGTCCAAAACCCCTATGCTTGAGGATGTCAATAAGATATGGCCAACTAATTGAGTCAAATGCTTTAGATATATCCAGTTTGACAAAAATCGACGGCACCTTTAGTCGATGCAGCTTCTTAAGTCCACCCTTAACAAGAATGTAGTTGTCATGCAAGCCCCGATGCTTAATGAAAGCCGATTGATTACAGTCGATGAGTTGCTCAAGTGCCGGTGCCAGCCTTAGTGCGAGCAATTTCGTGATAATTTTGGCAAAGCTGTGTGTCAGGCTGATAGGTCTGAAATCATTTGGTTTATTAGCTGCCACTGTTTTGGGGATCAAGATGATATGGGCGGTGTTCAGGCGGTGCAAATTTGGCGCACCATTCTCGAAAAAATGGTTAACAGCTCTCCAAAGGTCAAATTTGATTACTCCCCGACATTTCTTGAAGAAAATGTTGATGAATCCGTCCGGACCCGGGGCCTTATCAAGAGGCAAGGAATCAATCACTGAGTGAAGTTCTTGAAGAGTAACTGGTCGCTCAAGGGTTCGCAGATCGCAGGCTTCCGGGTATAAGGCGGCAAGGTTTAAACCACATTTTCGCGATGTGCTTTCGCCAAGTCTGGACTTGTAGAATTTGTAAAGCACGTTGGCTTTAGAAGAGTGCTCGGAGTATATTGTCCCCTCGTCTTCGAGTAGAGGAATGAAATTTTTTGCCCTTCGGCTATTCATTTTTATATGGAAGAATTTAGAGTTCACGTCTCCTTCTTTGAGCCATCTGGTACGAGCTCTCTGCTTCCACATAATTTTCTGGATGGTCGCTAGGCCGAGTAGACGCAGCTTCAAATCAGCCTTTAGGACTTGCTCTTCTTGTGACAAAAATCTGATTTCCTGAGCATTATCCAGAAGTAAGATGACTTCGCTTGCTATTTGGAAACGCAATTTAATATCGCCCAGCATGTTGGAGTTCCACAACTTCAAGGAGCGAGCAAGTCGTTTTAGCTTGGTATGGATTAATAGTGTTGGGTCACCAACCTCATGAACTGGCTTGTTCCATGACTCTGCAACTATAGGTTGGAAATCATCTCTATCAATCCAGTACTTCTCGAAGCGAAAACATGGGGCTCTAGACTGACTGGGCAGCAGGCTTAGGAAAATAGGGGCATGGTCAGAGACCGAAGATGAAAGTGCTGTGAGTCGGTTGCCAGGGTTTGCCATGAGCCATCCTGTTGAAGCAAAGACATGGTCTATCTTAGTTAGCGTAGGATTGTCTGTGTTACTACTCCAGGTGAAACGACGTCCTTGTAGCTTGATTAACTTAAGCGAAAGTGAACTGATTACAGCCCTAAATCTGTTCATTAATCCCCTATTTATTTGTCCCCTGTTTTTGTCGTCAGCCTGGTAGATTATGTTTTTTTTTTGAAATAAACAACCAGTAGGAGAGGCTCCTACCGCGGTTATATATTAAAATAACGCCGAGAAAGAGGTTACAAAAGAAACAAAACGCCAAAGAAAGACCCAGGCTGAAAGCCCTGGTGCAAACTAGAAATAAAAGAAATGAACAGAAGCCAACAAAATCAGCACAGCTGATGGGCTAAGTAGATTGTTTGTAATGAGAGGGCGAACTCCTTAGGTTAGATCATTGATAACCAGTTGTTGACCTCATCCTTCATCCTCGGGGTGTATCTGTGAGCTTGCAGTGTCAGCCTGTAATTTTTTGTTGGTGTTACTTCGTCCGAATTGCTTGATGTAGCCTGTTCTTCTGAAGCTGAATGAGCCGTCGTTAGCGAAGCAGAAAGTCAGCTGCTTCATTTGTGATTAGGAAAGAGTAAATAATCCCATTTGTACCATAAATTGGAATCTTGATGTTTTTGTGCGTTTCAATCCATTAATACTATGTAGCCAATAATTTCATGTCTCTACGATGAGCTGCTCAGGATTCCAAATTTCAGGAGCACCTTCCCTGACACAACGAATGATGTGCGTTAAGCTTCCAACACTCCGCTTTCTCGCCGATATCACATACACGGCCAGTAGCATGTTTCGCTTTCATACCAAGGTGTCATTGAGCTTTTCGCAGCACGGAGGGTCACTTGCTGATTTGTTGATTTCTTGCAGATCCATGAATGAATGATTATTCTACTCTTGCGGGACCAAGATTTTCCACATGAGTTCGTTGTAGAAAAAAAAACTATCAGCTCTGCAGCAATTCAGGACAAGTAGAATTTCAATTTCTGTTGAAATGTTTTCTGCCGTCCCTTACCATCAGCAAGCACAAGCAAAAGTAGGGAAAGCCACGGCCATTACAAGCCCAGCACGCACTTTATAAAAAGTTGCACCACTATAACAATGGCAAATCACATGTTGATGTTAGGAAGAACATGATCCACAGAGTGTGACAAGAACGGCCATTATTTGAGTACACGAGCACCCAACCAAACGGCAAGAGGCGACGAGTCACCTCTTGCCGCCGTCACCTAAAGACGCCGAGAGCTAAATCTAAATGGAAGGAACTCCATCTTTTGCTGCAATTTTTGTTCTTTTTATTGTTCTTTTTGTTGTTTCTTCAACCAGGACGAGTGCAATTTGCCAAATCTTCCGATGAGCAAACCGGACTGACTGACACGGCGAGCTGGAGAAGAGAAAGAACTCAAGCAGGAAGGTCCTGCTTGCGCGCATCAGGGCTTCCAGACGATGGTGGTCTCGGCGATCATGGAGGTGACGACGTAGGGGTCCATGTTGGACGCCGGCCGGCGGTCCTCGAAGTAGCCCTTGCCGTTCTGCTCCGTCTCACGGCCGACACGTACGGACGCGCCGCGGTTGGCAACTCCCTGCAATTTTGTTTTACATCTGTCAGATCCTTGCAACGAGACGTGAATTCAGTTTTTTTTTTCCAGAGCGGAGCAGGCAGAAGAAGAAGAAGAACGCGAGGAGGCGCGTACCCAGCTGAAGGTGTTGATGTCGGCGGTCTCGTGCTTGCCGGTGAGCCGGCGCTCGTTGCCCTCACCGTAGGCGGCGATGTGCTCCTTGTGCCTCAGCTTGAGCTTCTCAATGGCGGACTTGATGACCTCGTAGCCACCGTCGTTCCTCATAGACTTGGTGCTGGACACGAAGCGATCGATCGTGATCAGCAGAGAAGCAGCTACATTTGCAAGCGTATCAATCTGTTCACCAACATTTCAAGCGTCTTTACCTGTAGTTGCAGTGAGCACCAGCTCCATTCCAGTCTCCGGGAATGGGCTTGGGATCAAATGAGACGACGACTCCGGCGATCTCGGTGATCCTCTGAAAACAGAAAGGTGGCATTTTTATCACACCAATCTTTATCCGAGCCTCATTACGGCCATACAATAAAATTTCAAAACATCTTGATAGAACAGTATCATTTATACCTCAAGAATGTAGCGAGCAACCCAGATCTGGTCACCGGAAGAGATGCCCACGCTGGGGCCAACTTGGAACTCCCACTGAAACCGACCACAATGATAGCATGCTTGGTTAGAAATGCATATCAATTTCAAGACAAGAGAAATGGCAAGGTTTGCAAGTAGTGTTCACCTGTCCTGGCATGACCTCGCCGTTGATTCCACTGATGTTGATGCCGGCATAGAGGCAAGCCTTGTAATGGGCATCAACTATATCACGCCCAAAAGACTTGTCAGCACCAACACCACAGTAGTAAGGACCCTAGATACACAGAAAAATCATGATTGATTAGGTCACACTTGGAGATTAGATTGACCAGACTAATCAAGTAATTATGCCATAATAAGGAAATAAATGTGTGATGAAGTGTACCTGAGGACCAGGGAACCCACCAGCAGGCCAGCCAAGGGGCCAGTTGATATCCTTTTGCAGGAGTGTGTACTCCTGCTCAATACCGTACCTGTTATTTTCAAGAACAGATCAATCATCCACCGTGAGAAAAGAATCATGCCTAGATCGCAGTTAGTGTCGCAATAATGTTTCGGCGAAAAGATTAGTAGCATACCAGGGCTCCTCGGCAGTAACCTCAGGGTTGCTGAAGATCTTGGCAGCATTGTACCTCTTGTTGGTGGGGATCGGCTCTCCAGCTGGGGTGTAGCAATCGCATATGACCTGCGGGTTACGGTAATTTGGTTTAGAAAAAAGGGGTATCACAACACGGAAAAGAAGATCAAGATCCAATGCCATGACATCAGGAATATCTAAGAAATACAACAATGCATAAATCAATTCTAGTTCTACGCCTGAAGAGATTAAAGTTAGTTTTTTTTTCTAGCAGTACATAACACTTCATTCATAGTTTGAACTTTAGAAAGCAGCACACCATTTCTATAAACATGTACTGATCTGATATGGACGAACATATATAGCTGTACTATCACTAAATGGAGATAATTTACATGACAAACTGAAATTGGTGAGACCACTCACAAGGATGTTGTTTCCCCTCCTGAATGGGTCCTTGAAGATAGCTTGTGGGCTGCAAGATGGCACATGGTGGGAAAAAATTACTTCTCAGTAAAACATGAATAAATTTTCATATCAAGATACTTACTATAGGATGACCTCACTGTCCTCGCCGGGGGCTTGGCCGGTGCTGGAGCCGTCGTAGTTCCACTTGGGCAGCTTGCTAGGATCGGTCACAGGGCCAGAGAGCGTCTGCACCACCAACCAAGCAAATATAATATTATTGACAAAAAAAATAAGGTATATTGTTCTGTTTATGAACAGCAAGCCAGCAAGCTCTGAATGGTATAAGCGCAAGAACAGCTCAGTGGATAACTCGACAGAAAAAGTGATAAGACAAAAGTGATAAGACGTAGTAACAAACAAAGATCATGGGTCCTTGTACTGCGAATCTTATCTTACCCTAGCCTTGCTCCTAAGATCCAGGCCAGATCCACCGATCCTGCATTAATAAGATGATAAATAAACGATGGAATCAGCTCTTAAAATCACTTATCGTCATGGTTTAGTTAGCACGGAGCACAGTAATCTGAGATGCGCTTAAGAGCAAAAATTTGCATCTTTGAGCCTCGAATGCGCGGTTAAGAGATATTAAACCCTGCGCCTACGGAGTACGCCAGGAAACAGAGCATCTGGCCGTGGCCAAATGGTGGCACGGTCACAGAGAGAAGCCATGTCTGCAGTCTGCAGAGATGAACAGGTGTCAGCAGAAGCTGTCATCTCTCCAAAAAGAGACCATATTACTAGTACTGATACTAGGGTATATCTCTATCTCTCTTGATTCTTGAAGCATATCAAAACCCGGATCAAATATATTAATTCATCGGAAGAAAAACCAAAAAAAAATAACATTTTTACTGTGCGACATACACAGGCAAAGAAGCAGATCGGAAGAGAAGAAGAAAAGTGCCACCGCGGCAGCCGCCGCCGCTTCAGTCACAGTCACGCCACGAATCTGCACAAACAATGAGAGAGGCCGGCCGGCCCGGTTCCTAAAACCCTCCGAGCGATGGAAAAGATCGCTCCCTTTCGGCGGAAACAGCCGCCGTCGGCCGTCGCCATGCAACAAGATCACCAAAACCCTCGAAGAGATCCCGAAAAGCAAGCAGCAGGAACACGAAGGCGGAGTTATAACTTATAACGAGTGGACCGGACGGAAACGAAGGCAAGCCGTACCATATGTACTCGGCGATGATCTTCTCCGTGGTGTCGGAGAGATTGAGGTTGACGAGATCGGTGAGCGAGGCCATGGCGGAGGAGGAGGAAGCACGCCGGCGCAGATGGGAGGCGGAGGAGGAGGGCGGTGGCCGATGGTGGTGCGAGCCCAAGCCATCAGGGAAGGCGGCTATATAATGGCGACGACCGACGACCAAGGGAAATTAGTTGGCACGCGCAAATACGTTCGAGTATATTTGGAAGTATTTTTTAAAAAATGAACCGCGCGTATAAATGTATAGTATACGTACAATTATACGGTGAACTCCCTCTTTCGTCTTTTCAAGTTCGGCGGACAATAAATTCAGTTTGACCTTTGGCGATCGATACCTAAAATCCGATGGATTTTTATCGTATATAGATAAAATTATTTACCTGTGGTTTTATTAACGAAAAAAATAGTATATGTATGATTTCTTAATATTCATACCTATTATCCGACGAATATTCATCACCTAATATGTTCTAAGTAGTTTATTTTTACAACAACTTAACATAAAAAAACTAAATTACTTAGAGAGTTGTAGATTATTATAAGATTATCTAGAGGAGTGCCTTTACTTGAGAGGTAGCTTTATGGACAGACAATGCATGATGATTTATTACGAGCTCCCATCACATTGGTAAAGAAAAAAACGAGTCCTATTTTTAGGATAGTAGCGGTTTTCATATTTAAAATACTCCCTCTGATATATAAAAACAAGTCGTTTTGGATATGATTTCAGGAGCTATTAATTAGTGTACATTTTTTCTTGTTTGGTAATATTAAATACAATATTATAGTAAAGATAGCACTGAAAACAAAAAAGAAATAGGCAAAATAAAGAATAAAATGTAAAACGACTTGTTTTAGACAACTTTTGATAAAGTCTAAAATAACTTATTTTTCTATACGGGAGGGAATGTATTAACAAGATAAAAAGCCATACTAACTTATAACTTCCTCAGCTCTAGTGGATAAGTATAATTCTGAATGGTTATACGGGGCAATGAGTAATTAAATATAGTGTATTATAATTACTTTACAGTATACTCCCTCACTCTAAAAACCTTCATATATTACATTCTCTATTTTCCAAAAAGAAAATTATGCTAGATTAAATTAGCGTCATATGACTTGAGCAGTCATATCTTAATTAGTTTTGCATGTAATCTCGATCATAGCTTAATTGGTCTTGCATACAACCTTGCACCGAAATAACTAGTTTACTTTTTTTTCTTGATCTTGTTAAAAAATAATATATAGAAGATTTTTAGACGCGGAAAGTATCTAGTAGATTAATATTTTTAGATTAAATTATGAACTCTAAAACTTTATATTTTATGACCAACTGACAATTTTTTTCAGATGCTCAGCAGAAGTGCAAAACGACAAGAACTGAATAAAAAAATAGCTGGATTCAATCGTCCTACCGAAAAGCCCCACTGAAATAAATGCAGTGCTGCTTTTGTCGTACCAATGTGTTGTACGTTGGGAGTATTTCTCATGGACCAGGGAATTATTCTATCACATGGGGAAACACCACTATATTGAACCTAATTGAGTGGATATACAATCACACCACATGTGCATGTTGCTAGTGCTTTACAAATATTTAACATCATTATGGATTAGCTTAACTCCTGTTTAGATCCCATCAACTAATAGTTAGTAACTAAAATTTAGTTTAGCTCATCTAAACAGTATAACTAATTAGAGAACTAACTATTAGCTCGTTATATAACTAATGGATAGTTCATTAGTACACACGAGTGAACTAATTTGAGTTAACAGAGGCTCTTAGACTATTTTATCCCATACACCACCGTAGCATGATTATTGTAGCAATGATAAAATCAACTTTAGCTACCTATTAGTCTAAAGTATCCAAACATATATGACTAATTTTTAGCCACATAACTATTAGCTAGCTAACAATTAACTCTAGTTATTAGTTAGCTAATTATTAGTTTTAGTCCATCTAGCGTAAGAAACGCCTCAACACCAAAGAGATTCTATCGCTGGGTGAAAGCTCACTCGATCTCCCTCCGTATTAAGGTTTTATCCAAGACGAAGGGATTTAAAAAAATGCTCACGATAAATAGATTAATTTTATTAAAAAACTAATTTATAAGAAAATTCCAAATCTCAAAAAGGCAATTTATATCAGTAGAAATCACGAAAACATCATCGCTATCGATGTCGTAGTGTTGATCCATACCGTTCGGCACAAATCCGAAACACATATTAAATCTCGATCCAATTCAGAAATCGCAAGCTGAAAAGCGGCACGTGCGACGTCGAACAGGACAAGGCGTACGCCGGCACATCAGCACGTTGCCGTACGACGGCCACATGCTTTCCGTGCACGGACTTGTGCTGTGAATATCTCTCCGTTCCACGCTTGATTTCTGAATCATCTGAATCGGGGGCATTAATTGCTGGTTTCACAAGAGCAAGGCTAATAATATGGTTGGCTGTTAGATTACAGCTTACTCCCTTCGGTACACAAAAACAAATCGTTTTGGACATAATTTCACATACCAACGAGTAATTAATTATTGTGTACTTTCCATGTTTATCCCTATTAAATATAGTGCAGGAGTAAACATAGCACGAAAAACAAGAAAGAAGTAGTACTTGAGGGGTATAGTTGTCCAAAATTGTAGCGCCCCGATTTAACAAATCGAGACATTATTGAATTTCATAAGAAAAACAATAATACAAGAGGTTCATCATGCGACAGCGTACATACGACAGTATTCATGGTACGCAGACCATATTTATTACATCAAAGTTTTGGTAAAAACAGTAATAAAGATAATTAAAATTCTGCATGACGAACGTCTTCTTCAGGATCTTTCTTCTCGACTGGGTCGCTACTCCAGACCGTCTTCGAAGTAGGCATCCTCTGAGGTGTTCAACGGGTATGAGTACAAAAAGTACTCAACAAGCCACCGCAAATGCAAGTAATAATGCAGGATAGTAAACAAGGAAGGGTAATGGCTAACATTGCAGAAAAGTGCAGTTTCAGTTATTGCATTTAATGTAATCACATTTTAATCATGCGGAAAAGTAAATATGGATATCAACAACATCAACTAACTCGAGGGGTACAGTCAGCCCCACCTCGCTCAACGGTCCTTACATGTCAATCCATCATGCACATACATATTCAAAGTAAACTAACTGGGGGATGTCACGCAACCCGCCCTTGACCGTGGGCTCGGCTTTTCGAAAAGATTTAAGACTCTGATCAGAGATGTACTACTGTACCCACAAGGCACGCACTCATCCCAAACAAGATGACCCATTTCACGGGAACTCGTGCCAAAACCTCAATATGAGATGTTCCAAGCGATAACCACCCGCTCTAGGTTTCGCCGGCGCGCCGGGCCGCATCCCGGCTAACGTCGCACCCCCTTTTGCGCCACATTGGTACAAGTCACCCGCAGGTGCAACTTGACCCATCTCCAAATGGTGGCCTCGGTTTGGAACAACCCATACCTTAGTTAGGACTTACCCACTAGACTTGTGGTTAGTACGAAAGTGTATTGCAACGGATCCCTCAGACCGGTCCTTATAGTGCCCCGGGTGCTACCGACCAATGCCCTAGCTTGCACCCGGAACCCACCATGCATACACTCACAACCATAACTCATCACCAACAGAATTTCCAAGGATAAGAAGTAACGGGGATCATATAATAGAACCATTTTGCTACGACTCATTTTTATCCTATAGCGATCGTGTCAATACATTGGACACTAGCTAATATTATTGATCATATGGTGACAAGGAGGTTAGGCGAGATAGCATGGCTTGGGTTGCACATCAAGGTCGGGGGATCCTAAATAAATATAATGTAAGGGTTCATTTGACTAATGCATATATATAACCTATGTGTTTTAGCGGTAGTTTAATCAAACATGGGTTCAATATGCTCAAAAGATTGGTTTGGTGACTTGCCTTGTTCAGCAAAAGGAGAGGGAGGGACTTCGGGGAAGTACTCCGGCTCCTCGGCGACGTCGTAGTCTTGTTGATATAGTAAGGTAAAATAAAAAGAGCTCAACATTCAATCAAACAATATAACATTACATTATAAGCACATAAGTTAAAGTTGGTTTGATTATAAATAAAATAAATTCAATGGTTAAGATTCCGTGGTTTATTTTATAAATAAATTTTAAAGGAATTTAAAAAGTAGTCCTTTTTAGAAAGGGGTTTTAAAAGGGGTTATTCTCATTTTAAGTTCTCTAAAAATGAAAGCTTCATAGAAAACTTAGTGATCTGTTCATATCATCAAGAAATGAATAAATATAAATTTTACTGGAATTTAAATAATTAAATTTTACATTTTTAACCTAAGGGTATTTAAACATTCATTTAAATAAACATGAAATGTCTAATGTAAACCTACTGTTTTTATTGTATAAACATGTAGAGAATAATATTATGAATTTTCTAAAATTGGAATGGCAATTTTTAGAGTTCAAATGCGTCAGATATGAATTTTACAAGTTTTAAACCTTTTCTGGAATTTATTTTAAATTTTAAACCCTCTCGGGTCCACGGTGAGACAGGCTCACGGTGAACCCGCGCACTGTGCGCGTGCGCCGGGTCGATCTGGACCGTCGGATCCAGATCCGACGCGTGAGGGCGAGGCGGGGCGCGTAAGTTAACGCGGACGGCCAGGATTAAAACGTTCGAAGGGGTACCACGTGGACGCACGAGATCGCACGCCGGGTTTAAATGAAAATCAACGCGCGAGATTAAAACGTAACGCTTTGACCAGATCCGACGGGGCGGATTAGATCGCGTATGTGGGACAACTAGCACCGCTCGATCGCGATCGTGCGGTCGGGATGGAATCCGACACGGCACGGGTACTCGACCCGTGCCGGTCATCTTCTCCGACGACGGCGAGCGGGCCAGGGGCCACGGCGAGCGACGGCAGCCCTAGCTAAGCCTAGAAATGGAAAGAGGGTGCTACGGCGGTCACGATGGTACCTTAGGCGAGGCGAGGGATCGACGGGGCGCGGCCGGCGACGAGGGTAGACGGCGAGGTGTTCTCGGGTCCTTCTCGGCGACGGCGTTCCGGCGAGGTTCGTGGACGGTGGAGGTGCGGCCGGGGTCGTAGGCGTCCTTGCGGTCACAATGGTGTGGTTGGCTAGGGCGGAGGAGGTCTCTAGCGACGGCGAGGGGCGACCGGAGTAGGAGCGGCAGTGAGGTGTTAAAAACCGAAGAGGGGAGCGTTCTGTTCGTTCTTGCTGTGAATGGTCGTGGGGGTCGAACGCGGTAGAGGCCAGGGGCTTAAATAGGGTCACCAGCAGAGCTCGCATGCAAGGAAAGCCGAGAGAGGGCTTTAACTCGCCGGCGAGGGCTCGGCCATGCACGGTGCGGTGTTCCCGGGGGCTTAAACGCATGGTTCAATGGGGGGAAACGGTCGGCCGGGCACGGGGAGTCGTTTAATGGCGTCAATTCAATGTGGGAGGGGCCAGCGAGGCAGATCCGAGGCGGGGGTCATCGGCCGGCGCGATTTGGGGGCGACGGCGCGAGGTAGACGATGGGTCTGACAGGCGGGGGCCACTGGCCAGCGGGCGCGAGCGAGCGAGCGGGAGGGCTGACGGGTGGGGCCACGGGGTTGGGTGCGCGCGCGAGGGGAGGAATTCGGCGCCGACAGGTGGGGTCCGGTTGTCAGTCCGAGCGCGCGGGTGGAGTGGGCTGGGCCGACCGGGAGAGAGAGAATGGAGGGAGGGGAGCCCATTACTGTTTTAATACATTTCTGAATAAAAATAATTCTAGGAATTAGATTAAAATATTAGGGCTACTTCCAAGGTTGATAAAAATTTATAAAAATCCTCAAAAATATTTCTTGGCTTTGGGAGTTTATACAAAAATTTCCAGGTCCTGGTTTGGTCATCTACTCTATGTTGTAGATCAAAAGGGTATAAAGGAGTATTAAAAGTATTTTCAGAAATAATAATTCCAAGAAATTGAATTTAATAATATTTATATTGTTTTGAAAATTTGGGGTGTTACAAACCTATCCCCCTTACAAGAATCTCGTCCTCGAGATTGGAACGCTACTCGAATAACTTGGGGTATTGGGCTTTTAGTTCGTCTTCCTTTTCCCAAGTGGCTTCTTCTGCGGGATGGTTGTTCCATTGGACTTTGCAGAAGCGAACGACGCGACTTCTGGTTACTCTCTCCTTGGTTTCCAAGATCTTGATGGGTTTCTCTATGTAGGTCAAGTCTTCTTGGACATTAAGCTGTTGAAGGTCGGCTTGCTCGGTGGGTACACGGAGGCACTTCTTCAGCTGAGAGACATGGAACACATCATGAACTCCTGCCAAGGATGGAGGCAGTTCAAGTTGATATGCCACTTCTCCTTGTCGTCGGAGGATCTGGAAAGGTCCGACGTAGCGGGGTGCTAGTTTGCCTTTCATGTTGAACCTTTGAGTGCCACGGAGGGGAGTGACTCGGAGATAGACATAATCGCCCTCCTCAAAGGCTAGGTCTCTTCGACGGTTGTCGGCATAGCTCTTTTGCCTGGATTGTGCTGCCTTCAATCGGTCTCTTATGATCTTAACCTTCTCTTCAGCTTCTCTTAATAAATCAGTCCCAAACAGTTGTGACTCTCCGGTTTGATCCCAGAGCAACGGCGTTCTGCACTTACGTCCATAGAGTGCTTCGAACGGGGACATTTGCAGGCTGGCTTGGTAGCTGTTGTTGTAGGAGAACTCTGCATACGGTAAGTTCTTGTCCCACATTCCGCCAAAGTCTAGAGCGCAAGCTCTAAGCATATCTTCCAATATTTGGTTGACCCTTTCGGTTTGACTGTCGGTCTGTGGATGATAGGCGGTGCTAAAGTTCAGTCGGGTGCCGAGTTCCTCTTGAAGGTTCTTCCAAAACTTGGAGGTAAACTGACTCCCACGGTCAGATACAATCTTCTTAGGAACTCCATGAAGGCACACGATCCGGGTCATATACAACTCAGCCAACTTGGCGACGGTGTACGTTGTCTTGACCGGAACGAAGTGAGCTACCTTGGTGAGTCGGTCGACGATCACCCAGATAGAATCATGACCAGCTTGGGTCCTGGGCAGTCCCGTGATGAAGTCCATTCCTATCTCTTCCCACTTCCATTCAGGGACTTTGAGAGGTTGAAGCAGTCCGGCAGGTCTCTGATGCTCTGCCTTGACTCGCCGGCATGTGTCGCACTTGGCCACATACTCAGCTATTTCCCTCTTCATGCTGACCCACCAATATTTTTCCTTCAGGTCTTGATACATCTTTGTACTCCCGGGATGGATGGAGTATAGAGTATCGTGTGCTTCTTGAAGGATGAGGGTCTTCAACTCAGGTCTGTCGGGTACGCAGATCCGGTTTCTGAACCTGCTGGATCTCCAGGATGTCCGGATCTTCCTTCTGCTTTTCTCGGATCTGGTCTATTAAGACAGGCCGAGACTCCAAGGCAGCGAGGTACGCTCGAGTGGTGATCCCTAGGTTTAGCCTTTCCATCTCTTTATAAAGTAAAAGAGCTTGGTCTTGAATCATGATGGCATTGCAGTACCCTTTTCGACTAAGGGCGTCTGCCACCACGTTCGCTTTGCCCGGATGATAATGGATGCCCAAGTCGTAATCCTTGATCAGTTCCAACCATATCCTTTGCCTAAGATTCAGATCTGGTTGGGTGAATATGTACTTGAGGCTCTTGTGGTCGGTGAAGACCTCACACCGATTTCCCACAAGGTAATGTCTCCATATCTTCAAGGCATGAACCACGGCTGCTAGTTCCAGGTCGTGGGTTGGGTAGTTCAGCTCGTGCGGTCTCAGTTGCCGGGAGGCGTAGGATATCACTTTCCCTTCTTGCATTAAGACGCATCCCAATCCTTGACGAGAGGCATCACAGTAGACGTGGAAGTCTTTCCGGATGTCTGGTAGAGTCAGAATGGGAGCTGACACTAGCTTCTTCTTGAGGGTCTGGAAGCTTTCTTCGCAGTCGGGGGTCCATTCAAACTTCACTTCCTTCTGCAGAAGTCTGGTCATAGGCTTGGCGATCTTGGAAAAATTCTCGATGAACCGGCGGTAGTATCCGGCTAATCCGAGAAAACTCCGGATCTCGGTCACCGTTGTGGGCTGCAGCCAGTTGGTTACCGCTTCAACGGTGGTTGGGTCCACTGCTATTCCTCCGGCAGATATAACATGGCCGAGGAACTTCACCTCAGACGACCAAAATTCGCATTTGCTGTATTTGGCGTACAGTTGCTGCTCCCTTAGCTTTCCGAGGGTCAGACGGAGGTGAGTCTCGTGTTCTTCCTTTGTCTTGGAGTAAACGAGGATATCGTCGATGAATACCACGATGAACTTGTCCAAGAACTCCATGAATACATTGTTCATCATGTTCATGAAAAAGGCCGGGGCATTCGTGAGTCCGAACGACATCACGGTGTACTCGTAGAGTCCATAGCGGGAGGTGAAGGCAGTCTTGGGTATGTCTTCTTCCCTAATCCTCAATTGGTGATAACCTGACCTGAGGTCAATCTTGGAAAACACCGAGGATCCTTTCAGCTGATCGAACAGGTCGTCGATCCGAGGCAATGGGTATTTGTTCTTGATGGTCACGTCGTTCAAGGCTCTATAGTCCACGCACATCCTCTTGGTCTTGTCCTTCTTCATGGCAAATATAACAGGTGCACCCCAGGGTGAGGTACTTGGCCGAATGTACCCTTTTTGTTCTAGGTCTTTGATGTTGCTCTTGACTTCGGCTAGTTCATTGGCGGCCATTCGGTACGGGCGCTTGGAGATTGGAGTGGTCCCGGGGACAAGTTCGATTCTGAATTCGATGTCCCGCTTGGGAGGCATTCCGGGTAGATCTTCAGGGAAGACATCCGCAAACTCCTTGACTATGGGCACCTCTTCAAGAGCTATCGAGCGAAGGGATGCTCCGAGTGGTTTGCGACTGGTCATCCGAAAGGTGACGGCTGCGCCTTCAGGGTTGGTCACCGTGACGGACTTATTGGCACAGTCGATCACTCCCTTGTGCTTCATCAACCAATCCATCCCTAGTATAAGGTCGAGTCCGGTGCATTGGATGAGGACAGGCTCGGCCCGAAACAGTACTCCTTGGATGTCAATTTGAACCTTAGGGCTGTATAAGTGGGCTGAGGTCCTATTGCCGGGGGTGGCAATCACCATGGGAATGGGTAGAGGGAGCACGTCCAGTTTGTTTGTTTTCACAAAATCTTCCGAGACGAAGGAGTGGGTTGCTCCAGAGTCAAATAATATGACGGCCGGTACGGAATTCACAGTAAACGTACCGAGCACGACTTCAGGAGCCTCCTGAGCTTCTTCCGCGCTGATGTGGTTGACGCGGGCACGAACTGCCTGGTTGGGTGCCACGCCTTGAGCTTGCTTGGGGTGGGGACACTGGTGTGCATAGTGCCCTTCCTTGCGGCAGTTGAAGCAGACGACCGGCCTTCCTTGGCGATCCTTCAAGATCGGGGCCTTGGCGGCTGGTGTCGGCTGAGCGGCCGGAGCTGGTGGAGCGGGGCGAAGATGCCCGGCGTTGGATCCACCAGCGACGTGAGGTGGCCTGTAGGCGGGCCGAGTGTAGGATCGATGTACCGACTAGAGGGGGGGTGAATAGGCGGTTTTTAAAACTAATTCGATTTCAGTTAAACAATGATCAAGGTCCTAAGACAATGGTAGCAAACTGCTAGAACATGTATATTACTCTAGAAAAGTAAGCTTGCACAAATAAACTTGCTCGAAGATAAAGGGACAAGAGACAACCGAATTTTATCCCGAGGTTCGGAAATTTGCCAATTTCCTACGTCCTCGTTGAGGCGAGTTTCACTTGACCGCTCTCTTCACCAAGCCTCGGATTTCTCAAAGAGAAATTAGCTTGAAGATGAGCCGGCACCGGAAGTGCAACTCTCGGGCCTCGATCACTAGTGGTAGCTCTTCTCCACTCCGGATAGGCGAGCTCCAACCTTCACAACCTCCCGGGTCTCCTCCACAACCTTCTAGGAGAGATCACCGGTTTCTTCTCCAAGCCGTCTAGGAGATGGCAATCTCCAAGAGTAACAAGCTGCAATCAAAGCTAGGAGAAGAGGATCAAGTGCCAAAATGCCAATGCAATGCAATTTACTCAATCACTTGATCACCCCTTTTTCTTCCCAACCTCACTAGTGCTCAAATTAGTGCTCAATGGTGGGGAGAGACTCTCTTGTGCTCAAGAATGCTTAAATGAATGCCAAAAGTCTAGCAAAGGAGCTGTAGCAAGGGTTTATATAGCCACACACCCAAAAACTAGCCGTTACACAAGTTAGGTGGCTCTCTGCGCATTGTCGGTCTGACCGCCCATCTTGGGCCGGTCTGACCGACCACAACTGCAACGGCTAGAAAACTAGCCGTTTACTGATGTGACAGGACGCCTCGGTCTGACCGGCCACTCTGGCCCGGTCAGACCGGCCCTACCCGGTCTGACCGGCCATCGGCTCGGTCGGACCGATAGTGCTCCCGTCGGCTCTGTAAACCAGTAGTTTTCTGCCCTGCGCAACCCGGTCAGACCGGCCCCCTGGCCGGTCGGACCGCCCAACTCCAGCCGGTCTGACCGGACCCACATGGTCGGTCAGACCGCTAGGGTCAGACAGCTCCAACAAAATGCTGCAATAGTTTTTCAAGGAGTTTGCCAAAATAGTAACTTTTGCAACAATCACTCATGATCAAAAGATACTATATGCAATGCAAATTGGCACTTGAAAATCAACTCATAACCAAGATGCAACCCCTCTTTATAGTACGGCAAAAACAAAATTTAAACCTAGCCTAATTGATCGCTCCAAACACCTCAATCAATTTCTAGATTCCTTCAAACCTTTTGCCGTAGCCTTTAAACGTCCAGATCTTCGGGTTTCCATCTTGTGCTCCATTTGCGCGGGACCTACTCATTTCCTTCACACTTAAGAAAATTATTAGTCCACAAAACGCATGCTTATCATTAATTACCAAAACTCACATAGGGCCTAGATCTTCAATCTCCCCCTTTTTGGTAATTGATGACAAACACTTCAGAGATAAAGAAATATGTTAAAGTAGAAGTATCCACAATTAAGCGCAAAGCTCCCCCTGAAGAAATGATGGGGTACAAGTATATGGAGCAAGATATGAGATATAGTTCCAAACACAATTCACACATTCAATGAAGCAAAGAGAGTTTCTCATAATAAAGGCAAATAGTTCAAATTAAGTTCAGTACGATATGGAAAGCAAATAGTGTTCATTATATAAACAACCATAGATAGAAGCGATATTAAAAAGATTGTTCCTTCCTAATCTTTCCTTCTTACTACTGCTTCCTTCTCCCCTAATCCTCTGCTGCCTTCTCCCCTACTGCTAACTGCTTCTCCCCCTTTTGGCATCAAGAACCAAAAAGAGAGACTAATCCTGGGAAGGAGGCTGAGAATCATCAAGGCGACGACGACGGCGCTGGTACTGAAGAGGGTATCCTGTTGAGGAAGATGAATCTAGCCGATCAACTCGAGAAGAAAGAGTGTCAATCCTGGAGTTGATACGCTCTTGACCACCTTGAAGGTTCTGCAGATGGGAGGTGATAGCTTCTTGTCCTAGAGCCATTTGATCCATTCTTGAATTTAACTGAAGAAAGCCAGCTGTCATTTGTTGAAGAACTGGATCAAAGAACTGGGTGGCATCCATATCAAAATAAGCACCAGATCCAGAGCTCTGAGGAGGAGCAAAAGAGCTGCTAGGAATGTCCTGAGGATGAACCTGTCCTGCTCCCATATCAGCTGGATCGACAGCTGGAGCCAAAGGAGTAGCCGAGAAGCGAGGCCTGTACTGAGAGTGGGTGATATCAAGGCGCTCATTCACATTTCCTACTTTGCTCAAAATTAATCTCATGATAAACGGAGCATAGTAGACTCCAAGAGTGAGGCTTCCTTTTGAGAGTGCCATCTCATATAGCATCAAATGAATGACATCGAACCTCTTTCCGGTCATCACTGCATCTAGAAGAGTCCAAGCAACACTTCGAATAGCATCATTGTTGCCTAGACGCGGTAAAATAGAGTGCCGCAGAATGCGATGTGCCACACTATGAAGAGTCTTCATTCCAGTGACCCCTCCAATCTTGTGAGCAGCAGATGGGATGTAGAATTGAGCCATCTCTTCTTCTGACAAAGGATTGTGAGTGAACTCATCATGCAGTCTGAGGCCAGAAGAGAACCTTATGTCCCAAGCACTCTGAATTTCTTGCTTTGTAGCAATGCAAAAGATATCTCCCGTCATCCATGTAAGAGAATCACAAGTGGCAGGTATGAACACTGTGGCATAAAACTGACGGATAACATCCCAATTGAAATCTTGCTTCAGACTCACTATTTTGTTTATACCAACAGTTCCAAATATGTTCCTGAGAGCTGCAACCTCTCCACTTAGATCCCTCCAAGAAATCCACTTATGCGGAGCCAAAGAACGGTTCTCATATGCAATATTGAATACCTCTTTCTGAAATTTTGTATGAAACCGCTGATCTGATGTATCTCTTGGTCTGAGAAATTGATTGTGGTGGCGCAGACGAGCAAAGTTCTCTTGATTCCGGACATCTACCTTGAACTCCAAGGATGCAAAAGGATCTTCACTAGCTGCTGGAGGCTGAGGTGCCAATTCTTCTTCATTCTCAGAGCTGCCATCCTCATAGGCAAAGTCCTCGTCACTGTTATCTTGAAAGTGCCGGGATGATTGGCCACGGTCCTCGACAAACTTTGAGCGACGCTCATTTCCTTGAGAACGGCCGGCGCGAGGCATGACTGAATCAGAGATTTAACCCAGATGAGATAAAAGATATGATTTGAGACAATCTATGAATTTGTTAGAGGGCAAAAGCATCAATGAGCAATGATGTGCAAAAGAGGGGCAGGTATTGGGAGGCCGGTCTGACCGAGGTAATAGGGCCGGTCTGACCGCCAGTACATGGTCGGTCGGACCGCCCATTGCCCACCGGTCTGACCGGCCTAGCAACCCGGGCACAAATCCCCTTTTGCACAAAACTTCTCCATAATCAAAATTTGCCATATCAAATTGCATAGAGGCATGGGAAATAGTATCACAAGGCTAACAATTGAGTTTAAAGAGGATTTAGCCTTGGCAAGTTGACATGCAAGCCCATGAACAAGAACCCTAACCCTAGCCTTCAAAAGGATGAAATCCATGGATTTAATCGGAGGAAGTTCTTACCGGCAAGGGAAAAAAGAACTCGAGGTCGGACCGGAGAGGATCCACCGGTTGGACCGGCAAGAAGATCGATGAAACGAAATTTTTAGGGTTGGGGGCAAGAGTGGAGGAGAGGAACTCGGTTTGAGAGGAGAGGAAATAATAGAGGGGAGAGAAAACTGAATAGAGAGGGGAGTTAAAACCCTGCCCGAGCCCCGGTCTGACCGGCCATGTAGGCCCGGTTGGACCGACGCAGCAAGGGCGGTCGGACCGGCCATGAAGGCCCGGTCAGACCGACACCACTAGCTCAGCAATTAAAAACAAAGCACAAAGAGGAGCTTAAGTGAGAAATATAGCAAAATAATTTTGAAAAATTTCAAACTTTGCAGAAACTTAGAATAACTCCCAAGGTTTATAAAACATCAAGTTTTCAAATTTTTAAGTTCAAAAAGAAACCGTTTGCAGCCAAAGTTCTCAACACGTCCGAACTCTTGTCCGAACACTTGTCTGAACTTTAATTCTTTGAATATCTTTTGATAGGATGGATAAAGTTAAAACATTTGAATACGAAAAATGATCATATGATCCATATCTATAAGTTTTGTTTTGGACAAACGTTCAAAATATGTCTTGAAATAAAATCATGGGAGAGATTTGTTTTTAACTCAAAGATAGAATTTTGAGGATACCAAAACTTTCAAATTTTGTTTTTCAACAACCTGAGCAATTTTCAACATATAAGAGTAACCTTATACTCCCCCTTAATGTATAGCCTTAGAAACACATATAAAAGTACATGAATCTTCAAATATGGCATTGCAAGCATAAAAGCATTCATATATGTCACAAGAATAGAAAATTCTACAACTCACATATGCATGATTTCAAGCCACATTTGAGAAGTCTATTATATTCAATTCATTCCTAAGCTTACAAAAACGGGATTCATCTAGTGGTTTGGTAAAGATATCTGCTAATTGATCTTCGGTTCTTATGTGGCTAATGACAATGTCACCTTTGCCAACATGATCTCTTAGAAAGTGGTGGCGAATATCAATATGCTTGGTTCTAGAGTGTTGGACTGGATTGTTGGCAATTTTGACGGCGCTATCATTGTCACAAAGAAGAGGGACATTTGAGAATTCTATTCCATAATCAAGCAAGGTTTGCCTCATCCAAAGTAATTGCGCACAGCAACTACCCGCGGATACATATTCTGCCTCAGCGGTGGAAAGGGCAACGGAGTTTTGTTTCTTAGAGGCCCAAGAAACAAGAGACCTTCCAAGGAATTGACAGCCTCCAGAAGTGCTTTTACGATCAACTTTGCAACCGGCATAATCCGAATCGGAATAGCCAATTAGCTCAAATTTAGCACCTTTGGGGTACCACAAGCCTATATGGATGGAATGTTTTAAATATCTTAGAATTCTCTTGACTGCCATCAAATGACAATCTTTTGGTGCGGCTTGAAATCTAGCACACATGCAAACACTAAACATGATATCGGGCCTAGATGCGGTAAGATAGAGCAAACTACCAATCATGGATCTATATAATTTTTGATCTACCGGTTCACCTCCCTCATTTAAGTCGAGATGTCCGTTGGTCGCCATAGGGGTCTTGATAGGCTTTGCTTCCATCAATCCGAACCTTTTGAGAAGATCATGAATATACTTCGTTTGGCTCACAAAGGTTCCATTCTTGAGTTGCTTGACTTGAAGTCCAAGGAAGAAACTCAATTCTCCTATCATGGACATCTCAAATTCCCTAGACATCATATCACCAAAAACTTTGCACAATTCTTCATTAGTAGAACCGAATATAATATCATCGACATAAATTTGACAGACAAAGAAATCATCATTAATTATTTTTGTAAACAAGGTAGTGTCGACTTTACCAATTTTAAAACCCTTTGAGAGGAGAAAATCTCTCAATCTTTCATACCAAGCTCTAGGAGCTTGTTTTAGACCATAGAGAGCTTTTGAGAGTTTATAAACATGATTAGGATTTTTAGGATTCTCAAAGCCGGGTGGTTGTTCAACAAAAACTAGTTCGGCTATTTCGCCATTCAAGAAAGCACTTTTCACATCCATTTGATATAACTTAATATCAAAACATGAAACAAAAGCAAGTAAGATGCGAATAGCTTCTAGTCTAGCAACGGGAGCAAAGGTTTCACCAAAATCCAAACCTTCGACTTGAGTGAATCCTTGTGCTACCAATCTTGCCTTGTTTCTCACGACCAACCCGTTTTCATCTTGCTTGTTCCTAAAAACCCACTTTGTTCCAATTACATTGTGCTCCTTGGGTCTCTCCACCAATGTCCAAACTTTGTTTCTTTCAAAGTTGTTGAGCTCTTCATGCATAGCATTTACCCAATCCGGGTCATTTAGAGCTTCGTCTACATGTTTAGGTTCAATAGAAGAAACAAACGAGTAATGTTCACAAATAGAAGCAACACGAGATCTAGTTTGAACACCCTTACTAATGTCACCCAAGACTTGATCAATTGGGTGATCTTTTGCGGTGGCATTGTGAACTTTGTATGGAATAGTAGAGGATTGATCTTTGGCTTTATCTTCATCAAGTTGAGTCAAATTTTGAGGGCGTGGAGGAGGGGCGCTGGTAGAGGGCCTGGCGGGGGAGGGTCGCGGCGGGATCCTCTTGGGGCGAGGGAGGGGCTCACGGATGGGCTTCTTCTTCCTTGGAAGAAGAGGAACCATCTCCGCTATATCCTTCTGCAGCTGCATAATCTTGCGCTGCAACTCGCCGTTCTGCTGGATTAAGTTCTTCGTTTCTTCACGAAGGAACTCAACCGCCTCATGGTGCTCGTCGGCGTCGAGCACCGCCTCGGTGTGGAGATCATCCATGGCCTGTAGAAGACGCGACTGCCGAGCCATGACCGGATCACGCACGGAGTGAACTCCGAGGTAGATGCTACGGTGGGCTCCGGGAGTGCGCTTCGGCACGAGCCGGAAGGATGAGTTCTGAAGACGATCGTCGTAGATCATCCTCAGCTCCATGAGGGCCTGAAGGGCGACTCGTTGGCACGCGACGTCGAAAGTCGGGCCTCCAAGTGCGGTGGTGTAGGGCGGCAGGTGTTCCCCAGAGCCGTGGACGGTGAGGGAGACGTCGCAAGGTCCGGCGAACTCGTCGGGGTACACTCCTTGAAATTCGGGCTCGAAGAGGAACCCGAGGAAGGTGAGCATCATACGGAGCTCCCGGACGAAGCCCTCGTAGTGGCGGCAGTAGCTGTGGACTTGGTAGACCGGCATCTACAAAACAGCAAGTTGAATAAAAGTGAGGAGAGGAACAAAGTTTATGAAGTAGATTTTCGAGAAATAATTTCCTGTGGCTAATGGCTAGGCGGGTCTGTTTGGCTTCCTACAGTCGAGTCGGCTCTGATACCATCTTGTAGCGCCCCGATTTAACAAATCGAGACATTATTGAATTTCATAAGAAAAACAATAATACAAGAGGTTCATCATGCGACAGCGTACATACGACAGTATTCATGGTACGCAGACCATATTTATTACATCAAAGTTTTGGTAAAAACAGTAATAAAGATAATTAAAATTCTGCATGACGAACGTCTTCTTCAGGATCTTTCTTCTCGACTGGGTCGCTACTCCAGACCGTCTTCGAAGTAGGCATCCTCTGAGGTGTTCAACGGGTATGAGTACAAAAAGTACTCAACAAGCCACCGCAAATGCAAGTAATAATGCAGGATAGTAAACAAGGAAGGGTAATGGCTAACATTGCAGAAAAGTGCAGTTTCAGTTATTGCATTTAATGTAATCACATTTTAATCATGCGGAAAAGTAAATATGGATATCAACAACATCAACTAACTCGAGGGGTACAGTCAGCCCCACCTCGCTCAACGGTCCTTACATGTCAATCCATCATGCACATACATATTCAAAGTAAACTAACTGGGGGATGTCACGCAACCCGCCCTTGACCGTGGGCTCGGCTTTTCGAAAAGATTTAAGACTCTGATCAGAGATGTACTACTGTACCCACAAGGCACGCACTCATCCCAAACAAGATGACCCATTTCACGGGAACTCGTGCCAAAACCTCAATATGAGATGTTCCAAGCGATAACCACCCGCTCTAGGTTTCGCCGGCGCGCCGGGCCGCATCCCGGCTAACGTCGCACCCCCTTTTGCGCCACATTGGTACAAGTCACCCGCAGGTGCAACTTGACCCATCTCCAAATGGTGGCCTCGGTTTGGAACAACCCATACCTTAGTTAGGACTTACCCACTAGACTTGTGGTTAGTACGAAAGTGTATTGCAACGGATCCCTCAGACCGGTCCTTATAGTGCCCCGGGTGCTACCGACCAATGCCCTAGCTTGCACCCGGAACCCACCATGCATACACTCACAACCATAACTCATCACCAACAGAATTTCCAAGGATAAGAAGTAACGGGGATCATATAATAGAACCATTTTGCTACGACTCATTTTTATCCTATAGCGATCGTGTCAATACATTGGACACTAGCTAATATTATTGATCATATGGTGACAAGGAGGTTAGGCGAGATAGCATGGCTTGGGTTGCACATCAAGGTCGGGGGATCCTAAATAAATATAATGTAAGGGTTCATTTGACTAATGCATATATATAACCTATGTGTTTTAGCGGTAGTTTAATCAAACATGGGTTCAATATGCTCAAAAGATTGGTTTGGTGACTTGCCTTGTTCAGCAAAAGGAGAGGGAGGGACTTCGGGGAAGTACTCCGGCTCCTCGGCGACGTCGTAGTCTTGTTGATATAGTAAGGTAAAATAAAAAGAGCTCAACATTCAATCAAACAATATAACATTACATTATAAGCACATAAGTTAAAGTTGGTTTGATTATAAATAAAATAAATTCAATGGTTAAGATTCTGTGGTTTATTTTATAAATAAATTTTAAAGGAATTTAAAAAGTAGTCCTTTTTAGAAAGGGGTTTTAAAAGGGGTTATTCTCATTTTAAGTTCTCTAAAAATGAAAGCTTCATAGAAAACTTAGTGATCTGTTCATATCATCAAGAAATGAATAAATATAAATTTTACTGGAATTTAAATAATTAAATTTTACATTTTTAACCTAAGGGTATTTAAACATTCATTTAAATAAACATGAAATGTCTAATGTAAACCTACTGTTTTTATTGTATAAACATGTAGAGAATAATATTATGAATTTTCTAAAATTGGAATGGCAATTTTTAGAGTTCAAATGCGTCAGATATGAATTTTACAAGTTTTAAACCTTTTCTGGAATTTATTTTAAATTTTAAACCCTCTCGGGTCCACGGTGAGCCAGGCTCACGGTGAACCCGCGCACTGTGCGCGTGCGCCGGGTCGATCTGGACCGTCGGATCCAGATCCGACGCGCGAGGGCGAGGCGGGGCGCGTAAGTTAACGCGGACGGCCAGGATTAAAACGTTCGAAGGGGTACCACGTGGACGCACGAGATCGCACGCCGGGTTTAAATGAAAATCAACGCGCGAGATTAAAACGTAACGCTTTGACCAGATCCGACGGGGCGGATTAGATCGCGTACGTGGGACAACTAGCACCGCTCGATCGCGATCGTGCGGTCGGGATGGAATCCGACACGGCACGGGTACTCGACTCGTGCCGGTCATCTTCTCCGACGACGGCGAGCGGGCCAGGGGCCACGGCGAGCGACGGCAGCCCTAGCTAAGCCTAGAAATGGAAAGAGGGTGCTACGGCGGTCACGATGGTACCTTAGGCGAGGCGAGGGGTCGACGGGGCGCGGCCGGCGACGAGGGTAGACGGCGAGGTGTTCTCGGGTCATTCTCGGCGACGGCGTTCCGGCGAGGTTCGTGGACGGTGGAGGTGCGGCCGGGGTCGTAGGCGTCCTTGCGGTCACAATGGTGTGGTTGGCTAGGGCGGAGGAGGTCTCTAGCGACGGCGAGGGGCGACCGGAGTAGGAGCGGCGGTGAGGTGTTAAAAACCGAAGAGGGGAGCGTTCTGTTCGTTCTTGCTGTGAATGGTCGTGGGGGTCGAACGCGGTAGAGGCCAGGGGCTTAAATAGGGTCACCAGCAGAGCTCGCATGCAAGGACAGCCGAGAGAGGGCTTTAACTCGCCGGCGAGGGCTCGGCCATGCACGGTGCGGTGTTCCCGGGGGCTTAAACGTGTGGTTCAATGGGGGGAAACGGTCGGCCGGGCGCGGGGAGTCGTTTAATGGCGTCAATTCAATGCGGGAGGGGCCAGCGAGGCGGAACCGAGGCGGGGGTCGTCGGCCGGCGCGATTTGGGGGCGACGGCGCGAGGTAGACGATGGGTCTGACAGGCGGGGGCCACTGGCCAGCGGGCGCGAGCGAGCGAGCGGGAGGGCTGACAGGTGGGGCCGCGGGGTCGGGTGCGCGCGCGAGGGGAGGAATTCGGCGCCGACAGGTGGGGTCCGGTTGTCAGTCCGAGCGCGCGGGTGGAGTGGGCTGGGCCGACCGGGAGAGAGAGAATGGAGGGAGGGGAGCCCATTACTGTTTTAATACATTTCTGAATAAAAATAATTCCAAGAATTAGATTAAAATATTAGGGCTACTTTCAAGGTTGATAAAAATTTATAAAAATCCTTAAAAATATTTCTTGGCTTTGGGAGTTTATACAAAAATTTCCAGGTCCTGGTTTGGTCATCTACTCTATGTTGTAGATCAAAAGGGTATAAAGGAGTATTAAAAGTATTTTCAGAAATAATAATTCCAAGAAATTGAATTTAATAATATTTTTATTGTTTTGAAAATTTGGGGTGTTACAAAAATACACCATAAAATGCAAAACGACTTGTTTTAGCAAACTCTTAATACAAGCTTAAAACGACTTGTTTTTGTGTACCGGAGAGAGTACCTTTCAATATATTCGTATAGTAGTTAGGTTTTCAACATTAATACATAACTAGTTTGTTTTTCTCACAGAATTTCTTGATTTTTGTGTCTAAAATGGCTATTCGGTCTGCTTATAACTTACTTACAATCTATTATTATATTTGCTCCGAACCAGGCATTAAAAACCAATTGCTTTCTATGTTTTGGGGCTATTTGGAACAAGGAAATTCAAAAAATTGTGAATACACGTCTGGAATCTTTTGGATTAGATTCCTAAAGATTTATTTCAGATGAAAAATAAACATTAGCTTATATGTTTTTTCTTTTCCTTTGAGAAGATCCATACATACACTCTTTCTCCCGCATGTGATTTTAAAAAATTATTATGTTTTAATTCCTATAAATCATTTTAAAATATTATTTCTAGTAATTTTTTGTTTTGAAATCAATCCATTTCTACATTTTTCTATTCTTATGTTTTTATAACTTCTGAGTGGTCCGAAAGGAATATGAATAAGTTAGCGCCAAATCATATCCCATTAAGACTTTAATACTTAAAGGTCTTCATATCACATCTCCACAACATGACTTTCAACCAAAGTCAGGTCCGTGCGATCTTCTCTCACAAATAAAATAACATGGTTTTCAAAGAAAATCAGGCCGCATGGCTTTCTTGAAAAAAACGTGGATTGTAAAAAAAGTTTTTGATGCTTTTTAAAACAATTTGGTATGTGAATCTCTCACTAAACTTAATCTAAAAACGGACCTACCCTCATCTGAGCTGACACGTCTATGCACAACGTGAAGGCCACTGCCAGGTAGGATAGAACTACTGAGGCTGTTTAAGACATAGCTTTTGGAAATTACAGTTTTTCAAAAACTATACTATACTATATCTATAACAATACCATAGTTTATAATACCATGGTTTTGGAAAAAATGTTTCATACCAAAGTTTTCAATACTGTAGATTGAGTACATTATTTCTAATACTGTAGTTTACTTTACATAGATTTTAGATAGAATTGCTAAACACCCTTCAGTATATAATATTGTAGTATTGTTCCATACTGTAGTATTGCTTCCAAAACTACAAAAACCTGTTGTTGGGGGAAAATACTTCATTCTCACGATACTCAAGATTCTAAGACAAAGACAAATCATAATCTTAAAGTACAAGACTTGTCTCCTGAAAGATTTAAAGTCGAAGGGTCCGTCTAGACTCTGGTCCAAAGAGACCCTCTGAAAAGCTTTCCCTCTGAAGTGGAAAACAACCAGAAGGATGTGACGTCTACTTTATCTACATCCTTCGAACATACTTTACCATATTAATCTTATTCGGGATACCGAAATAGTTTCCACTATGTCGGTTGTAATAGAGGGGTAAAAAAGTCTTTTCCCTAGAGTTTTTGCCTATAAATACCCTCTTCTCACCCTATAATAGGCATCAAATATTCAGATATTTAATACTCAACTTCAAACTACTTCAAGCTATTATCCTATTTGGAGGCTTGAGATAGTCCGCTTTCACCAACACTTTGTTTGTTAGTTCTTAACTTTGAAGAACCTGTTAGCGTAATTATTTACGCCAACAACCGTGTTCCCAAACAGGACCTAAAAAGTTAACAAGTGTATGTGTATTTTTTTAACCATTCATATTTTTATAATTTATTGCGCATCAGTTTTTCGCCTAGGAAATACAAAGATTAAAATTATAAGTAATTATATAGTTAATATAAAGTATTAAAAACTGATTTTTACAAGGACTAGAAAGCTAAACGTGTATCCGTACCTGCTGTCACGCTCGGAGTTGCTTGACAACTTACCTTATTATAAAAAAAAAAGTTGCATTACCTTTCAACTGGTGTCACCTATATTATAAAAAAAAGACAACGCCAAAGAAAATCTGAACATGGCGCTAAACCTGGAAAAATCCGCCGTATGTTCACTTTAGCTAAGAGCCAATTTAGCTATTTATTGGGTTTATATTTATACTATGTCACGTGTAATATAATATATTTAATGTGTAATCTATCATAATATCTTACAAAATTCATGGGAATCTATGTATCAACCGGTTCGTTGTTAGTAGCCTATTTTTCTTTTCTCTTTTTCCATCTTAAGAGCATCTCTATTGTACTTGCTATCACACTTGTTATCTCCTAAAATAGTAAGTATGGTCTAAAAACATCTCCATTGTACTTGCTATTTGACTTGTTATTTATGAAACTTATTATTATTCTCTCCACACTTGCTATATCTAGCAAATCAACTAAACTTGCTATTCCATTAAATGTTGAGCTTGTTTATTTGTTTTTATTTTCTTTGTATGTATATAAATTGATAAAATATAGCTACATTCAAATAGAAAGTCATATTTAAAAAGTACATTAGAATGAATAGCAAAATAGCAAATCAATTTAAATAAAAAAACTTGCCATTGCTATCAAAAATAACAAATACAATTTGATAAGTGTTATAGCTTGCTTTCGTCACCTTATTATACCTACTCCGACGACGACGACACGTCAACCCACCGCCTCACCCGGCAGCTAGCGTGGCTCCGAGATGTCTACTTCTACAAGTAGTTTTAGACTTTTAGCGGAGGTCTAAATGGTTGAAATTTCTAGCAAGAACCTCAGAACGAGTGAGAGAGATATAAATTTGCAAACCCAAACTAGAGCTGAATTAAATGTTACTAAAATTTCGATTTCTTATAAAAATAAAATAAATAGCTCCAAAACATATATATTTATTTTAAATGAGAAATTTTCATATATATCATCGAAAGTTTACCGATTTCTTGATGTATCACAAAAAATTGTTGTTTTTACGTACGTGATTATTGCTCGAGCCAGTGTTCGTTACCACTCTTCGAATCAGATCAACGAGTTCGGCGCATGCGCGCTGTCGATCGTTGAAAAGGCAGAAAAGCTGTACATCGGTTCATACTTTCTCCTACTACCATCGGTTCCGCTTAAGGGCATCTCCAACCAATTCCTCGTCTCACTTTTCATCCTATTATTTAACAAAATACTCTTAAAAACACTCTCCAACCAACTTTCTATTTCACTCTCTATCTCATCTTCCTCCCTATTCAAGACACTCTCCTCCTCAAAATCAAGGAGCCAAAGTCACTTCCTATCTTATTTTATTATTATTTAGAAAATATTGTATATGTTGTAAAATATTGGACAAAATTAATAATCTATTAAAATATTTTATAATATGTATAAGAAATTAAGTTATCATATTTTTCAACACTTATATGCACTTTTATATTTTTATTATAATTTTATATGCAATATATTATTATTTTCGGTATAATTTTATATTTTTCTAAAGTCTTTTATTATAATCTGGTATGTTTGTTAGCATGTGTTGTCATATATGGTGTTTTTTTTAATTTGGTAGTTATGAAATATTAATAAAATATGGGTAGATAAAATATAAGGAGCGAAATATAGGAAGTTGGATGTAGTGTTTTACGAAATGAAGAGGCAATCTTGATAGGGAGGTCTCTATTTTGAGTTATAGGGAGGTAAAATTGAAGAGTTGGTTGGAGATGCTCTAACTCACGCGATTTTTTTGTTTTTTAAAGAAGGTTCGAAAACTGAAACTTTGAAAAAGTTGTAGCATTATTCAGCGTATTCTAAAGTGTTCAGGGACAATAGATCACACATAAAAAAAATTTAAGAATATAAACGAATAAATTAAATACTAGAAATTTGAAAAGGTTTTCCAAGAAAATACTGTTATTGGGTCCCACTAAATTTAACCTTATCTTATCCAAGTTGTATACATCTAACCAAACAAAAATTGTCTCATCCCATCCATCCAACCAAACACCTCGAGTGTATCATCTCATCCCTAAATTTATGGATGAGATCATCCTATCTACCCTCGCCCCCAAACCAAACGGACCAATAACAACGACCGTCCACCTCAATTGAACCGGGTCTCTTGAATACGAATAGCTAATGCAGCAATGCTATGGTTTAAATTAATTTGGACCATTAATGCCGCTCGATAAAAAAAGAAATATTTGTTTTTATAACACAAAATTTAGAGGGGTTTGTTTTATTGTCGTGTACTGTGTGTCTGTGTGTATGACAATTGAGTCCGAAAGTCACGTACCATTTACTCCTATAGAACAAAAGAGTAAACGTAACCAACTTATACATAGCATAAGAGCCGATCTCCATTAAAAAAAAGACAAATATTATTCATGTGTCGCATGTAAGCTTGTTAGTTTCATTCCAGTGACCATTTCCGTTTAGCTACTAAAATGGAATGTTTCGATATTGGTCGATACCGGTGTATTGTTTTGGGTCTAATAAAATAATATACATATATTTACAATATATTTTGATATAATTAAATATGATATATTTGAATATGTTTATATCTCAAATATAATATACTATATAGCTTAATATAATATAATATAGTGCTTAATATAAGTAATATGTAACACATATATAAAAAATTTAAAAATATAATTTTAACCGATTGGCCAGTATGAAACCGGTATTAGCCGGTATGATCGGTATTGACCGGTATTGAAATCGAAACGGTACACTTTTACCGGATTGAGAGATGAGTGGTACATAGCGGTCATTTTGGCCCCGAATGAAATTGATAACTTTGGTCACATGGCAACACGGGATTCGATTGCGTGATCCTATCCAGAAGTTGTCGCGTTCGTTCTTCGTGCGTTTCGCGTCAGCCAACAACTGGAGCTCCGAGTAGGCGTGCAGCTCTCATGTGTACTGTGATGCTTCTCGCCATGGTGACTGTGTTGCAACTCAGCGCCACACTCGGTTGGTTGCATCAGAATCAATCACCTTCGATAGCCTCCAGTTCTTCCGACCTGCACGCAATAGACTGGAATTTGATTAGGTCGTGACGATCTTGTCTTGTGTTAGTTCTTGAACCCTTTGGTTGTTGTGCGCAGCGTCATTCGCTCACTACTCAGAGCATCTATCCATGAAGATTTGGTCCCAACTTTTCTTGTCAGGATCGATAGCATTAAGGCTTCCCCCCCCCCTTGGTCACATCACAATTAAAATTCAAGCTGTTGAATCTGCTGGCCGATGTTGCTTGCGTAGTATCTAGAGGTGAAAGTGGTTCGGATAGTTTCCGACCGTATCCGGAAAAACGGATTCGGATTCGGATTTTTTTGATTCGAATACGGATTTTTCGGATACGGATTCGGATTCGGATATTTTTTTTCGGATACGGAAACGGATATGATATGCCTGATATCCGTCGGATTCGGATACGGATTCGGATAATCCGGATATTTCTTATTCGGATATCCGGCCCATTAAAAATACAGGCCCACTAGCCACACTGCAGGCTCACATCACATAATAGGCCTTTATATGGCACTATGGCATATTTGGCTGGCAGGCCCACTGCCATGGCGCCATGGCCCAACCGCCCAAGCATTTTGAAATAAAAAATCTTCTTTGTTTTTTAAAAAACATTTTAAAAAAAACATAAAAATATTTTTTAAAATATATATATTTTTTAAAAAATGGGATAAATTTCTATAAATTTAAACAGATAAAAATTTTTAATAAATAAAAAATATTTTTTTAGTTCTTTCAATTTAAATTTTAAAAACACAATGAATTAATGAAAAATAGCAAATTGACATATAACAATATCCAAATTTTCCATAAATTAATATATGTTGTATTTTAATTATAGAAAAAGTTTAAACAAATATTTAACTATTAATTTGTTTTTAAACCTAACACATTTCTTTTAACATTCGTACATGCAAACTTTATCAAAATAATTTTAAATTTTTATCACAGCATCTATGTATCGTATGATGATACCATGAGACGTATCGTATTTTTCAGACTTAATTTGATTTTTTTAGAATTAAAATTTCATTAAGCTCTACGTTGTCCATCGAGTGTCGTAACATTTTTTTAAAACAATATCTTTCAATTTAGTGGATACTGACTTAAAATAGACTCACATGCATGAATATGATTTTTCTAGAATTTTTAGTTCATTATTTCATGCACTTGTAGTTCAAATTTGATAAATTTCAATATAAATCAAAGAAACATACATAATGAATTAAAAATAGCAAACTTATGTATAAAAATGTGAATTTTTTTTATAAGATTATATATGTTGTATTTTAATCATAGAAAAAAAATCAAGTTTAAACAAAAATTTAACTATTGATTTGCTTTTAAACCTATCACATTCTTCTTAACATTCTAACTCATTACTCTCAAATCTCCATCTTTCTTAACATCGTAGATGCAAACTTTGTCAAAATAATTTTAAATTTTTATCACAGCATCTTTGTATCGTATGATGATACCATGAGACGTATCGTATTTTTCTGACTTGATTTGAATTTTTTAGAATTAAAATTTCATTAAGCTCTACGTTGTCTATCGAGTGTCGTAACATTTTTTTAAAAAAATATCTTTTAATTTAGTGAATACTGACTTAAAATAGACTCACATGCATGAATATGATTTTTCTAGAATTTTTAGTTCATTATTTCATGCACTTGTAGTTCAAATTTGATAAATTTCAATATAAATCAAAGAAACATACATAATGAATTAAAAATAGCAAACTTATGTATAAAAATGTGAATTTTTTTATAATATTATATATGTTGTATTTTAATCATAGAAAAAAAATCAAGTTTAAACAAAGATTTAAATATTGATTTGCTTTTAAACCTAACACATTCCTTCTTAACATTCTAATTCATTACTCTCAAATCTCCATCTTTCTTAACATCGTACATGAAAACTTTGTCAAAATAATTTTAAATTTTTATCACAGCATCTATGTATCATATGATGATACCATGAGACGTCTCGTATTTTTTAGACTTTATTTGAATTTTTTAGAATTAAAATTTCATTAAGCTCTATGTTGTCCATCGAGTGTTGTAACAATTTTTTAAAACAACATCTTTCAATTTAGTGGATACTGACTTAAAATATACTCAAATTCATGAATATGATTTTTTTAGAATTTTTGTTTCATTATTTCATGCACTTGTAGTTCAAATTTAACAAATTTCAATATAAATCAAAGAAACATACATAATGAATTAAAAATAGCAAACTTATGCATAAAAATGTGAAATTTTTTTATGATATTATATATGTTGTATTTTGATATTAGAAAAAAAATTCAACTTTAAACGAATATTTATATTTCAAATTTATAATTTTTAACTTTATCTCTTTCACTCCAAAAATAAGTAAATAGTCAACTTTGACTAAAACCCTATCGACCCTAATTTTTCTTTCTCTCTCCCGGTCTCTCCTACTCCTATCACCTCTCTCTCCCCGTTCGTGATGATTTATATGATGTTAACTATTATTTGTCATTTGTGTATTGTGATCGTGAATAAATAAATACATTATTGATATTCGGTAAGTATTCGTAACCGTATTCGTATTCGATTCGTATCCGCTCCGTATTCGTATTCGATGATATCCGACTCCGTATCCGTATCCGGATTATCCGAATCCGAATTCGAATCCGAAAAAATATATGAAAAAGGATATGATATTAGTGATATCCGTCCGTATCCGATCCGTTTTCACCCCTAGTAGTATCTGTTGACGGCTTCAGTAACAAATTAAAGATGCATATTTTCTTCGATGTTTTGGTGTTGCAGACGAACAATTTCAGCTATGAAGTAGTATGAAATTAAGACGTTTATATAAATCTGTTGATCTGTCAGAAAAATGAACAGCTTTAGAATTTCAGTAAAACACGTCGGTTAATACGAGTCACATGGAACAATTTATTTTAGCCGTGCATGTACTAGAATCTAGATCACTGAATGGTTAGGACGTACAAAAATATTTCCGAGGACTGACTTTAAACAAAACCTAACGATTCTGAACTTTAGGATAACCTATTCCTCAATCATTACTCAGGAATTGAAAGGTAAACTGCTTGCATGTATATACAATTAGGGGGTGTTTTGGATCTAAGGGGCTAAAATTTAGTCACGTTAGAGACTAAAAATCCAAATATTAAGGATAAAAAGAGGCTAAATTTTTTAGTCCATTAGCCTTCAAGGAGGAGCTAAGAGAGGCTAAAATGTCTTCTTTCCACCCATCATAAATGGTTAAGCCATTTTTCAAACCCTGATAGAGCGTCGGACGCCTGATCAGCGCCGATCCAGCGATATGTCGGCCAATGAAACGCCGATCTAACGCTCTGCCGGTGTTTCATCTGATAATAGAGTGTCGGAACCGCGGTCAATGAACTGTTGATCTAGGGTCTAAATCCCTAGATCGGAACTTGAAATGCCGACAGAATATTAGTTCTGCGAATTTTCAAAATCATAACAGATTTGAATTTTATTTTAGAAAATGTATAATTTTTTTAAAAAAATCCCAGCAGATACCTGGAGATTATTGGAAAAAGTGCTGATAGTGTTGGCCGTTGGAGGCAGGGGGCGAGGCCGTGGCTGTCGCATGGGCTTATACGTGCCCATCGGGCTGCAGCGCGGAGGCCTGTTAACCCATCTCCGTCCGACGTAAAGATGCAATGGTTTTTATATCTATCGGTTTAATCCTCTCAAACCCGTATCCATTAAAGAAAAACCTCTTCCGTCAGGTTTTTACTCATATATATATATATATATATAAGTGGGTCTATTTTTTTCTCAAAACTCATACACACGTGGATAAAATTTACTCATCGGGTAATCTATACCCGTCGGTATGGTAGATGATTATCAAGTCACTAGAATCACGTGATGCTTGAAGTCACTACTGACCGACTGGAGAACAAAGATGTGGACCACGTGTCATGTACTCGCGTGTAGTCGATGGAACATTGGAGGTGGCTAGCCCTAGAGGCTGAAGCATGAAGACAATGGAGCACTAGCGACAGTTGGCATTAGAGTCCGAGCAGTAATGTTGATGGCTTCTAAATCGAGCGGGCTACATTTGATGTCTGGACTTAGAAGTGAAGAGGAGTGGAGGCACATACCACCGGTCGTCGTAGGAACTAGGGGTTGGAAGAAAAGCACTAACCAATATAGAAGAATTTAGAAAAAACTAAAATAAATCTATTGTTTTTTAATGGATTGAGTTATTAGATTGGGTTACAAATAAATAATCTATTAGATGACGAGTATCCATCGGGTGATGGATATAGATAGTATGAAACCATATCCATATCTGCATACCCGTCGGATTTTATTTTTTTCTCATTAATAGACCCACGAGTAAATAATTTAACTCACATACATACTCTAATAAAGTAAAAACTCATCAGGTATTGGGTATCTATTGTCATCTTTAGCCCGACAGTTGTCTTCATCACTTGCAGCTGGGGATTGGAGTTGACTCCGATCTACCGAGCACCGACACTGATTAATCTATTTTGTTCAAGACTGACACCGAAGCTCCTTGTTGCAAGCTATATATAGTGAGTTTAAATTCCAAAGGAGTGGAGTAGCACATAGGTTGGCATGCGCATACCTTAACCACTTAGGGGTACATGTAATGCACGAGAGATTTACTATTTTAGCACTCTAAAGAAATAGTTTTGTGTTTTTGACATTTAGACCTATTTTCATTGGTTCAGACTGTTCTGCATGTCAACTTCAAGAAGTACTATTATAACAAAGTGCATATTTTTAAATTGTCAAAATAGTAAATACGATGGTACGCACGGATCAGTGGAAGAATGACTCGAATCAGGCACGAAGCCGACTTGGAAGTTGGTACAAAGTGGGAGGGAGAGTGAGGCTACGCGCAAAGGCTGGTACAGATACCTAACCTATATACCTTTCGCTTTCTCTCCTCTCGCGGCCTCGCCCACTTACTTTTTATCCCACGGGGGAAAAAATGGCGAGAGGGGAAGCAACAGCAACCCCAGCTGTGGCAGCCGCAGCTGCTTGAGCCGAGTCCACCCGCAGGCTGCAGGCTGCATCGATCAATCAGTGCAGTGACAGCAGCGGCGAGGGGGAGGGGCCGCGCCACGTCGGTCCGGTGCCGATGGATCTCCCGCCGCTCTCCCACCAGGCGCTCTTCGGCGCCGTCCGATCCGCCGACGCCGCCGCCGTCGGCCGCCTCCTGGCCGACGCGGAGGCCTCCGGATCCACCCCGGCGCTCGCCGCCGCGGTGACGGACGCCGGGGAGACGGCGCTCTACGTCGCGGCGGAGGCCGGCTCGGAGGAGGTCGTCCGCCTCCTCATCCCGCTGTACGACTTCGAGGCCGCCACCATCCGCTCCCGCCTCGACCTCGACGCCTTCCACGTCGCCGCTAAGCAAGGCCACACCGGTGAGCTCTGCCTGGCCCCCATGTGATGCGATTCTTCTCACAAATGAATTAGGGTCTGTGGTTGGAATTGCTTCATGTTTCGGGCTCAGAACTAACTATGTTGGTAATTATAGCTGAGCTTCATTGCTTCGTCTGAACTGGTGGGAGTACTGGTGTATAGAGATGAAAAATCAGAGCTTAACTGCTAAGCTGACCTGGATAGTTTTTTTGCTGTTTGATGTGTCGAACATTAAAGTTCGATTGATGAATGATTGGCTATGTGTATGACAATATTATTAGGTTAAGGGAGGTATTGAAGTTTATGGTCTTACAAGTGCTAGACATAGTGGTTATTTGTACTTAGTAATTACAGAGAGATCGATATGTGGACAGCCATAGTTCATATGAATCACAGTTTTTCATGATCTCATCTATATCTATTTTTTTTATAACATTAATTCAACGAAGGTATTATTCTTACATAGCTGAAAATGCTAACAGGAGTTGTGAAGGAATTCCTAGGGCGGTGGCCTGAGCTATGCTCAGTGTGTGACTCTTCCAAAACTAGTCCGCTTTACTCTGCTGCCGTAAAAGATCATTTGGATGTAGTTAACGCCATATTGGACACTGATGATAGTTGCATAAGGATTGTGCGTAAAAATGGGAAGACATCACTACACACTGCTGCAAGAATCGGGTACCATCGTATTGTCAAAGCACTCATAGAAAGGGACCCGGGGATTGTTCCCATCAGAGATAAGAAGGGACAGACTGCACTTCACATGGCTGTGAAAGGCAAAAATACATATGTAGTTGAAGAGTTACTGATGGCTGATGTTTCCATACTCAACGTGCGTGACAAGAAGGCAAACACAGCTTTGCACATAGCTACACGAAAATGGAGGCCCCAGGTATGATTCTTTGCTAAAATCATGCCGTGGTATATTCTTCTCTGTTCGGCTGATGTTGTTAGTTTAAGTATACTATGCCTGGGGAATGTGTAGCAATGTTGTTATTATTAGGCATTCCGAAATTTCTATGCACTATTTATATGCACTCACTTTTCTATATCTTGCCCCTGGGTTGATGCTTTATAACTGGAACACAATCAACTTATTAAGATGTACAGTATGCTCTAGTTGGAGCTTGGAGCTCATTCTGTGACAGCGCGATCATCAGAATTTCTTGAGTTCCATCTGTTCGTGAATATTTGTCTTCAGACTGATCTATTGGATCCACAAAATAAATAATTGTTCATAGACATTTGGATTCAGACCATTGTATACCATTAGGAACCTATCAGAACTAAGAGAGCACCAATGGTAACGGAACAATGTGTTTCATAGTATGTTGGATGATATCACTTTACTATGTGTCTATTATGACAGTAAAGGGCAAAGTGTCTTTTAAGAATTGTTGATCTGAAGCTTAGGTTGTGTCTCATGGATATGGTGCTTATGTCCCGACATGTTTCTCAATGATGTACCAGAATTTTATTTATCTGTTCTTTTTTTTTCAGATGGTGCAACTTCTGCTTAGCTATGAGACACTTGAAGTCAATGCTATCAATAATCAGAATGAAACAGCTATGGATTTGGCTGAGAAAGTTCCTTATGGTGAATCCAAAATGGAAATAATAGAGTGGCTGTCAGAAGCTGGTGCAAAGAATGCACGGAATGTGGGTAAAGTTGATGAGACGTCAGAGCTTAGGAGAACTGTTAGTGATATCAAGCACAATGTTCAAGCACAGCTCAATGAGAATGCCAAGACCAATAAAAGAGTGACGGGAATAGCCAAAGAGCTCCAGAAACTACACAGGGAAGCTGTTCAGAACACCATCAATTCAGTTACTATGGTAGCAACCCTGATTGCCTCCATCGCATTCGTTGCGATATTCAATTTGCCAGGCCAGTACTACATTGATAGGGAAAGTGGGGGAGACATTGGTGAGGCGCGCATCGCAAACCTTACCGGCTTCCGTGTTTTTTGTCTCCTGAATGCCACCGCCCTCTTCATTTCCCTCGCGGTGGTCGTGGTGCAAATCACCTTGGTTGCCTGGGAAACTGGTGCCCAGAAGCGGGTTATCAAGATTGTAAATAAGCTAATGTGGTCGGCATGCCTTAGTACATGTGCAGCTTTTATTTCACTGGCATATGTTGTGGTTGGCCCCGAGCATGCCTGGATGGCTTTCACAATATCAGCCATCGGAGGGCCGATCATGGTTGGCACCCTCTTGTTCCTGGCATATTTGTTGCTGCGGCCGCGGTTCAAGTTTGGTGAAGATAGACAGCGGCGCATCAGAAAGGCAAGTGGCAGCAAGTCCTTCTCCTGGTCTATCCATGATGGGTTATCGGACCTGGAAGCATTATCTGACCATGAGAAGAGAATTTATGCCCTGTAGCTTGTAATCTTGTACAAGATCTTGATGTAGCTGCATGTAACATTAAGAACAGGTAATTGGATGAAAACAATAGTCCTTGTATATAGCTGCCCAGCTGTTTTAGGTCTGTGGTGAGGTACCGCAAGCAGACCGTTGTCTACTCCATCTTGATGGTTTGTGTCCTTGCTAATGTATACTAGTAAGAATGATGAGCACCTGCTGCTGCTGCATTGTGATGCTCTGGTTACAGTTTTTGGCCACTCTGAAATTAATATTTAACACTAAATAAAACGTTGCTGGTGCCACTAGACGAAATGTTTTCCACTCTACTAACGATTACATCAAAAACCTGATCTCGAACTGTTTACATTAAATTATTGACAAAGTCACCGTGATTCTTCTGAACATTACAGTGCGTTCCAACAAACCTCAACTTTTATTCACATTTCATCTAATTTAAACGCCTCCTTAACTTATATTTTTCCCTTTTCTTTTGTTCTAAATGATGCGATTTGCAACGGAGAGCACTTCTGAACATTTGAAATTTCTAAATTCAAATATGTTTCTGAGTTGCTTCGAGGCTTTGAGCCCGGTTTGCTCGTTTACCACGAAGTTTGTTGTCACATTCTCGAATGCATCAAGTTAATGTTATTTGTAATTTTGTCATAAAGTTTCTTGATTTATTTGCTCTTTTGCTATTTTCTCATTTATACTCTTTTTTTCTATTTTACAAAATTGAATCGTTGCTGTTGCTATGGTGCGACAGTGGCATGGCTTGACTCCCACCATCATAGAGGTGCAATAGCTTGGTAGCGATCTTTACGCGCGACAACGACATACTTTTTTGCGGAACAATTTAGTTTTTTTAAATAAAAAAGGAAAAGAAAAAATAAGTATAAATAAGAAAATGATAAAACAGTAAATAAATTAATAAACTTTGCGATAAAATTGTAACTTTGTGATATTCAGAGAACATTGCAACAATCTTCGTAGCGCACAAGCAATTCTCCTCACCAAACGGATGGATTCTTGCCGCCTCCTGCACCCTTATCCACAGCCTCCCCAACCTTCCCATCTCCGATGGGGCCTCCGCCGCCGGCGCCGCCGTTTCCTCCGGTGCGTCGACTCCTCCGCGGCCACCCTGCAGAAGGAACTCATTGTGCCACACGCTCCAACGACAGTGCACAACCCCGGCCCAGTGAACCCGCCTACCCTGTTCGGTAGAATGCCCGAGATGAGCGTCTCGACGATTTCCACGGCGGGCAACCTGTTCGATGAAATGTCTCGCGACGGAGGCGGGAAGAGTGCGATCGCGGCGCTGGCGCATGCTGGCAGGCACGCTGAGGTCGTCGAGCTCTTCTGCCGGATGCAGAGGGGCAACGGCCCCGTAAGCAAGTTCGTGCTCCCTAGCGTGCTCGGGGCTTGCGCCGGCCTGCGGGACAGCAGGATGCTCCGAGCCGTGCATGCCTTGGTCCTCAAGTGCGGCTTGTGCCAACATGTCGTCGTGGGAACTTCATTGGTCGACGCGTGTGTTGATCTTGGACGGATGGACGATGCGAGGAAGGCGTTCGATGAAATAACAGACACCAATATGGTTTCTTGGAGTGTGCTCATTGGAGGCTATGTCCGTTCTTCTCGGTGGGAAGAAGCATGGGATGCTTTCTCTGCAATGCAGATTGTTGGGGTGCTTCCAAATGTTTGCATTCTCGTAATGGCGATTCAGGCGTGCAGTGCATTGGGACGCCTTGCACATGGGAAGCAGCTGCATGTGTTAGCAGTTGTTCTTGGATTTGAAAGGAATGCCACCGTGGGGAACTGCCTCATTGACATGTACGGGAAGTGTGGCGACATTGGCAGTTGCAGTATGGTATTTGAGATGATGATCGTCAGGGATCAAGTGAGTTGGAACACAATAATCTCAAGTTATGCCAGTTTTGGTCTTTGTAAAGAGGCGCTCGACATGATTGTTCAGATGCAGGAGTGTGGTTTCATTGTCGACCGCTTCACCCTTGGCAGCGGAGTGACCGCTTGCGCCCGTTTGACTGACATAGATAGTGGCAGTGCATTCCATGCCTATTTGATTAGAAGATTATTGGATACTGACGTCATCCTGGGCAGCGCGCTTGTTGACATGTATGGCAAATGCGGCAATTTGGAACTTGCACGCTTGGTATTTGACAGGATGGATGAGAGGAATTATGTATCATGGGATGCACTCTTGTCTGGGTATATTGAGAATGGGCAGGTTGAATTAGCACTTGAGATTTTCCAGCAAATGGGTTGTGCGAATATAAGATACAACCAGCATACATTTGCAAACCTTCTTAAGCTCTGTGGTAGTCAGAGGTATAAAGAGTATGGAAGGCAAATTCATGGCCATGCCATTAAGATCATAGACAAGATGAATGTTGTTTTGGAAACTGAGCTTATTGACATGTATGCAAAGTGTGGCTGCATTGAGGTCGCTCAGTTACTATTTCTTCGGATGAATGAGAGGAACCTTATATCCTGGAATGCCCTCCTTTCAGGTTATGCAGGGGATGGACAGCCAGTTGCAACAATAAACATTTACCACCAAATGGAGCTGGCATGCATTAGGCCTGACCAATACACTTTGGCAGGGCTTTTAAGCCTTTGCCGGTACCAAGGACTTTTGCACTATGGAAAGCAGATACACGCTCATCTCATCAAGATAGGTTCTGAAATGAATGTGGTAATACAAACTATACTTGTTCATATGTATGTCAAGTGCAGGCGTCGGCAGGATGCTAAGAATGTATGTACAATGATCGAAGAAAGGAATTCATATGTGCTTGATGCATTTTCAAAGTTGTATGGGTCGACTACTTAATATAAGGAAAAGAAAATAACTCATTTTACACTGGAGTTAGAATATGTGCTGTTGAGCTGCTGTACATAAGGTTCGTTCTTCATGAATCAAGATTGTGGACTGTCTTTCAGATTTAGCATGATTATATTTGTTGGTGATTGATGGGGGGCTTCAAAGATCCAATTGCAGATATCAGATTCAATCCAAGTCTGCCTGTTTGTTGTAGCTTCTAGCAGCTAAAATTCTTCGTAGCTAGCTACTTTGAGCTTCTGGATTCTATTTCAGCTTGTGAATTCTAGTTCATTTCTAGATTCTGTAGTTACTGATTCTTATAATCTGAGTTAGCTACAGCTATCATCAGAAGCTGAAACAAACAAACAAATCCTAAGTTTCCGCAGAAGCTATTTAAGTGGCCTTGTGAATGTTTAATCCCACGTGAATTAAAAGAGAAGTTCCAAATGGGGTACAAAACCGTGCATTTTAAGCATGCTATTCCCTCTCGTTCCAATTGTTTGCATGTATATATGGTTACATGCACAATTTTACACATCCATCTATAAGACAAGAAGCTGGCCTCCATATTGAAATCCATTAGCAGAGTCCACGAGATAATTTTGTAAAGGGTGATAAGTTCATCACATGACTTTCATCAAATTCAAACCCCTTCCTGTACAGAAAAGAGCAAATTCGAAAAGATAATTTACAGATGAGTTCGGTCATGTACATCAGATCCTAAACAGGAAGGCACACAGCCAATTCTCACTTGGAAGAAAAAAGCTCTAATCATCAGTTTACAAACAGATGAATCACAAAGCTTCTCACTTGCTGCTTGGTCTACAAGTGGTCAAGTAGGATGTCCGTTCATATCGCCTTTGGATATGTAAGTTGAGTCAGTGTAAGTCGGTCATGTGCTGTCACTGCCTTTAAGAATGTTATACTTGCAAAGTGGACAGGTTGCATGCATGTGTAGCCATTTGGTAATACATGTCCAATGGAAGTGATGGTTGCACGGGAGGGCAGATAGATCCACTCCATCTTCGTATGATGAGAGGCAGATACAGCATTCCTGACAGAACAAAGAGCCAAATTAAGCTCTCAGCACCACATGGAATATACAACTAGCAAGGATAGATTGTCTGAAAACTTTGCACCAACATGCCAACATTCATTTCTGGGTTATGGCCTTATGGGCAATGCAATTGAAGCAGCCAATATCATTTTTGGGTTAAAGACATTAATATCTATGGCAATTGTCTGCGCCTGTAGAGGATCAGTGCCAAAACTGCCAAGAACTCTATGTAGACTATGCTCAGTTTTTATGGAATACTCTAATAAAGATTTTATGTGAAAACAAGAAACTCCAAGTAGATAAGGTCAAGGCCTCAAGGGGAGAGGACAAAATTCTTACAGCATCCTCACGAAGGAGAATACGTTCACTGGTTGATTCGCTACTATTAAGGACAGGGACCATAACTCCCTCAACATTTCCTTTTTGTCCATCCTCACTGGGATCAGAGTATTTATATCTGGGAAGAAAACCAATATCTGCATCTGATGCACCCTCCTACATATTTCGAAGAAAAGAAAGAAAGAAATACATCACAACAAGTTAGGTGGTACCATGGTAAAGTGGTAAACAAGTAGCAAATTAGTCAAGTGCAGAATTCGTCGTATTTACCTGGCCAGCAAGTGCATACAGAATTGCAATGAGACAAGGCAAGCAGCAGCACAATGCAATCCCGATGAAGCAGGCCATAGCAACACAAAACACAGCAAAGAAGACATCAATCGCTAGAAAAATAACACTTAACCTGCACAAAATGTTCCAAGGCAATTAAGTAACTGTGTTAGGCATAACAGACAGCACAGCTCCAACCAATTAGTAGTGGAGAAATATGAATCAATGGCATGCAACATTTGGATTAGAAAAGTTAGCATGTTTATGCCATTACCTAGGGATTAAATATCACAATTCACAACTAAAAATTTATAATTGCTAGTGTACACAAGTGCATTTATTCAAGGTCTGGAAATCACATGATTCACTGTAGTTTGGATATTGCAAATTCCACCTATGGCATTATTACACTAAGCACTTGAATTTACGCTCATAATGAAGCGTGCAGATCTAGGGCCACATTACCAATACAGCCTTGGAGCACCGTGCTCGAGCACATCCCCACCAGACACCACCCAGTAGAACCCAATTATCCACCATAGAAATGACACCATCGTGTTCACCGACTCACAACGCTTCGAAAAGCTGCATAAGTAACCCAAATCATCAAATGTTGTTAAGTTAGTGAGTCAATATCCACATAAATTATCAAATTTGTAGCACAAACGCAAGTCCCAGTTCCACTGCACGGCGAAGCCGGAATTTGGGGTTACCCTTACTGCGTTACCTGCTCCTCTCTTCCATACTAGCACCCTCCTCGTCGTCGCTGTCTGAGCTGTCAGTCCCAGCGCCCGCGGCGTCACCGTCGGTGGACTCGACGTCGGAGCCATGAGCGCGGGCTGGGCGGCGGCGGCGGCGGCGGCGGCAGTCGGAGCACACGAGGCCAACGTGCACGAGGCACTGCAAGGCGTACCCGACAAACCACAGGCGGAGCGGCGTGACGGGGCTCTCCTCCGTGGAGGCCACGAGCACGGCCGCGGCGGCGGCGGCGAAGGCGATGTTCCACGCGATGTCGAGCGCGACTACGGGGCGGGAGTGGGCCCAGTCCGCGCGCCTCCTCTCCAGCTGCATCGCCGCCGTCTCGCGCACCAGCATCGACGGTCCGCGCCGCCCTGCCGCGCGCCCGATGAGCGCCGCGAGGCTGCTCGGCCTCGCCGCGGGCGAGACAAACGGCGGAGGCGGAGACAGTATCCCGGAGCCCGAGCCTGCGCGGGCCGCCGAAGGCCGGAGCAGCGGCTGCTCCGGCGATGGTGACGAGGCGGCCGCCTCCATTTCGGGAGATGGGCACTCTTCCCTCTCGCTTCCGTGCGCTTCTGTTGTCTCGCTCTACAGCCTCTCTGCTCTTCGATGAGCTTCGTTTCCATTTTGGGCGAGGTCATTTTGATTTCCATTTCGATTTTGATATTTTCATTTTTAACTTGAATTTCTCCAAATTTAATCAAGTTTAAATAAAATATACTAACATATAAAATATCAAATACATATTGTTGGCATAAAAGATTACGCTAACAGGTTTAAATAACCATAAAGGGTTATTAAATAAGAAGATTGTTTAGCCTCACGTAGATAATAACCCATAACAGTTTGATCGATATCTCAGGGGTATTTATAAGCAAAGGTATAAGGAAAAGACCATTTGCCCCCTAATTACAACTGATATAGAGGATACTGTTCTTTGACTTTCACAGGGCTAAAAAAGTAAAAATTTTGTGTGAACACTTAAATAAAACAGATGTCTAATATATCTGTAGAAGTCTTGCTGAACCCTTCAGCTCGCGCTTTCTCTAACAGAGCTTTGACGGGCATTGACACCTTCACTTTCAAGGAGTAAAGCTTCGGTTCCTTTTTATCATGTGGACGAAAGTATTTCCTCCGACATATATATTATTATATATTACTAAGGTATATTTTTATCGATTTAATAAAATTAAATTGATATTTAATTATTGATATGTTTTCTAAAATTAGTCAGAGTTTAAAAGTCAAAAGACTGCCGTTGCCGTGCAACTAATTAGTTGTAAGTTCGTTTGATTGTTTTGAAGTTTAAATAAAAATATTAACACTGACGATATCAAATAAATATATTATTAAAATATAATTAATGATTAATTTAATGTTATAGTTATTTTTTAATAGAATTGATCAAATTTGAAGAAGTTTAATTTTAAAAATAATCGACTTACATTATGAGCTAAAAGATTTTTCTTGGACCGGATTACATCTGAATTAACCGTAGAATTAGCGAATCAAAGAATTACTAGTAGACTTTCTCCACCTCCCGGAAGCTGCCCTGGCCTCGCCGCGGACGGGCGGCGGCGGGCCGCGGCGTCGCCGCATATCGAGACGGCGTGCCTCCCCACGAGCTCGGCCAGGAAGCCTCCCTTCCAGCAGGTCGACGGCTTCGTGTCGAGGCGCACCTTCTTCCCCTCCCGGCGATGGTGCCCACCACTACCACCCCCGCCGCCGCACCCGCTCTCCGTCTCCGTCGTCCTTACGAGCAGCCTCTCCAGCTCCCGCGTGATCCACTCCACCTCGTACACGTCGAGCAGCGTCGTCCCCTTCGCCGGCGACCGCGTCGGCGTCTGCCGCGCGCCCACGGCTGCTTCCGCCGCCTTCCCCGGTGGATCCATGGAGAAGGAGACGACTCCCGTGCGTGAGACGGGAGAAAGCCGAAGTGGAGAGAAGTGAGTCAAATCGAGGAGCCGCCGAGGCTTTCACCGCAATATACTGCGTGTTACTACGTGCTTTAATATAAAAAAGTTATAAGAGCATATGAATCGGCGTATATACATATGGCGTATATACATATGTAAGGGCATGTACAATGGTATAGACAGCCGTAAATTTACAACACAGACAGCTAAATAATTAACTAGTACAACTCATAGATAGTAGTTATCTGTTTAATTGTCTATAAAATATTTAATGCTTGTATGTAACCATGACTCATAGATCTTTAAATATGCATTGGAGCATTAGTTCTTGCTGTCTCTTCACCAAGAGACGGCTTGCATCTCTCTCATCATTTATTGCTGCGAAATGAGGGTTTTTTTGCAAAATGTTCAGCTTATAGACAGCTCTAAAACTATCATTGTATATGCCTTAACAGGTGGATAATAAAATTCGGCTATCTAGTGACGTTGAATCATATCGAAATGTACACAATTAAAAATATTATTTTATCCCATCCGCCTTTCTGGCATCTCTCCTCATCGTCACGATTTCGGTGGCGGTAGTGCGGATGTGGCACGGCGACTTCCTTTATCTGGTCACATGTTTTTTTATTGTGATGAACTGACTCTGTATTTTATACCGAATCATGCTACTGTAGATCCGGTGCATTCTAATGGTAAGATCCGATGCATTGGGATGACATCTCATCCCATGCACCGATTTGAAAGGCCCACTAAAGATGCTCTAAGGTGCATATGCTGACAGTGTGGGCCCAAAAACATACACGACAAGTCAACCCGGCTTCATAAGGTCCATTTAGTTGGAGAATGAACTTGGACTTAATATGGATATCTAGTTTTTTTATTTGGCCGTTATTTTTTTTGTTTGATAGAATGGATGATGTCCCACTTAATTTTTTGTTTGGTTGGATGAATAATTTTTTGTTTGGTTGATAGACCAACCTGGATGAGCTAGTATTCAGGAACGTTGGTCGCCCCCATCCATTAATTTTTCTTGGACAAATTTATCTGGCATATTTGAGAAATATTCCTCCCATTGTCTGCTTTGCCACTACTGCCTTTCAACCAAACAACCTTAAACTTGAACGGACATCTCTCATATATATAAAGTCGCCTAACCAAATGGATCCTAAGTTATGGATCGATGCTCTTAGCAACGCGAGGCACGTGCATAGCATAATTTAAAAGAAGACTATGTAAACAACGTTAAACAATATGCGCCCGCTGGTCTTTGATTCTTTAGAGGATAATACTAGGACCTGACTCAATGTGCCAAAAGATTCTAGTATTTCGCTTTAACCGGAGTTCCCAGGTGACAAGTATCGTTAGGGAGGCTATTGTTTTCTTTGGGTTGGCCTACCTTTACGATGATTTTTTCTACCATGACTTGATGAAGACACTACGAAGGGGGAAGGAAAGAGAGGTGTGCCCCGTATACAATGCAATGTCTGATCAAATCTTTTTAGAGAAACGACAATTGCCAAAGATATGATGGGTCATTTTTGACTCTTGACGACAGATATCATAGGTCAGTTGGGGTGGCCATCTACGGGATGCGGGTTGATCAGAAATCGATAGGCTATTTTAGGTTGGCTAACTTGCACTTTGACAACAGACACTGCTCTAACGAAGACGGATAAACCAAACCAAGTGTCAAGAAACACAGATGCATGGCTAAGGGGGTGTTTGGATCAGGGGCTAAAATTTTAGCCCCTGTCACATCCAATGTTTAAATACTATTTTGGAGTATTAAATATAGACTATTTACAAAACCCATTCATAATCGGAGGATTATTCACGAGACGAATCTAATGGGTCTAATTACACCATGATTTGACAATGTGATGCTACAGTAAATATTTTCTAATTATGGATTAATTAGGCTTAAAAAATTCGTCTCGCGATTTAGTCTCCGATTATGTAATTATTTTTATAATTAGTTCATGTTTAGTCCTTCAAATTAATGTCGAAACATTCGATGTGACACGGGCTAAAATTTAGCCCCTGGATCCAAACACCCCCTAAATCCGAAATAAATTCGGTGAGGTATACTAGAATAAGGATCTTGTGTAAATTAGTGTCACTTAAAATACTAGAATAATCTTGAAGCAAAGAAAAGAAAAGATGTAGGTCATGGTAACATTCACAATTTCTATTCTACTGCATGAAAGATGTTTGTACAGACTGCCCTATAAATTCAGGTCAGCTAATAAGTAATCGGATTTACTCCTAGTTAATCCTAGACAGAAGTCAAATGCATATGAGGCAGTAGATGTGCATGTATCATTGGACTAAAATCTTTCGGGTGTCCAAAAAACTAAAATCCACACACCCAGTTAGGTCTCAGTGATAATTAGGAACATCATGCGAGAATCCCAAGAGTCACAATTACCCAACAACTCTACGACAAAGCATGCATATTTCTGAAATCGGACTAATAGAATCACTTTTTTGCTAATAGAATCTAATATCATGAAATCACTCCGCAACTTAAATCTGTACGTGTGTGTGTATGTTACGCACCAAGAGAAATTGCAATAGAGTCAAAATTACCTTGGTAAAATCAGCTAGAAGCTCATCAAGATCCAACTTGAAAGGAAAAATATCTATACTTTGCAACAAGCCTAACACTAATGTCTAAATCTTAACTAATATAAAGCGGCTACTTCGTCCGTGGATTCCGTTCGCTCCTCTCCGCACAAAACCGTGTCCCGCCCAAAACTGTGCTCCCACCTACACCGCTGTATTTTGCGCGGATGTACGAATTTTGTGTAAAAATCCTTAAATTTTTGAAAAATCATGCAAAAACATGAATTTTGTGTAAAGATCCTATTGCAAAATAAAATTTTATTGCAAAGCACATGCATCAAGCATCTGACTAGTATGATAAATATGAATAAGGAAATGATTGCTAAACAACAACGGTGAACCTTCATCATAATAAAAAATAGATTTCAGGTCAGCCTGCCTAATGTTGGTGATTCAACAGTTAATTTGATGAGCACAATATACACAACAATGCAGTTTAGTTTTCAAGGTTATAATCTTTGACCGGTTTGTTATCAAGAGAATAAATTAAGCAAATGCACTTTCTTATTTTGGAGCTCGATGGGCAGTGACGGAGAAAAAATGCACGGCACGGGGTCGGGTTCACAAGGTTAGAGCTAGAATTGATGGTGAGATTCGGCCATAGACTCTAGATTTTATAGAGAGATGTCAGAGAAAGAAAAAGTGTGTGTATAGAAGGAGATTCTGATGCTTCCAAAAATAATATTGTGTCATGAATACATTTTCTATTTATTTATTATTTCCATATAAAACTAGTCACATTTCCATAGATTTCCATATATATTATTAGCATTCCATATATTAACGATTTCTTCATTTCCATACAAATTAAACAGATCGCCTTCCATATATTGATGATCTTCATATATTAATATTTTTTATATAAAACAGGTCAACTTCCATATATTGGTGATTTACATATATTAATAATTGTTATATAAAATAGAAGATCAACTTTCATATAAAACAGGTGGATCCAACGGCAAAGAGAAGAGGAGAGGCCATAATGAGCCGGGCTAGCCTAAGAGAGAGAGAAAAGGAAGATCTGATGGTTATAATTTATTAGATGTAAATGAAGAGTTGTGATTTAACTGCTGAATAGTCACGTGGATACTCAATGATTTAACCGCTAGATAGTCAGATGTATACCCAAACTCACTAATTATATAGTAGTGAGATCTGCTCACGAGCGAGGTCGTTTAGCTAGCTAGTTGCTCTTGTTTCGTGTTTTGCTCTTATTTTGTTAAGATTGGTTAATTAGTTTGAGAAAGCGATGAAAGAAGACAAAAAACACAAAATAAATCTCGGTGATGGTACTGGCATTAGTAGCAAGTAGTGATTATCAATGGTTATTGTTCGTTTCAATGTAAAATAAGTTATATTTGTCATAAATAATAGACTCATATCTACTGACTAAGGTTAGGTAAGTTTTACTAAATTAATATAGTAGGTGTTTGGTTGCTACGATAAAAATATAATAAAATTCTCTTAGACTTGATAAGTTGTGGTAAAAGAATTTAATAATTTCAAATTAAATAAGTGTGATAATTTTTATCTATAAGCGATGGCTAGTAACTAAATTAATAGCCCTTACACCTAAGATTTGGTAGCAGTTCGTGTGCTCGAGCTCTATAGTCATTGTTGATGGCGTGAACCATATATATACGTTTTAGTATTCAAAAACTCGAAGTGTTCGAAGTGTAGACAGGAGTTCGAATTCTGCTCAAAGTCTCCGAAACCGATAATAACATTCATGCATGAGTAGTTTTGATTAAAACAAAGTGTTCCATATCCTTCTCTTTGTAAGGAAGATGGTATTTATAGGCGAGGTAACAATATGATAATACTAGTTTATCCCCTACATACAACTGACTTCAATAATATTACAAAGGAGCAATTTAGTATAGTTCGAAGAGGGTATCGAAGCCGGTGAACATGGTTCAAATGCACCATAGTTCAAAGAGGGCACCGAAGCTGGTGAACATGGTTCAGATGCACCATAGTTCAAAGAGGACACCAAAGCTGATGAATATGAATCGGAGGCACCATACTTCGAGGGGCTCTGAAGCTAGTGAACATGGTTCGGAAGTAACATAGTTGAAGGGGACTTTGAAGTAATCTTCAAGTTAGAGGTCAGAAGTTATGGAAGGGGGTTTCGATGTCTGATGCGTCTTGATGATCAGTTCTTGGCCAATGTCTAAGTACGTACGGTCGGAGTCGTTTCCCCAAACGGTCATCAATCGTAATTCGTAATACGTATTATTTATGATTTTTCAACACATAAGTTTATCTATTTTGTGAGCAATAGTCAGCACACGTACGTCAATAATACTTCGTGCATGCATGTTGCTTAGCTAATTAAATTTTGTAGAGACCGGGAGATGTTTTCCTCCAAAAAAATGCTGTAATTGTAAAGGAATAGTAGATGTAGATATTATTCAATGATACATATAGAAACAATATCTAGTGTTTTAATGGAAAATTCGGAGTCATGCACTAGAGACACTGTATTAGTGACTTGATCTATCTACGTGTAATTGGAACTTGGAAAACTGTACGCTAATATGTTGCCCTGAGCCTTTGACTTGTGCACGAGCCCAACTCTTGCACTTGAGCCGGCCCAGACATCTTCTCCCGTTTAATTTGGGAGCACTGCCACTTGGAACCATCACAGCCGTCGAAATTATTTCAAAAGGAGACATAATAGCGTCTCCGAGAAGTTACTATTTTTTATTCTCTAAAGTTTCATATAGTCGTTATAATAAAATTTCATCTCTAAATCTTGTTATCCATCAACGGACTTGTAATATTATATTCAGTATATTTTACTCTTGTATCATCGACACGTGATCGTATAATTTTTAAGGGTCTTTTAAAATAGAGAAAATTACTCACATATCATTATAATTTTCAAGAATTACCTACATGTCACTGTCAATGACTATAGTAGTCCTCATTTATCAATGATACACCGGTGATATATTGGCAAACCGTAAAAATTGTAATGACACAAAAAAAATTAACCCTTTAAAATATCGGTTAGATCTATTTTTTATAGTTATAATCTTTAAAATTTAATAAAGGAAGTTCTATGTAAAGATGGTATACGAAGAGCAAATTCTTGAGACATCGTTAGGCTTCTCACCAGCATGCATAAACCGTATTAAGACGCTCCCTAGCCATCTTCAAGCGCAAGACGACACCCCAAACGTACAAACGGGGCAACTAGAGTCGAGAGCGAGCGACGCGCCGTCGGTTCGATACGTCGAAGAAGCTACAGCACATCACGAGGACGACGCGCGATGCGAATCGGTCGCACTCATACGATCTCCCACGCACCACCACACGTTCGAGAGCAGCCCTGCCGACCGATCGATACGATGCATGCATAATAATGCCTCCTAACGCACGCGTCGTGCATGTCTCCATCTAGACCGGCCGTGAACTCGCCATCGGCTAAAGAGAGGAAAAGGCAGGCATATGCAAGCGCGCAGTGGTACAGGTGCATGCACGCGCGCGCGTCGCGGCTCGCGGCTCGCCATCCCGTCGGCAACCCCGGCCCCGCGCGCCCGCGCGTACAGGCACAGCTAGCGCAAGGGGTGGCTTGGTTGCGAAGCCTTCTCCTCGCGGCGTGGTGTGTGTTTTAATTATGCCGCGCTCTAGCTAGCTTGCGGTGACTCGCCTTGTACCGACGATTGATATGATCCATCGGGTCTGATCATATCGATCTCCTCAGCTGGCTCAGCTCGCTCGCTCCGCCACAGATCGCGACAGCACAGTGCGCGAGAGGCGAGAGCGTGAGCGTCAGCAGAGCGGTGGCTTCACGCTACTGCACTAGCAGCTGTTCCGGCCGTGCATGGAACGCCTGGCGCTATCCATCCATCACTCCCCCCTGCCATTCTGGTGCCTCACCAACTCGGCACAGTCACTACAACAAAACAGGCAACTTCCGTCGGCCAAAGCCGACGGAAGTTAGCCCTTTTCCGACGGAAGAAGCCAACTTCCGTCGGCAAAACGCTATCTTCCGTCGGCCTTTGGCCGACGGAAGCGCGGCGACGGAAGTTAGCTAACTTCCGTCGGCGGCCGACGGAAGTTAGCTAACTTCCGTCGGCTTGACGTGGCCGACGGAAGTTAGCGCCGAACACTGCCACGTCACCAGGGGGGCTTTAACTTCCGTCGGCCAGGCTGGCCGACGGAAGTTAGGGGCAGCTAACTTCCGTCGGCTTTGACCATAGCCGACGGAAGTTAGCCTTTCTGCCCACGTGGCCGAAACCAGCTAACTTCCGTCGGCTATGGTCAAAGCCGACGGAAGTTACCTGGTATTTTTTTTTATTTTTTCCTGGTTCCCCTACTCACACTCACATCCAACCACAATTTCACATACATTCACAATACAAATCCAAAATCACATTTCACATCCAAAATCACATTCAAACTTCACATATAACATCCAAAACCACATCTCACATCCAAAATCACATCCACACTTCACACATCACATCCAAAATCACATAATATAACTGAATTCACATCCAAAGTCACAGTAAACATCTGAATTCACATATAACATCCAAACTCACATACAAATTCACAAAACACAGCGAGAGCCACATACAAAGTCATATTTGTCCATATACTCACTGATCGCCCACATTTGGGTCGTGGGCGCCGCCGCTGCCTCCTGCTTCGTTCACATTTTCCCCGGAGGCTCCATCCTGGCCAGGCGTACGGAAACACTGAAGAAATAGACAAAATTAGAAACGAACTCAACTACACTTCTAAACGCTAACTTAGGTATTTAGGAGGTACCTCAGGTGATGTAGGAGATAGTGGTGGTGGCGGGGGAGGTAGTGGTTGGAACATAGACATGTCAAATCCACTGTTTTGCTGGGCTAGTTGCTACACATGTTGTAATGTAATCAGTTAGTTCTAAACCTATTTCTGAATACTTTTGAACTGCAACACTCTAAAGTAAGCTTACTTGGATCATCGCATGTTGTTGTGCTAAGCAGGCGGTATAGTACTCTTGTTGTTTCCTGTTGTGCTCGTTTACCCGCCTCAATTCCTCCCTCATCCGAACCATCTCCGGGGTTTCTTCTGAGCGACGACGGCTGGAGCCAACTCCGACGGAGCTCTGCGACGACTGAGCTGACTTCTGAGCTCTCACCGCTCTCGAGTCAATAACTCCATTGAACATGGAGTACCTGCAACATTAACAGGGGTTAGTTACCATCACAATACCATACACAAAACATTAATAAAAACATTGTCTCACCGTCCATGGCTTTTGCCACCTCCGCTGGAGTACACGGCCATTTGGTCCACAGGTTCTCTCCGCCAATCATAGTTCTCTCCATGGAGTCGAACCATGTGTTCACCATACTGCGCCTGCAAAAAACATGTCCGATTAGCTAGACGCAGAAAAATGAAATTACGTGAACTCTTAATAACATCTCACCAAATGGTCCGTGGCTGTCTGGCTACACAAGACATCTGGCTGTGCCGGATCGCTTCCTTTGTGACCAGAGGTATACACCTCTATGTCACTTGGCACGTTGCCAGATTTAGCTTCCTGTGCATTAGAAATGAGTTAGTCGCATTACAATGTATCTATAGCTAGAGAGTGACAGATCGGTCTTACCAAGCGTTTAGCGTGGCGAATATGTCCGTCGGCACCATATCTGTGCTTCGGATCCGTCCCGCGGCATTGTCTTTTCTGCTCGGAAGTCTTCTTAAATGCGGCTGAAGACCAAATCTTGCAGAATTCAAAATAGGCGTCCTCGCGGTTTGCCAACCACGGAATCCTCACCTGAACAGAGATGCTATTTGTATTATATGACAACAAATCTCAACAATCGAAGAGGTAAAAAGTTAGAATTGTTTACCGAAAGGTATTCTTCTTCAGTCAAATAGACTGACGATGAGCCCGTCGCCTTGCTCATTCGTTGCCCTAGCTTCTCCTTGTAGTAAGCATTGTTCGCTTGAATGCGGGCATACGAAATGGCGTCCTTCACCACCTTATGCGCATTGTTGTTGAAGACTACAAGCGCATGGTTATGGTGATTGCCGACTTCTGGCAAGCAAAAGCGTAACTGCAAAAATAATGATTAGTATAGTGTTGTAACTCGAAAATTCTAAAAGAAAATTGAAAAAACACTTGCATACCCAGAAGTCATGAGACACCGCCCCCTGAGCAGTTCCGTGGCGCCCGTCAGGAGCGAACCGGTACTGGTCCCATGTTTGGCATAGAACCCGCTCACCGGTCGGCATTGTCAGCATCCCTGGGTAGTGCAGACGGCACAGGTTACCCAATATCTGGTTAACCTGTCTGACCCTCGAAGTGCCGTCGAACCGAGAGTCAATCCAAGATCTAGAAATACATAATAAATAAAGTTAATTAGTTTAGTGAAAGAAATTTTTTGAAAACAAAAGCAAAACAACAGAAGAGTATTACACTTACCCGTCACCAACAGGCGTAATCTCGATCTTGGCTCCACCGGAAGAGACTACTGGTGGAGCGACCAAGTGACTCGTCCTGAAAGTTACCGAGGACCCGCCGGCAGCCTCAGCACCTTCCTCCTGACCCGCACCCTCCGGGAGATCCCCCTGCCCCGCACCCTCTGGGTCATCCCCCTGCCCCACACCCTCTGGGTCATCCCTCTGTGCTGAGAGTGTGGGAGATAGTTTAGGGTTTGTAACTGGGCCTCGGGCCTAGTTTGTAACTGGTCTGAGTTTGACTAAAATTATATGAATAAGCTGAATTGAGCTTTAAATATATTATTATACATACTTGTATATTTGTTATTGTAATTTTAACTATATATATATATATATATAGTTTTTAGTTTTGTAAGTTATATAAATTGATAAAATTGCAATTTGTTATTATATCATTATTTTTATGATGCTATATTGCTATTAGTATTTAAAATTTACTAGTTATCAATTAATATTTAGTCATAAATACTATTTTTTATATGGGCATAAGGCGTCGCCTCGCCTTGCGCCTTACCGCTTAAGCGGTAAGGCGGTAGTCCACCGCCTCGCCTCGCCTTACCGCCTTAATAATAACTATGTGTGACACATATATATCATCTAACCTTAACAATTTATGTGACACACAATTCACAAATAAAAAGTGAAAAAATAACACATGCATTAACAATTTATTTTCTAATAACACATTAACAATTTATGTGACACATAATTCACAAATATAATAAAAAGTGAAAAAAGAGCCGAAAACATTACTTCGTTGGACGACGAGATGGGCGGCGACGACGGGCGGCGGCGGCGATGACGGGCGGCGACGACGAGCGGCGGCGGCGACGACTTGGGGGCGGCGGCCGAAAGGGGGCGGTGACGATCGGGAGGGTACGCGTGCGCGGCGGCGGGCGGGCGGCGGCGGCCGCGGGAGGCGGCGGGCGGGCGGGCGGCAGCGGGCGGGCTCGGGAGGAGGCGGCGCCCGCGGGAGGCGGCGGGCGGCAGCGGGCGGGCTCAGGACGAGGCGGCGCCCGCGGGAGGCGGCGGGCGGTGTGCGGCGGCGGCGGCCGGCGGCGGTGGGCGGCCGGCGGCGGTGGGCGGCCGGCGGCGGCGGCGCAGGCTGGGCGCGGGAGGAGGCGGCGGCGGGGAACGGCTACAGTGCGCGCGTACAGGGAGCTAGGGCTCCCTGTACGCGCGCGGTTGGGGAATAAATCTCCCTAACTTCCGTCGGCCAGCATTGAAGCCGACGGAAGTTAGCTAACTTCCGTCGGCTTCAATGCTGGCCGACGGAAGTTAGGGGGATCCGAGCGGCCGCGGAAAATTCCCCGCTAACTTCTGTCGGCCACTGTCAGAAGCCGACGGAAGTTAATTTAACTTCCGTCGGCTCGTGGAGGCCGACGGAAGTTAATTAACTTCCGTCGGCTTGCCCAAAAGCCGACGGAAGTTAATTAGGCCGACGGAAGTTTATCAGTTTCCTGTAGTGAGTCCCTGACAAAGTGTCTCGATCTTGATGTGCAGTCGCCAACCAGCTCGCGCTAGCTGCTACCAGCATAGGATCCCTAGCTCGGCGACGGCCGGCGTGCAGTCCGTCGCAAGCTAGCGAGCTCTGGATCGATCGAGTTCATGGACAACTGCTGCGATGGGCCCTACCGGCTGCCGCTGCTGCCGGTGCCGGCCACACACGGCCGGTAACCTTTTTCCGCGGAAAGGCGCAGTGCCGCTGGCTGCGTGGCTGCTGCTGCCTGCTGCTGCTGCTGCTGAGAGGCCCTCGCAACAAGCTTGGAATCCTAAACCGCGCAGCGAACAATCAAACAGACAAGTGCAAGCACGCAGGCGCGCTCAGAGGCTGAGCTCGCTCGCTGGGTGCAAAGTTAAAGATTGTCAGGTAGACTGTACATGTGGACGGTTGCAGGCTTGAAAGCTCATCAGGCTTTATTCGACTCTTGACCGCCGACATTTACACCATCGCAGAGAGCCCAGATGGCAGCTCTGAATGATAGCTAGACCGCGCGTTCCAACAGGATTATTGCGATGATCTTGCCGGTATATATACATGCATGCTCACTGACCGGTAGATTCTCTTCTGCTTGTTGCGGTTGTAGGTGTCGGTTTTCTGAAGTTGTGATAAAAATCAAACCTAGCTTGAAGAACTGTGCATGTGTTTCGACTGTGTAGCACTGCTCTACTAGCTGCATTAGCTACACACAAGCACAGTTTCACATGATATTTAGCTGCTAGCTAGTGGCCTGAACAAAGTGGAGCTTTCTCTCCTCCACCCATCATATGGATCGAGTTGGCTGCTGGCCACTAGCCGGTGCCTTTTGATGGCGAAGTGGTCCTGAACAAACTTTCCCCAGCTAGCTCGGAAGCATGCATGCATCAGCATCTATCTGTGTATGTATGCAGCCAGCCAAAGCTTCAAAAACACTTCATGCTGCTTAGATTAGGGAGTCGTCGCTAATGACCGGTTTGTGTGGCTGTATTGTCACACCTTCGTGGCCCCATGCAATCTAAGCAGAGCAAGCAATCTTCGATCCAACGCAAATATATATACACACCGTACGTGTGAGAGAATTGCACTCTACACATCGGTACCAAACTAATTAAAGCATTGTTGGTCGACCAAAAAAGTACATGCATGGCAATCCACACTCTTTTTTTTTAAAAAAAAAGATCACATCGATCCATACTCCACGGAACAAAAGTTTGGTCCAGGTCAACGCCGTTGACGCGCACCTAACGTGCGTACTAGCAGCTAGCAGGACGATGATCCAGCAGCAACCACTGCATGAACAACTAACCCGTTTCACATGAGAGCTTGAAACGGCGAATCGATGGTACTCTTGTTAAGGCGCCATTATTTTTTGGAAGCTAAAATATTCTCAAAAGAGTATATATATGCAGTTGGTAAAAAACAATTTTTTATACTAGTTTATTTGTAAATTCTATAGGCTATTAAGTTGTATATCTTAGTTAAGAATTTAGATCGTTATTTAGGTTCTACAAATAGTTAATTATGTGGTCTAACAAATGTGCTAACATTTGCTACTACTCTAAGGTGACTCTCTTGATCATATATAATATTATTCTTGTTAATTAGATATAGAACTAATTAGATTTTTGCTTCCGTTGCACGCTAGTCTACGCCGTTCCGATCGAGCCTTCTATATCATCAGCAGTAGCCGTGACGCTGATGCCGACACTAGCTTGCTTGTCTGCATGCCATGCATGCCCCCCCTAGGCCCTACCGGCAAAGCAATCAACGTTGAAAGAACTGTATGTATGAAATGAAATGAAATGAAATGACCCCTTTCAGTTCTCAGCCTCTTCTGAAAGAGAGAGAGAGAGTGCTGATAATTCTGAACGTCACGTCACAGTTTAATTTGGAGTAGCACGTACCCTCTCGTTTAGACAAAATTACACATACTAAGATAATATTAAATAAAGTTATAAGGGTTGTCTCAATTGGTTATGTAGCCTAGATTTTAGTGGTATCACCAAGTTCAACTCCCGATGACCACATCCCATTGGGTAGCAATGCTTCGATTGACGGGATGACTAATATTTGTACACTCTCAATAAAAACCAAAACGACTATTATTTGTACACCAGAAGGAGTAGTGGACAGGGGTTTTTGTAAGTGCAATTCAGACCATGGACGAACAGTGACGCCTTGATGCTCGCTTGCTGCGCTGACTATCTAAAGAAGACCGCGAAATAGCAAGACTTAGGGTTCGTTTAATTTAGCTTCGGGCAGATTCTGAGTAATTAGCTGTTCTGAGTGGTTGGATAGTACGTATATTTAGTTAGGGGGTGATCGGATACAGTGACTAAAATTTCATCCAATGTTTAGATGCTATTTTAGAGTATTAAATATAGATTATTTATAAAACTTATTTATAATCGGTGGATTATTCACGAGATGATTTTTAATGATCCTAATTACGACATGATTTGACAATATAATGCTACAGTAAATATTTGCTAATTATGGATTAATTAGGCTTACAAAATTCATCTCGCGAATTATCCTCCGATCCTGTAATTATTTTATTATCCTCCGATCCTGTAATTATTTTTATAATTAGTTCACATTTAGTCCTTCAAATTAATGTCCAAACATCCGATGTGATACGGGCTAAAATTTAACCTCTGAATCCAAACATCCCCTTAGTAAGAATTTAAATAAGTTGATGTTTTTTAGTTTATAAATTCGAGTTCATTTCCAGATTCTACATTTACTGATTCTTACAATCTAAATCTACAATATAGATCATTTGTTTCAACTTCATTTTTTTAAAACTAGCTACGACTGCCGGTAGATGAAACAAACAGACCAACAAAAAGCCTCGAAATTAATACCTGGCACAACGGTATGCCACATAAGTAATGAAAATTTCCGGTGAATTTTTTCTGTGCCATTACGATTTTTACGGTTTGCCAAAATGCCATCATTATATTACTGCCAGATGGGAGCCGCCACAGTCACTGACGGTGACATGTAGACAATTTCTAAAAATTATAATGACATGCGAGTAATTGTCCCAATCAACAACCACCACAACACACAGTGATTCAGCTCTCACGTACATACAGCCGCTAATCACCATGTTGTCTAGCTTGTTGTAGTTAGCTCCAAGGCTAATAACTTTGCTAATATTAAAGATAGATTTAGTTTTTAATTTATATATTGTTACTTTATATGGTTTTATATATTATTATTACGAGATGATAATACAAGGGAACGACTGGCGCTCGAACTAATCATCGGACGCTTGTTCACACCCTTCGATTAAAAAACATCGTCTGCATCGCGCATCACTCAGTAAAACTTTTATATTCAACGATTAAAACATAGCATAAGATATTCAATTTTAATAGGTGAAATATGTTAAAATAAAAATCTTTAACAAGTGAAACATCTGAAATAAAAAAGTAAAAAAATATTTGAAATAAAAGAGTGAAATATTTTGCTCTTATGTATAAAAGAATGAGTCCTAACCACTCTAAACATAAAAACATTGTATTCAACGCTGAATTTTTGAACCAGCTTGTTAGCTCGGAAGCTGTGATCTGAACCAAATAGTTCTTTTGGTCACACACCTTTTTCAAAATATGCAGATTTTCGTAGTACAAATTTGAAAACCGACATAACCCAAATTTCACACCTTTTCGGTTCAACTTTGAATGAATATTACCTACATACTATTAAAACATATCAGTTCATATAAAATTTGAAAAAGTGAAATTTTAATAAAAATATCATTTTAGTGTAATTTAAAAATATATAATTTTAATATAAATATTATAAAATTGATTTATATGTAAAATTACACATTGTAACTAAACATTTTAAATGAAATGCTACGCTTCAAATATTAACGAAACTCCCCCGCTTCCCATCTCTCTCTGTGTTTTTAAACGCGCTGTTTCGAGGCAAGACAACAGCAGCAGCACCTGCTCGCGGCGAAGCGCCCCCGCCGAGAAGGAGTCGCCACTCGAGCCCGGAGACGCGCCTGCTGGGCTAGGGGTTCCTCCCGATCCGGCATTGAGAAGCCCCACCGGCGCGGCGGGGCTCTCGAGGGAGCCTCGCGCTGGTGATTTTGGATGGTGGGTTGTGGCGCCTGGGCTCAGATCTGAGATGGACGACGGCTGCGGCGAGGAGGGGAATGCGTCGGCACTCAAGGGCTCGGCGCGCCGGCGCGGGGCGGTGCAGCCAGGCCTGGATGCCGACGAGCTCCTCACGCTGATGCACGGTTCGGATCCCGTCAAGGTCGAGCTCAACCGCCTGGAGAACGAAGTGAGGGGTGAGTTGATTCCTCGCTGGTAGCTTCAATTCCGTCTACTGTATTCTTCTGGGGATCTTACGGGCCAATGCTTTGAACGTTTTTGTGTGTTTTTAGATAAGGATAGGGAGCTAGGAGACGCCCATGCGGAGATAAAGGCGCTGAGGCTGTCAGAAAGGGCGCGGGAGAAGGCCGTCGAGGAGGTAATGGGATAATGTGTTTCGGGTTTGCGTAGAAGCTTTTTGTTGTTCTTTTATGTCATCAGTTAATTCGTTCTGGAGCTTGAACTTATGTCGGTGCACGAGAAGTTCAGATTTCAGAGGGCAAATTTGATGGATTTGGGGAAAAAGAACTACTACTCCAGGTCTACATATCGATGTGGTTTTGGCGGGAGTGTCAGGAACAAGTTCTGAACTTCTGATATCTTGTGCTATTTTGCGATAGATAATATTCGATTATGTTCATGCCTCATGGGCTCATATAGTTTTATATTTCACTCCGTGTGATGTACTACTGTGGTTTTGGCTTGTCTAGGGTAAATTTACTTTTTGCTCCAAGTATGTTTGATTTAGCAAGGCTACCACAATTCTCATGTAGGTATGTTTTCTTGCTCCATGATGTCCCTTCCTCTTTTCGAGAGAGCCAAGCTTGAGATGTGCATCTCATGTCTCCATTGCAACATATTACTTTTCGTTTGGTTTCATGTTTTGCCATCACATACCCTGGTTGGCTGGTTGTTTGTTCATTGAACTTAGTGAGTAAGAATATAGAGTTCAAGTCCTGTCTAGTAGCTTTTCCAGACATGTTGTAGACAGTTGGCTTGAGTCAAACGATTCACCTTCCCAGATTCTTGATTATTTTTTCCCAAATTTTACCAGAACTATTTTTGTTTCTCATATTCTCGATCTTTGTTTTTCGCAATCGGTAATTTCAATGGTTATTGAAGTACTTCAGACGTAGGGTGGCTATCTTATTTTGTTTTCCATGTAACTTATTGGTTTGGAAGCAACTAAACTTGTAGTTAAACACTTAAACCTACTTCACTTCAGAATGATATATACAAGGAATGATGCCCACATTGCTCTTGATTTGAGAGTGAATTATAATCACTGTTTTTTGAGGTAGCAAGGCAAATTTGTTTTTTCTCACACTTCTCTGTGCTTCTATAATATAAAAGATCTTGTCTGTGGGCATTCATCTTGGTCTTGTTATTGCTATAGTTTTCTTCATACATCAATTGCCCTTTTGTGGTTCACTTTGTCATGTTTTCTGATAATTGAATATATCTTGATGGCTGACGTTAAAAGCCATGTTTGATATTGAGCTAATCAGGCAAGCCACTCCTGGAAAGGGGGTGGTCCAAGTTTTGTTTTTTTGTTTTTTTTTTGTTGGCGTTAACTTGCTGTTTCCAAATGTTTTTATGGGTTTTTTTGTATCTCTTGGCCATGCTAGTGCTCTTTGTTGTGTTGGATTTGTTCAAGTTAGTAGATTTTTTTCTTTACAATTTGTATGATTACTGATTAGGCACACCAATAAATGAAAGTAGATTTTGGTTTGCTCTGGTTAGCTAACACAAAGATTCTTTCTCTTGATCTATATTGCCCGTGCCATTCTGTACAGGATATTTTTTAGGCATAGGTGTGTGAGAATGATGTATCATGCATTCATGCTTGTATGTGAAAAGAGAGTTATGTGTGCTGATTTTGAATTTTGTTTGACAACAACTAGTTTTAGTTGCCTTTTGAGGTTTCCCTCGCAAAAACATAGTGGTCTATTGCATAAACCATATACACTTATTTAGATTAACCGACAGGCATACCAAGTCACACAAAATTAGCTCATACTTGTATGCTAGAGATACATGCTGCCTGTTTTCTTTATGATTATGCATGGCCTTTGATTTTACATTATAGTGTTCTGTTTCTGCTGCTAATGTTATTTCTATTTTTTTATCTTGTGATGACAGCTCACAGCAGAATTAAATAAGCTAGACGAGAAACTCAAGCTGACAGAGTCTGTCCTTGAAAGCAAAGTATTTAACCTTATACTTTTTTAAGTTGTTTCCGCCTCCCTCTTTCTGATTGCTCTCTGATAGAGATTTTTTTGCAGAATCTAGAACTCAAGAAAACAAATGATGAGAAAAAGGCTGCTATGGCTGCCCAGTTTGCAGCAGAAGCAACTCTGAGAAGAGTGCATGCAGCTCAAAAAGATGATGACATGCCTCCTATTGAAGCCATTCTTGCTCCACTTGAAGCTGAACTAAAGCTTGCTCGTCAAGAGGTAGTACTGTGGTACTCTCACATGACTAGCATGTCCACTTTTTATCTGTCATTCTGTTTAGTGTTGATATTATCATGTTTTCTTACACTTCTTAAGATTTTGCCTCTTGCTTCTATAGTCCTTATGCAACTCTGACATTCCACTGTATGTGTGTTAACTATAATTGTGTAAGTAATAATTTTGCCTTTTTTTCAGATTGCAAAGCTCCAGGATGACAACAGAGCTTTAGATCGTTTAACAAAACAAAAGGAGGCAGCACTACTAGAAGCAGAAAGGACTGTACAGATTGCATTAGCAAAAGCTGCTATGGTTGATGACATGCAAAACAAGAACCAAGAGTTGATGAAGCAAATTGAGATATGTCAGGTACATTGGTCTAGTACTTTACAGGGTTGCTCGAATAAACTACTGTAAGGTCACTATATAACTGTTGAGTTAATTATCTTTCTGGATTGCAGGAAGAAAATAAGATCTTGGACAGGCTGCACCGCCAAAAAGTTGCTGAAGTAGAAAAGCTTAGTCAAACTGTAAGAGAGCTGGAAGAGGCTGTTCTTGCTGGTGGTGCAGCTGCTAATGCTGTCAGAGATTACCAGCGCAAAGTTCAAGAAATGAATGTAACAAACTATCCTAGTATCCCTCAACTTTGCATTTCTGCAAATCTTGACAATTCTGTACACAAAAGGCTGACCCATGCTACATTGCTACTCTCTTACCATGACACAGGAGGAAAGAAAAATTCTTGATCGTGAGCTTGCTCGGGCAAAAGTTACAGCAAACAGGGTTGCTGTTGTTGTTGCAAATGAGTGGAAAGATGCTAATGACAAAGTAATGCCTGTTAAACAATGGCTTGAAGAGCGCAGATTTCTGCAGGTAAGATGACATAATTTTGTTTGTTTTTTGAAGCTCATCTGTAGTTGTCCATGCAAAGTCGCACATCTAGTCCTGCATTCAAGTTTGATGCCATGAATAATTTTTCTGCAGGGTGAGATGCAGCAACTTCGTGACAAACTTGCTATTGCAGAGCGAATAGCTCGATCTGAAGCTCAACTAAAGGTGAAAAGGCTAAGATTCATCTTAAGCTAAGCTTTTATCGAAGAGAGATACTTAATTGTGCACTGTTTCAAAAAATATTTGAACTCAGGAAAAGTACCAGCTGCGCCTAAAAGTTCTAGAAGATGGATTGAGGGGACCACCTAGTGGTTCTAGTCGTCCTACAGAAGGAAAGAGTGTCAGTAATGGACCTTCCCGTCGGCTATCGCTAGGTGGAGCTGATAATATGTCAAAAATCTCCCCAAATGGTATGTTAGCAAGAAGATCTCCATCTTTCAATTCAAGATCCTCCCTTTCTACAAGTAGCAGCTTGGTTATCAAGCATGCAAAAGGAACTTCAAGGTCATTTGACGGTGGTACCAGGTCATTAGACCGTGGAAAAATCCTTGGGAATGGACCTCAATTATTCAATAGATCTACAGATGCTGTTACAGATTGTGACACAACTGATGATTGGAAGGCTAATACAGAAGAAAAAAGTAACGAAACCACAGACAGTAACACAAGTGACATGGTATCTGGTATACTTTATGATATGTTGCAAAAGGAGGTAGTTTCATTGAGGAAGGCATGCCATGAGAAAGACCAAAGTCTAAAAGACAAGGATGATGCCATTGAGGTATGACTCTGGAGTTGCTGCGTATTATGGCATTTAAGGGGACAAATGTGGTTTTATGTCTTTGCTAACAACCTCATGCTTACAGATGTTAGCAAAAAAGGTAGATACATTAACCAAGGCCATGGAAGTGGAGGCTAAAAAGATGAGGCGAGAGGTAGCTGCTATGGAGAAGGAAGTTGCTGCTATACGTATCGAGAAGGAACAAGAAAACAAGGCTAAGCGCCCTGGAAATTTGAAAGAACCTGGAGCCACTTCTCAGGCACTTCCTGGAAGGTACATCTATAAATGCCTTATATTTTGATAAGCTGATATTTCAGCTGTGGGGATATTGAAATGCATATACCTCTGATATTGGAAAGTTTTCTAAAACTTAAGTATGCCATGTTGTCATCCACTTCAATTCTAGAGATTTGTACTTCATTTGCCCTTAACATATTTACCACTGTCCTGCTTAATCACTTTCAAGAATACTGACTTTCCATCTCTGTCAACTTAAATCTCATTAGGTTGACTGGGAGTTTTCTTAGGCACAATATTTTTTCCTTGGATTGAATTCACAAATTCCTGAGTAGCAATAGTAGTTACTGTAGGCCTGATATATTTAGGATTTTACTCTTTTTTGTGGCATCGAGTGATCACGGCTTTGTAACATCTTCTTGATATCAGTGCCCTTATCTATCTAACCCTGCCTAAATCACCTTCAATTGCCTTCTTTTGCAGCAGAAATGCACCACGGGGTGGGTTGACTCGCAACGTTCGATAACATACCTCTAACATCAGTCAGCATGAATTTCTTGTATTTGTTCCTCTGTTCCTATTAATTTTGTGATTGAGATAGCACAGATGACCCTGCGATACCTAGATTGGGGAAACAGTAGGCTTGCATCTGACACGACTTGCTGTAATGTAGCGAAGGTTTAACCTTGCGGCACGCTCCCATTTTGTCAAGGCAGTGCACGTTTTGTGGTTGTATAGTCTGGGCGACCCTGTGTCTTCTTCCCTCTGTAGTAACTTTATATAGTGTGTTTGCTTTTGCTTGTCAGGGTTGTGAATATATTTTTGTACTATATATTAGGCCACCATTTCCGCTCTATTTTGCCCTTGGTTGGGCTGTAATTTGTCCATTGTGTTTAGCTGATGTACCACCATTTGTTTCAACCTCGAGCTAAATCAGAATGGAAGTTTCTTACTCGATGAGGTCATGTACCGTTTTGCAGTGACAGTGTGCTGATATTTTATAAACAGAGAGGGAAACCCTCTCCTATCTCCATTAAGAAAACGACATTTTACAGAAGTTTCAGAACATAAAAGAAGATAAATATAAACTACTAGCTCTCCTCTTCAGAGCTACACAAAGATTTTGGATTGCCAAAGTAGCAGATTAAGAACATAAGCACAACACAAAACAACATTCTTTCCGTAACACAGATGCCACTAATAAAAGACTAATATCAACCTATGATTCAGACACAAACACTATCATCACTATGGCTTGTTTTCGTTAACCTCCTTACACTATCATCACCAGCCATCTACATGAGTTACATAGTTTCACTTGATTCATCTCCGCTTTCTCTTCTCTTAGATGATGGCATGCCACTGAACTGCAACTACGCGGTGGATCCCGTGCGTGTTACCTCCTCCGGTATCACTCGCCTCCTCGTGTTCTCTACATCTTGGAAAATTTGTGGAATTCGGTCTGCAAGCTATGCGTTTTGCCTCTGTTCAACGGTGGTCTCTCTGCAAATTGCAGCCGGTGCCAGTCGTTATCTAAAAATCACGCGGCATCCATACATTTTATCCCGCGTAGCGTAGGACCGAGGCAGACAGCAAAGGAAGCATCTTTCATTGTCTCGGCGGCCAATTTTCTCTAAAACCCTTCGCTTTCGCTTTCGACGACGGCTTTGTCCCTCCTTTCGCTCCCACTACGCAAAAGCCAAAAAAGGCCGCGGTTGCTTCGCCGGGAGTCCCCGACTCCCTGTCACTGGCACCCAGACCCAGTGATTGAGTCAAGTCAACGACTCAGCCAGACTATAGATCTGTTTGTTTCGGTTTTTAACGGCTCTAGTTATTTTTAGAATCTGATGCGGAAACAAATGGTTCAAATTCTAGATTTAGACTGTGAAAATTAATAGTTACATAATATAAAAATGAACTAGAATCCCAAAACTGAAAAACACCAAATACTCAGACTAGTTAAATACTGAGAATCTCTATATACTAGAAGTTGAAACAAACAAGCCGTATAGTTGAAACCGAAGTGATCTTTTCTATCTAGTATTTTTTAGACTTATATGCTTATTAAGATATAAGAAGTAAACAACACCTACGAATATAATTATTTTTTGATTTTCAATATTACTTAACACCGTCTACGATACTAGTAATCTGTAATCTAGATTATAGTCCCAGCCGAAACAATCGGAGCTTCGTCGGAAGAAGAATCTTCGTACATATGAGTTTGCGTCACTTTGCTTACGGAGTCATGGGTGTTGTATGTCTTGTGCCTTTGCCAATTCATCTTTTTCGCTGTCGATCTTCGATTCGCCGAGTGTACTGTGTAAACTTGGCCCGCAACTTTTCGTTTCTCTTTGGCTCATCATGAATTCATGGGCTGGACGAGTGGAGCTGTACGGTACAGTTTTTTGTTTTAATTTTATTTGCCTTGTAGAAGTTAGAAAAAGATCAGTGGCATGTACATGGCTAGTCCTGAAACTGTGATGGTTTAAAATTTGTTTCCCGAGACAGATATATGGTCTGTTTGGAACCACTTTATTCCTTTAAAATTTACTTTGTTTTACGAAATTCACTTAGAATCAGATCTAGAGTAAAAATCATATGTTCTAAAAGAACCCTTACTATGTGTAATTCCGATCAAAGAAAAAGGATATGCAAAAGAAGTAAGGATTTCTTCCCAATAGTGGAACCTATGTCTCACCCTCTATCTTTGAAATAACGTTTTTCCCCCTAAAATAAGTATCCAACAAGACCTCTATCAAAATATATTATTAATATATATATATATAATATAAATCAAGTTTGTATAGGTAGTTGGAAGATATTATTAAAATATAAAAAATGTGGTATAGATGGTTTATTGGAGTGTGATAAAATATGGAGGATGAATATTTTTAGATGGACATCTGAATTAAAATATAGAGTTCCAAATTTAGACGAGTTGTTGGGATGCTTTAATATGTCAATATAAATAAATTCAAACCACTGCTGTAACAAGCATGCACGTTCTCTATACACAAATTGCCACGCTTACAAAACACCGATTATAAAAAGGAGAATTTTACGATGGCTCAAAATTGTGGACCGACTAATTTGTATGATCTAACGAATTAGATTTAATATTGGTAATCTATTACCTAACATGTCATATATATAACATTCATTTAATATGTATGTGTCCGCACTAGGAAAAAATAATTAACAAAATTTTCGTGTGAATGACGTGCATATGCATATAGATTACTTTTCATAATCAAGTCAATTAGCCATTTTTTAATTAATTATTTTAAACATACTTAATCAAATGTCTAGATTAGTTTAAACTATCGCCTTCTTCATAATCTAAGAGGTGATGAATGTACCAGAATTTTGTAAAATTTTGTAACAAAATTATCAATGAACAAATGTAAACACAGCATCTAGCTATCTGTCTGTATAACGAGATAATTCCTCGAATGCTTTACTTCCGTGAGTTTTTACTGGAGCTCTTATATTCCTATTCCGTTATTAGACCACTATATTTTCTCAAAATAATTATTGTTGGGGAAAACAATTTTACCCTAACAAGATCCAAATAACACTATCTGCAAAGCCTTCAGAAGACCGAAATCTGCTAATGAGTCAAAACCAATATAACCAATTGAAGACCCCTTTGGCCTGAGAGGATGGCAAAGCCTACTTCGACCATAAGGCTTCGAGATTATGCTCTGATATCCCTTCACACTCCTTCATACTTCAGATACCATTTCGGCACGAAGTCTCTGGCCTATACTCCGATACATACTCTAAATATCTTAAGGACTACTTTGACATGAAGACCAAAATCGGGAGCCTTCGCCCCTGATATTTACACATATATTTACATAAGAGTTTATCGTTTTACCCATACAAAGTCTTGTAAATAGTGTCATCTATGACGGTTATAAGTAGAGAGTAAAATATTTTTTTCTCTTGTATTTTGTCAATAAATACTAGTCACCTCCAATATAAAAGAATGGAGGAGACATAATACGCAAATCATTATGAACGGGATGTAAGATTATTATCTCTCTTAGAGGACTAAACGAGGATAAATCCACTTTGCATTTAGAAGTCCTTGGAGACTAAACAAACCGGTTAGACATAACTTTTATGCTACAACAACTATATTACCCTTATTGCTTATACTCATTGTATGTTCATATGTATGACAAAATTATTCGATGAAATTTCAAAACAAAAATGTTAATTTGATTATTTTTAAAACTATAAAAAATGTTCAAATTTTGTTTCAAAATTTAAGGTAGTCACCTAAAAGAATAGGTGATCCAATTATTTTTTGTTTTTAAAGTTATTCTTATTTGATCAAATTTTATTCATAAAATAAAATTCCAATTTTAAAATTCGGGTAAAATTATTTAAAAATATTGATTTTGGTAACTCCGGGTCCCTTATTTTTTCATAAATAAGAATATGGAAGCATCAATACAAATAAATGATTTTTCCTATCTTCTACTCCCTCCTCTCCAATATACTAATAATAATTGTTTTGACGTTTTGCCGAGAGTATACAAATATGCATGCATACTCTATACAAAATGGGGTGTACAACCACCGAGAGTCGATCTCGCATGGCATCACTAGAGGTTTTTTCCACTAGAGACCGGTGTCTATAACCAATTGAGACATCAAAGAGGTTAGATAGGAAAACAATGAACCATATTTAATATCGTTTTGATATGCATAATCCCATCCAAAACGACTAATATTTGTAGACGGAGCTAGTAACAAAAATGAAGCAAACTCACGTGCATCGAAGTGATTTCTTATAGACTGGCATCCAATCACTTTTTTCTCTTTTCTATACCAATTCACTTTTTTTTTCGCGTACAGAAAAGGATTTCTTATACGAGGAATTATTTTTCTCTTGCAGGACAACGTAGTCCAACCCCTGGATGCCCTGCACGCATCTCGAAGCAATATCAACGGCGTATGATACATCTAGAGTCTAGCCCTACTCTCTCCCATCTTTTGGTTTTTCATGGCATATCTTGTTTTCTTCCCTTAAATGCTACGTGCACATTGACCGGCGCCTTCTCAGCATCCACATCGATTTCTCCATACTGTTCTTGGGGGTGTTGGCGACGAAGAGGCATCGACCGCCCCGTCGCCGCAGCAGCGACGACGGAAGGAAAGACGCGATCTTTAGAGCCAGCCAGCGCCGGCAGCAGTCGGCTCGCCGCCAGGCGCGCAGTCGCCGAGTCCCATCTCTGCCACTGCTCGGTGCGTGCGATCGTTTGTTTTTACTGCGACTTCTAAGCTTTTTTTTTTCCAGTTTGGTGTCGGTGTACCCGTGTTTCGATCTAGTGGTAATGCACCTCCTTTTTCTCGGGTATATTTTCGTTTTGTTCGTAGAGGGAATATGAAGGGTTTTGAGGGGGTTTTAGTGGAGCTTGACAAATTGAGATTGATTCTGTGGATAATTGTGCTGCTGCTCTCTCTCTCTCTCTTTCTGTGCGCGTTGGTCATGTTTTACTAGAAATTCTGTTCGTTAACAAAAAAGATGACTGCTTGGTGAAGAGGGGAACTTATAGGTTTCTCTCCAATTTCTGTCACTGCATTGCTTGCTAATTTGGCTTTTGAAGGAAAAAAGGAATGCTTTTGTTTCGTCAATTGAGAACATGCAGCAAATATGTATAGATCAGAGTACCAAAATGGATGGGAGACGGTTTGCATCTGACATGCCTAATATCAGGAAATACTTACAAAGGAAGCATGGAGACGGTTTGCATGTTTGCTTCTATTCTTTGACAAGTCACAGTACCTTGTGTACTTCATTGCTTTAAGATTATGATAGATAGAAGATAAAACTAAAATTTTAATTTCTTTCTGAAGACAATACCTACTGTTCTGCCATAAATTCTTAACTTCTGATTGTTTATATTGATCTGTTGTTGACTTATTGCAGTTGTGATATTCACCATGGGCGGCAAGACTTTACAGGTATCAGGATTTGGTCTAAATGACAGTGCTGATTTCGTCAAGGATTTGTTGGAGCAAATTGTTGGCACTGGGAATGTCTATGCATTAAAGCTCAGGCATCCAAAGAAAACTACTGCAACCTCAAGAGCCTATGCTATAGTTCAGTTTCAGACTGAGAAACATGCTTCACTTGTCGAAACTGCGGTTCAAAGTAATGTACTCCGCATAGGGCGGTATTATCTGAAAGTCCATCGTTCAGAACGTGACATTGTTCCAAGACCAAGAGTTGCAATGTTTTGCCTGGAGGATGCAACACTGCATTTTGGTTGCTTGCTTAAAGAAAGAGTTTTATCTGCTCTGTGGAGTCGAAGAGAAGTTTCTGTTGAGTTTGGTTTCAATATGAAAAAGATTTACTTTTACCTGTCCAACAACTCAATCAGATATAAACTTGAACTATCCTATGAGAGCATATGGGAGATCCAGCTTCACTGCCCACCTGTTCATAGTTCACAAAAAAAATTTCTTTTGATTCAGGTAGGATGAGCTCTACAGCACAAGCTAGTATATGTTGAACATGATTTTTCTTATTCTGTTTAGTTTATCTTGTTAGCACACTGACAATGAATTTGTATAAAGATATGCTACTTGCATTTTACTTATTTGGAGTCAAAGATGTTCAGGTTGAAGCACTCAATGCTGTTATATAATTGCCAACATTTTCCTTTACAGTCCCAATTAAATGTTCACCCACTGCAGTAACCAATTTAAAGTAACTTCCAACTGTTTCTATTTAATGAAGGTTTCCCCCTTCAAAATTTAGACAACCTTAACCTTATAAATGCTGTCATGTTTCAGGTCCAAGCTGCTCCTAAAATTTATGAAATGATCCCACGCCGTTCTGGTAATATGTATGAAGATCCATTATTCAATTATTTTAGGGATGATACAGATGATCAATGGACCAGAACAACAGATTTTACTCCATCTTCAAGCATTGGGCAATCATATATTCTATGCCTGGAGGTACCATACCAGTGTAATCTCCCAAATATTGGTGAATACTTTGTTTACTTTGAGAAGCACAATCGTGACTTTGAGTGTCGGAGTGGGTATTCATATTCTTGTGATATTCGCTTTGTTCCAATTGTGAAATCCCATCATTACATTAATGTCCCCTATGAGATACTTTTCAAGATCAACCATTTGGTTCAGAATGGGACACTTAGTGGACCAACAGTTGATGACACCTTCTTCCGTCTGGTTAGCCCAGAATTTGTACCTATCAACCATATAAAACGTGCACTTGAAATGATGTCAAATTTGAAAAAGACCTGCTTGAATCCAACAAGTTGGCTATCTGAAAAATACTCAATAATCCGGAGATCACGATACATCCAAGCATCACCTAACATATCTTTGGATGATGGATTGGTTTATGTCTACAGGGCGCAAGTTACTCCTGCTAAAGTGTATTTTTATGGACCTGAGATTAATGTGTCCAACCGTGTTGTACGGAATTTTTCTGCTGACATAGAAAACTTCCTTCGTGTTTCATTCGTTGATGAGGATTGCGAGAAGCTCCGTGCAACAGATTTATCCCCCCGTTCTTCTTCACCACTTGATGCAAGGAAAACAGCTCTGTATAACAGAGTTTTGTCGGTCCTTTCAAATGGCATCACTATTGGAGATAAGCACTTTGAGTTTCTTGCTTTTTCTTCAAGCCAGCTCCGAGATAACTCTGCATGGATGTTTGCTTCTCACCGGGGATTAACTGCTAGCAGCATTAGGAAGTGGATGGGGGATTTCCGTAACATCAGGAATGTTGCAAAATATGCTGCAAGACTTGGTCAGTCTTTTAGTTCCTCAACAGAAACCTTAAAGGTACATAAGTATGAGGTTGAAGAAATCCCAGATATAACAAATGGTACAACGCATGTGTTCTCTGATGGGATTGGAAAGATTTCTTCTGATTTTGCTATTGAAGTGGCCATGAAATGCAACTTGAGACGCTTTGCTCCTTCTACTTTTCAAATAAGGTATGGGGGTTACAAAGGTGTTGTTGCTATTGACCCTACATCACGCTGGAAGCTTTCCTTAAGAAAGAGCATGCTGAAGTTTCAATCAGATAATATCACAGTAGATGTCCTTGCATACAGCAAGTACCAGCCGGCCTTCCTTAATCGGCAGCTCATCACTCTTCTTTCAACACTTGGAGTTAGAGATAGTGTATTTGAACTGAAGCAAGAAGAAGCAGTGAATCAGTTGAACAGAATGGTAACTGAACCTCAAGCTGCTATGGAAGCAATTGAACTCATGCCCATGGGAGAAATAACAAATGCACTTAAAGAATTGTTGTTATGTGGCTACCAGCCTGATGACGAACCATTTCTTTCTTTGCTGCTACAAACTTTTAGAGCATCCAAATTGCTAGAACTTAAAACAAAGTCACGGATATTCATCCCAAAAGGACGAGCAATGATGGGATGCTTGGACGAAACACGATCACTGAAGTATGGGCAGGTATTCATTCAAGCTACTTCTAATGCAAATGACAATGACAAGTTCATTGTAACAGGAAAAGTTGTTGTTACCAAAAATCCTTGCCTCCACCCGGGTGATGTACGAGTTCTCCAGGCTGTTGATCTACCTATTCTGCACCACATGGTTAACTGTGTTGTCTTTCCACAGCAAGGGCCAAGGCAAGTATTTGATATCATACTCATACATTTTCTGGTATGCTTTTCGTTAGCAAAAGATCATTTCTTTAAACAAATTATATCTGGTTCTGGTATAGGATGGAACAATGGAAAACCTTTGAATGAAACTGCATGCCCATTTGAGAAAACCTTATTCTGCACTGATTTCGTAAATTTATATTGAAGAACCTTGTTTTAAATATTAACCACTTATGGTTTCATGGATATGTCATATTTGATCCTTTTTTTCTTCTTGAATGCAATGCCATGTTCTTTTTCTTCTTGAATGCCAATGACATGTTCTTGTTTGTTTGTTTGTTCTGTGTTATCTAATTATTTTAAGCATGATTATTCATGCAGGCCTCATCCTAATGAGTGTTCAGGGAGTGATCTTGATGGGGACATCTATTTTGTTTCGTGGGACCCATCTCTCATTCCACCTCGTATGGTGGAGCCTATGGACTATACTCCAGCACCAACAGAAAAACTAGACCATGATGTTACCATTGAGGTATGTAGTTAAAATCAGAATTCGTCGTCTTTCATGCCACTCATTCTAGCAATTGTTAATTTGTTGGCAGCAATGCTATCCTTATGCTGTTTTCTGCCTGTGACTGTGAGTTGCTTCCTCATGACTCATGAGTCCAGCTCTTGTATTTCTGACGAGTCTATTATTTAGTCCTTTTTGCTGAGTCCTGCAAGATTTTGGTATATTTATTGGCAGAAGGAAACAAAGTCCCTTGCACAGCCTATGTGTTGTTTTAACTTTGAATCAGAATATCCTCAGCTATTTTCTTTTAATAACATTATACCTTTACTGCCCTTTTTATTTATTACATTACATGCTTGAATGTTGGTAGGATACTATGTTAGTTTCTATCTTGTTAAAAGCTTAAAGCTTTCAGAGATTAGTTGGCAACCATGCATCCTGCAAGTTTAGGGCGTAGTCTTTATTTGCTATACTAGTTGCTGCTCAAATTAACAAATTTTCTGTTGTCCGGTGAATTAAATTTGTACCTGATTCATGTTCCAATGCTTGGGAATTTCTTCACAAAGCGGACACACGTTTTGCTAATAATAATATTACATGCAAATTACATATAGTTAAGAAAATTCAATGAACATATGTTTTTAGAACAATATTTTTTTTGCAAATCTGCTACCCTGCTCTGTAACTATGCCATTGTACTGTGCAGGAAGTAGAGGAATACTTCACAAATTACATAGTCAATGAGAGTCTAGGAATAATCGCCAATGCACATGTAGTGTTTGCGGATAAGGAAATCCTCAAGGCTGAGAGTTTGCCATGCATTGAGCTGGCCAAGCTCTTCTCCATTGCCGTTGACTTCCCAAAAACTGGAGTGCCAGCTCAGATTCCACATGAACTTCATGTGAAGGAGTATCCTGATTTCATGGAGAAGACTGACAAGGTAACCTACGAATCAACGGGAGTAATCGGGAAGCTCTACAGGGAAATAAAGAGGCACACCCCTCACATAAGGCACTTCACAAAGGAGGTGGCGAGGCGTTCTTATGACACCGATTTGATTGTTGATGGCTATGAATATTTCATCGACGAGGCTGCAATGTTGAAGGAAGATTACGACTTCAAGTTGGGCAATCTTATGGATCACTACGGTATAAAAAGCGAGGCTGAGATAATAAGCGGCTGCATTCTCAAGATGGCAAAGAATTTTTCACAGAGGAGTGATGCTGATACCATCAGAATGGCTGTGAGATCTTTGCGTAAAGAAGCAAGGTCATGGTTCAGTGAGATGAGCTCGGATGAGAATGGGCTTGGTGAAGATGCCTCGGAAGCCAAGGCTTCTGCTTGGTACCATGTCACTTATCACCAGGCATACTGGGGTGACTACAATAAAGAATATGAACGGCCCCATCTCATCAGCTTTCCATGGTGCGTCTATGAGAAGCTTGTGCGCATCAAGCAAAGGAGGAAGTTTCAAAGGGAGATGCAGCATGATTTGCTCTCTCTGCAGAACAGCATGAATCGGAACTTCAGAATCGGTTGAGCCTCAGCAGCAGGTTTGCTCTTGTACATATATTAGAATTCAGTACTTCTGCATTGAACATGTCGATTCTGGTGCTTGCTTGAATGCCTACCACTGAAGGTTGGGCCAACTGCTAATTAGCTTGGCTTATGATGTATATGTGTCCTGCGTCCACAAACCTTTCCATGCACTCGTTCACTTGGTGCCTGTGGTTTATTATCATGAAATCTGGTACTGTTTCCTGCCTTTTGGTGAGATGAATGCTTAACAACTTGTGTATGAGTGCATGATTGGATCCTTTTGTTGCACTAGCAAAATGATATCTTCGGTTTCGTAGTGTTTTCATTTACAAATCACAACAACATTTTGCAAGGCCCAAACCGATACAGGGTCACACACCATGGAAAGTGACCGACAGAATCGAATTTAGATGGTTCAGTGAGAGCTTGTTTCTGAGCCTGACCTCACTTGAGCTGACTGAGAGCTTTGAAGCGAGCGCTTCAGGTCAGCGAAAGGAGGCTTGTCTGTAACAATCCAATCACTCGCTTAATTTGTTACTAATTATGCGTCACCTGTCACGCACTCGGTCAGCACGAGCTAGACTAACCAGCAGTAATTAATCAGGTAGGCCAAATTGAGCTGCGTGCGAAAAGGAAAATCATTAAGCTGCATGCTCCAGCTTACATCTGAGATAGAGGATGATTAGGGAGGTGATGGGCACGAACGAGCTTGACGTCGATCACGTCGGGGATCGCCGGCACGCTCAGGAGCCACTCCGAGTGGCTGCTCACCGTCACACCCTGCACCTGCATGCGCCATGCAGGTTGCACAGGTTAAAATTCAGAGTTAAAACAACGTGTCACAAGCAGAGCAGTGTGCAAGTGTCTCACCCGGTTGCAAGAGTACTAGAGGAGACAGTCACAGTTACCTCCTTGCACGACACCAGAGTGGTGATTCCCGTGAAGTTCTGCTGAGCTAATGCATCGAAGTATCGAACCATTAATCGACATTCAGAATTTCAGGGACTTCACCGGTCTGGTTCTTGATGTTTGAATCACGACTTCACCGGTGAGCAGTGTGTGTATATGTAAGCAACAAGTCTCAGAAAGGTGTAGCGTAATTTTTAGTGTTAGATTTGCTTTAAAGACTACAAGAGCTCCTTTTTTGTACTTTGGGTTCATTTGGGGTAATTTGTCTTTTTATTTGATTCCAACCATTATTTTCAGGCACTAAAACATGATTTATAGGTGCCAGTTTGAAAACGATAGAACACTCGTCGTAACCAAGATTGTATAATTGGATCGTTAGAATTCATGTTATAACCGCGAATGCCATTTGGGGTGTGAACTTCGCCTATCAGACGGACCAAAATGCTGTTCTTGTACTGAAAAGCTGAAGTCCTCCATCGAAAAACCGAATGTCTGATTGATTACAGAGCGATTATGTTCATATGGATATGAGCACGACGGATTTGCTACAAATCGTAATAAGTGCATGATTTCTGAACTCCCGACATGGTCTGAAAGCTCAAAGACACCTGCATCATGGGTTGAATTCAGGACGGACATTAAGCCACGACAGCTTAATCATCGACAAACACAAGACATTAAGCCAACATGATGGAAGTAAATTTGGTATGCTTTATTTCAAAGATATCATGCAAACGTTTCTACTGTCTTGGGTTGAACATGATCCCGGTTTTAATGACAAGTTGAGGTATGGTGGAAGGGGTGTCTAGCTTCAGAGTTCAATCAGTTCGACACCATGCTCTCTGTCTCCTTGATGAACCCGTCGCCCGTCCAGTCCTTGTCTGATGCCAGGCCCTTTCTAATGGCCTTCCTCTGCTTGATCGCCTCCTGTTGCCGGTGCACCAAATCGGTGTGTGTGGTGAAATATGGGAGAGAGGACCTGGGATGATAGCAAAAAGCAAAGGTTAGTGATCTGGGACCAAATGAAAAAAAAATCACATCTTAGTTCCACAGGAAACAGCGGTAAGCTTTTCGACCACTTGAAATGAGGCAGCTCTACAAGTGGGCAAAGTTCTGAACTAATGATGGTGAGGATTCCTTGGGAATGAGTAAAACAGGATCAAAGTGTCAAAGAATTAATCAACAGAAGGTACACAAGACTAATCTGATCCATTGGAAGGATTATCTATACATGACATGAAAGAAGATTCAAGCCAATAATAATAATGATCATTGCTAACAGCTTGTTTCTCCCTCATTGATAATTCTTCCTCCTACTTAGTAACATGTGGAAAAGAAAGTTTGCAAGAAAAAGGGGGAGTTTCATGAACTCTCATGTTGATGATTCTTTGCTCTTGCAAAGCTCAGTTGTTATACTTGAGTACCAAAATGGTGCTTAGCTTAAGGAAAAGAGGTAAACTTCTAGAGGTAACACACCATAGTTACAGTACTCTAACACAAGGTAACTTCTCCAGATGGTTTCTGACACCAAATCAACAACAGTAAGAAAAAAGGGGAGTGGTGACAACATACCCTCGAAAATCTTCAACCGATGAAAAGTTGTGCTGTCTCATAAAATCTTGTAACTCTGCACAAAGCTTCTTTACAAGCCCATAACCATGCATCATTACACCTGTACATACCTGCAATAAATAGTCATTAGTCAAGTCTTTGTTTTAGGCTTCGAGATATGCAACTGCAAAATGATGCATGAAAAAAACATTGTACGACATTATTCAACATCAACTGTGTGCTAGCAACAGGCATTATGATCTCATACTCCATGGTAAAGGGTAGAGCCACGTAGGGCGCCAGATTGGGAAACAAGCTGGTTAATATTATGTTAAGACTCACCTGTACTGTATCTGCGCCAAGTAGAATGAACTCAGCAGCAGCATTGCCGGTCTCAACACCTCCAATAGCAGAGAGTGACTGTCCGTCAGAAAATTCTTCTTTCATCATCCTTGCTATCTGCATGACTTTTGCAAGTGCTATAGGGTGCACAGCTCTGGCAGAATAGCCTCCAGGTGTAGAATAACTGTGGAACCAAATGTGGATTTTTCCAAATTGGTAACAGTAAATGAACATGCTCCCAAGAAAAAAAGAACTCAGGGAATTGAAACTAACCCCTCCACGCAAGGTTCAGGCCGCAAAGTTTTGAGGTTAATTCCCATCACACTCATAATTGTGTTAATAGCAGACACCCCTTCACATCCTGACTTAAGAGAAACTCTTGCAGGCTGCACAATGGTAAGGTAATATATGAAAACGTTGACCCATACACAAGTGTAAATTAAGTGTTGGTAATCTAATGTAAAATTAACAGTATCATGGATGGTGATGCTAGAGCTTTGAGAGATGTCCAAAAAAGTGTAAAAACTAGGTGGTGGGTAAAAACTAATTTAGGACTTCATTAAGTGCTGCATAAATGTATATGCTTGTCTAACCTGTGTAATATCTGTAATGTTGGGAGTCATCTTTGCCCAAACAGGCACAGTAGCCTTTTCATTTATCCAACCACAAACCTCCTCTAACAAGTCACAGTCTTGTCCCACAGCAGCACCCATTTTTCGCTCTGGCATGCCATGTGGACACGAAAAATTAATCTCAAGAGCATCCTGTTAAAAAAATATGGATCATTAGCATTCCAGCATGATAAGTTTCATGCAGAACGCACCAAAATACACATAAGGGAAGGTTACCACTCCACTCTCTTCAACACGTTCAATAAGCTCATGCCATGCAGCTTTGTTGTACTCCTCCATTATTGAGCCAATGAGTATCCTGTCAGGATACTCTTTCTTCAGTTGCTTGAACTCATTTAGCATTGTCTCCAAAGGCCGATCACTGATAAGTTCAATATTCTGCCATCCAATGATAGGACTCTTAGTAGCTCCATTAGGGTCTGCCCTGAGCCGGGCATAGCGAGGGGTTACGTTGATAACTTTTTCAGCGTCCAAGGACACCTATCAATTATCATTCACACCAACAATTAGCCACGATGATGATAAATTCAAACATTGCAAGTGATTGATGAAAATGATGACTTGACAGGCACTATGCAGAGTGGCATTAGCAAAATGTGTATGTGAAAAAGTGAAAGTGATGATTGTGAAAAGCAATGCAGAATAGGAACCAGCAAAGCTAAAAGTTATTCCTTTAATATTTGACACTGACGATGCAATGCTCATCTCACAAAAACTAGGATAACTGATTCCAAAAGCGTATCAATATTATTTCAAGTAACAAGTTGTTTATCTGGAAAAGAGAGAGAAGTAAAGCGCACGATCTACATAAAGAGCCCCATATAATCCCTAATCAGAATGAACGCAAGTACAAAATAAACCAAATTCTCCTAGAATGTGCAAAGATCCAAACTTTAAACAGCCATATTTCTATCTCGATTCCCATTTGGGCACCCATCAATCTATCATAAGATCCACATCCAAATCTACCGTCATCAACACATAACCACGGGCCACGGCTCCAAGATTCGATTTTTCCTCAAACAAAATAGCAAATTCACACTGCCACCTTTCCTGACATCAAGTTAGGAGCTACCGGTTTCCGATCACCTTGAATTAGCCCCCACTCCATACCCAAGCTAAATCGGAATGGTGCGGCTAAAAGGCGCTCGTGTTGATAAGAAAACTCTCACACTCTGAACCTGGGAACTACAGCACAGAATTGCTGTCGTTGGGCGCTGCATCGACGGGAAAATAGAGCAAAAAGATGGCAGCTTTCAGAGACTAGAATCCATCTACCCAGTACAATTTTGAAGCGTGAGGAGATTACCGTCTTGGCGATGACGGCGCCCCAGCCCTCGTCGAAGGCGCGCTTCATGACGGTGTAGTTGGTGCCCGGGGGACCCGACCCGATCACGAATGGGTTGGGCATCTTCAGCCCGTTGACGCGCACCGACAGGTCCGGCTCGCTGGCGCCGGCGGAGGCACGGACGGACACCGCCGCGCGCCGGCTGGGGAGCCGATGCAGCGGCGCGGCGGTCGACGGCGATGCCCGGAGAGTCATCATCGACTCCATGGTTGCTTTCCCTTTTCACGATAAGAACCTATGGTATCCGAGATGAGGGAGAAAGGTACTCCGTCTTTTATAACCTTTTTCAACGAACTTTGCTACGCGTACGCACAGCTGTCATTAGATATCTCTACGTATTCTTGTATTACCAACGCCTAAGAATAAAGTGGATAAAAAATAATGGGGTATTTAGTTACGTCAGATCGGATGTTCGGATACTATTTTTGTAATATTAAATATAGTAATTGTTGGATTGTTCCCGAGAGGAATCTAATAAGTTTAATTATGTTATGATTTGATAATGTGATGCTATAGTAAATATTTGTTAATTATGGATTAATTAGGCTTAATAGATTCGTTTCACGAATAATCCTCTGTAATTATTTTTATAGTTAATTCACGATTAGTCTTTCGAAGTGATGTCTAAACATCCGATGACATGGATTAAACTTTAGTCCATAAACCAAATTTTAGAGTCATTCGTTTGGGGCCTATTGTTTTATAGCTTTTTGATTCTAGTTCATTTATAGATTTTGCAACTATTGATTCTCACGATCAGAGTCAAGAATCTAGAATCTAGACCATTTATTTCCGTTTTAGATTTAAAAATAGCTACAACTGACAGAAACTAAAACAAACAGACACTTCCGTGCCCTAGCTGTTGGCTTCCATAATGGAGGAGCATGTTAAAAACCCTGCAAGTTGTTTGAGACGATGGAGTGCGAACGTGACAGTTTCTGCAGTTCCGTGTAGTCGTAGCAATCATATCACTGCCTTTTTCGTCCCGAAAAGTTTATAGAATTTTAACGGGAAGTGAAAGCGGTAGCGTGTCGGGGAGAAACGATGTTGACAGTGTGCAGTGGTCAATGAACAAAGGTTAATGTTCTCCTAATCCAGATTTTAGAATAGTCCGGAGCTGCTCGCGCACATGGCGGAATCTCCGATCCGTCCCTTAGCTTGTAAGTATTATTTAATGCACATTATTCGCAACTCTGCCGTTAAACCGTTAATCTTAATCTACAAACTATGGTAATCGTGGTTTCGTTAATCGCATTTTAAGGTGATGTTTGGACGCAGAGGCTAAAGCCCTTGTCACGCGGTATGATCGGATAATAATTAGAAGAACTAACTATAAAACTAATTGTAGAATCAGTATGTTAATCCGTGAGATAATTTAGTAATCCTAATTAACTCATCATTAGCACATGGTTATTGCGGCACCATAATGTTAAATCATGATCTAATTAGGTTTAATAAATTCATTTTACGAATTAGCTTGAAGATTCTACAATTAGTTATATAATTAACTTAGATTTAGTCATTGTAATTAACATCAGAACAGTTGATACGACCGAGCTAAGCTTTTATCGTCTTTGATACTTTGAGTTAGAACAAGTCGATCTCCCGGCCCCAACTGAAAAATCTAAAACCGTTCCACTGATATCTACACAACACAAAAAATCCGGTGGATAGATTTCAAACTCATCACTGTCGGGTCAACGCCACGTAAAATACCGATTTAATCCAAAGCAGCATAACGATAAGCTTCTTAGAGCATCTCCGATAGTTACATTAAAAATTGATTCCCTATATAATTTTTGGGATTTATTTTTGAGGATACAAATAATTTAAATATGTTTCTCTCTAATAAAGTCCCTAAATTAGAGTATGTGAGTATGTTTCCTACAAATAGGGAATACAATGATTAGTTTTGAGGATCCTTTATTTTTGGGAGTCATTTAGAGTATGTATTGATGGAGATTTTTTTAATTTTAATCCCAAAAATTTAGAGAAGAGAACTCTTTAGAACTTCTCTTGGCATCTCCGAGAGTGATTTTAAAAATTGATTCCCTATATAATTTTTTGGATTCATTTTTGAGGATACAATTAGTTTAAATATGTTTCTCTCCAATAAAATTCCTAAATTAGAGTATGTGAGTATGTTCCCTACAAAAATATAATGAACTCTTTAGAAATAAACTATTCGAGTCAGATAGCCTCGTGGTCCCGTCAACTGGGGTGGGATTTCAATAGCTGGAACGGAGAGACGTGCGTGCACATGCAAAACTGAAAGATGAAACGTGATTAACCGGTACTCATCATCAACCGCATATCATCCAGATTCCAGACCAGACACGTAAATCATCCATCCATCTATCTATCTACCTAGCTACCAGCTCCGAGAGAACAGCCAGCCAAACAGATCCATCCAGGAACACCAGTACAAATCACAACTAACTGCATAGTGATACGCTCCTTAGCTGTAGCTCATGCTCGGTGCCACCCATGCATGCATACGATGCAGGATCACATCTCCTATTAGCTGGAAGACTCGACATTTCTTGTGTTGTTTAACATCCTCTCTCTCTCTCCATCACCATGTGCTTGCTACATTGCGACAACTTATTAATGCATAGCAATATAATTCCTTTATGATCTTTGAAATGTATGAACTGCCAACGATAACCGGAAGGTTGAATGCTGCTGTAACAATCATGTGTCGTAGTGTGCGTCGAAGAAAAAGCATTACCTACTCGGAGATACAACACATCTGCCTCTACCCTACACATATTTCACATTCACATATTTCCAATCAATTCTTGGACCAAATGATACATTCGAGTCTTGTTTGGGAACACAGTTTTTGAAAACTACAGTATTTCAAAAGCTATATTATACTATATTCATGACAAAATCACAATCTACAATACCACGATTTTGGAAAAAAAAATGCTTTGTATCAAAGTTTTACATACCGTAGATTGAGTACAGTATTTCTAATACTGCAATTTACTTTACAGAGATTTCAGATGGAGCTGCCAAACACCTTTCAGTATATAATACTGTAGTATTGCTCAATACTACAGTATTGCTTCCAAAACTACAAAAAACTTGTGTTCGGTGTGATGAGATTGATGGGCAAGTAGTCCGCACTAGCAAGAACGTACAACAATCTGGCAATCAAAGCAGCAGCTGCATGCCTCTACTGACGAAGAATTGATGCGTGTTGTAATTAAAAAAAGACACATTACATGTTTAATTAAGACCGAGTTTTGACGAAAGTAGTCATCAGGTTCGAAAATAGTCAACGTACCAGGGTCATCCAAAGAGCTGTGATATAATATGTTGGAAAATTGGAATCAAAATCCTCCAACCCAAAGTCCATAAGGAATTTTATTCTAATAATATAGAATTCAAATTCTTATAGGAATTGATACTATTCACTCCTTTGGAATGGAGGATTGGTGTATAGGAAAAATAAAGGAAATTTTCATTTTCCTTAGAATTCATAGGAAAAATATAGGAATTCAAACATCCACTCCAACCTCTTTTTTCCTTTTCTTTGCTAAGTCCAAAGCAAATCAATGCATAAAACTTCAAATGAGATAATATAAGTAGCTTTAATATGAATGTTTAGAAAAAAATATTGTGATTAGTTAAATTCCTGTGTTCCAAACAATACATCTCTAATTTTTCCTGTGTTTTCAAATCCTCTGTTTTCTATATACATTCCTATCCTATTCCTTCATTTTTCTTTTTCCTGTATTTTTGAATTCCTGGATTCCAAAGAAGCCCTAAATATTCAAAGAGACACCCTTTTGGAAGAAAAAAACAATGTTGATAATGCAAAAAAGATGAAAATTTACTAACATAATGTTTTACGCATTAAATTCACTAGTCATTACCACATACATATATGACTATGTATTATGGATCTGGTAAAAGCAAGTAATTTTATTTTTTCTATGAACGACATTAACGAAGATAATGGAACAGCTGGTTTGACAAAAGGTGAAGCGAAATAACCAAATATCGTGGGCTTTTATGGGCCTTTTCCTCTCGGCCCATGGGCCATCCGTACAAGACCCGCTCGGAATATGCTCCCCTCTTCTTGTGATTGGGTTCTCGCCCACGAAAATTGATAATTTGTCGTTCTCAACATAACATTATCATTATGACGTTTACAATAATAAATAAGAACAATTAAATCAATGATACATAGATTGAGATAGTAAAAAATCGAACCTACTTTTTAACGATGGATCACTCTCGATCATTGTGCATTTATGAATAGTATGATAAGGAGGACCATAGAAAGAAAGAGAGAGAAATGGATGTGTTGTCATGGCTAATGAGCCGGGGTCAGTCCAACTTACGTGAACAGTACCGTTATGAGTAGTGATCTAGGCTCACCCTAACCCATATGAACATGTATTGTAGCAAAAAAATAGAGGATTTATTAGTTTAAAAGATAAGATTATATTGAGTTCTTAAATATAAGATTGCACTTTGAGTATCAAGAGATAAGATTCGATAGGAATATATCAATTTTAGTTAGAAATTAGATACGAAGATTATATTGATTTCTATAATATATTATTTTCTTATATCAAGCTAGACCTTCAAATATATATAAATGGATCCAAGTACTCAATTGGAAAGGCAATGAAAATTAGTCTAATCTTATCCTATTCTTTTTCTAAATCCATCTCTCGTACCTGGCAGTCTAACGGAATTGACATGTTAAGTCACAGGAAATTTAAGGCTTGTCTTCGGATCGTAAAACCACACTGAAGCTGAAGTAGAGTACTTGAAGCTAGCTAGACACTGCTTCATCACTTTAGTTTATTTTTTTAGCGCTCTCAGTGGGATCCACTCCTCAGAAAAACTGTTTAACTTGATTTCGACTTTACAAGATAAATAAAGAAACTAGAGGTGTACCCTTGTACCCTCACAAACATACCCTTAATTCTCTGCGCAGTAGTACACTGAAGTTGGGCAGTTGACTAGGCGAGGAAAAATTCACAGTTTGACTTCAGGTCAGGCCGGGTCAATGTTCTGAAGAAAAATTGGGGCCAGAGAGCAATCATGCTTTCTTACATGCAAGTGATAGCTGGTGTGTACGACTGCCCAGTGCTCAAATTTTATGAATAAATATGATCGAGCCAACTGCATCCTGGACAATTGCTGACCCGGCCAACTTAGCTGAATAAAATTAGACAGTATGAGATGGTCCTGGATAGATTAATTTGGGATGAGATAGTCTTGATGAGATAATATAAGTAGATTGTTTGGTTGGATGTATGAGATCATACATGATAATGATTAGTTATAATTAATAACATCTAATTATAATTATTTTCCACCAAAATACTTAATAATCACTAATCTTAACTAATTATAAATAATTAGTATAGTTAACAAAAAATGGACGGCGTCGTTCGCTTGTTTTTACCGCACGAAATGGTTCAACATTTGAAGAGAATATTCTGAGAATCTGAACCAATCTATACTGGATGGTTTCGTACAGTACATCCAACCAAATAGACTCGTTTTTCCAACTGGACCGAACCATTCAGGATAAATATCGTTCAAGCAATCAAACACTATCTAAGTAAATAGATCAGTGTCAAGTCTGAAACCTGATCTTGACTTCGGATCTCTCGCGCAAAATCTGAGCAGGCGAATTTTGTCTTGCAAAGCAAAATCAGTTCCTAATTTCCTACTCATGCTCATGTCAGTGTCCAATTTGCTTCGTTCTGAACGACTGACTACAGATGACTACAGACTGACTACAGCCACGAGTTGTTCAGGTTGTCAACTGTCAAGTACCACCGGTACGCGAGCAAGCTTAAAAGTTCATGCGGTTGTGACGAATGTATTCAGATGTTTGATGCTTCATGTGCATCTCCTGATATTGAGATCATACTCATCAAAATCACTTGTCTGAATGAAATAACTGGAATGTGATGCCATTATCCTGCTTCAGAGCATGACTTTTTGTTATATGAACAGTAAGATTGGTAGGACAAGCTAGCCGAGGAAATGTTGACTCAGCTCCATGTTCCTGTAACAGATGCGTTGAGCCGTTGACCAGAAGCAATCGAGCTTCTGTTTGACGATGCAAGAACTAAACAAGTATGAAAAGGTCCAAGTCTAAACGCTGACCTAGACCTGCTGACTTTCCTCATCATTTATGTTTGTCCTGTTGCATTCCCTTTTGTTTTAGACAAGTCACAAACAATTCTGGCAGCTGAGTGGTTCTGCACCCCCTTTCTGTTTATTATGAAAATTGGTAAAAAAAAGTATTATAAATGTTATAGACCTCAATTTTATCAATCTTTTCATTCTCTACGTTTAGCTGGAATAGAACAGAGCACCTGAAACTGCGATGCGGCCTTCAGGGACACATGGAAATCAAAGCTTGCCAAGATGGCAAGAAACGATTCACAAAGTTCAAGTACCATCCTATTGCACAAACGTGATTCTGTGTGATGAACTGATGATCGAGCGGAGCTCATGGAAGCAAATTGCAGCCTGAATCCAGAGGAGTCTCCATGTCATGTCGGGGCAAAAGGTGGCGTTTGTAAAGCGGGAGGCCGGCGAGCCTCACCGCGGCAAAGGGCAGGTCTTGGCGGAGCGGCCGAAGCAGAAGAACGAACCCAGCACGCCCCGGAGCACGAGACCCCTCTTGGGGATGTAGCGCGGGTGCGTCGCGGGCCCCGGCGCCGGCGCCGGCGCAGCAGCGCCGCCACGAGCTTCCCCGCCGAACCAGCCCGACATTGTCCGCTCTGGTTGGCTGCTAATGCCTCCTCCGCTCCTTCTCCTCCCTCCCTCTCTCTCTCTCTCTCTCTCTCTCTCTCTCGGAGTCTCGGTCGGAAATGCGTCGCACAACGGAGCTCGGCTTCTCGCGTTGGCGATTGGCGATTGGCGACTGGTGACCTTAGCTTCTTCTGCGTGACAGCTTGACGAGAGTTGAGATAAGCGTGGGGGGGCAGTGAGCTGCCTACTTAAAGCGGGGGGAGGGAGGCGACCGGGTCGTCGTGGTATGCAGTAGGCAGCGAATTTTCTAGCCGTACACGGGTTGGTGGCGGCGACTCGTCGCCGGATCGGAAGAGACGGGTAGGACCAGTTCATGAGGAAGCCCAGCTCGATCATTTTGATTTCTTGCGGGGGAAAAGAAGCGTATGAACATACGGTCAGATGTCCAGGGCTTCACGCTTCACTCGAGTTTCAAGCTGGACATTATGCTGAACTGTTGAAGATTACAAAGTTAATGATCTAATTAGTTTTAGATTAGCATAATAGGTAGTTAGTCCTTACGAGGAGACACCTCTTAGGGAAGAGACGCAATGACGTATTGTTTCACTCCGTAAAACTGCCACCTCTTTGCATCTATAAATTGTAAATAAAATTTCTCAAACAATACACAAGGAAAATCGAGCAACAGGAAGAACGAACGGATCAAAAAACAGGTAAAGAAATAGAGACAATCACTATAATCATTATCTTCATCACCGAACGATCACCTTCATGCCCCATCTTTGATCGACCATGGCATCCGACGCCCTAGACACGGACACAATTAGGCCCTCCAAGCGTCGTCGCCCTTGAAGGATGAACTGCCAACCTCAAACTAATAGGGACCTGAGCCTCCCTCCGCG